>JAODKF010000138.1:2329400-2340725 GCA_026779585.1 Mormyrus proboscirostris
CACAATCGGGCAGGAACACCAGGTAATGAGGTGGGCGTGGCACACGGGAGGATCGGACGGAGCGGATCATGACAGAAGTCACATGACACGTTCATTCACTCACCTATAATCGGTTACTAATTACTACTGAAATAAAATGGGCTTCTTTTTTCTCCAAAGCTAGTGAGGGTGTTCAGAAACTGAACACTATATTCATCCCCATGTCACTTTTCCTGCACTGTGTTAGAGCCAAAATGGCTGCCTTTGCTGTTTGTTCCTCAGTACATCCTTGTGTCCGTGGGATCTGGTTGCCATCCTGAACTAAATAAACCTTCCGGTTACCTTCAGTTATTTACAAATAACACTCATTTCAAACCTGTTTGCTGTCCACTAGAGGCCCCTGAGGGTTTGAGTCTGCTTATGTTGGCTTTATGCTCACAGTCCAGGCTTAGGTAGCACAGGTGACTCAGCACCCCAAATCTGCCTTAGCGTGGGGGGGGGGTCTCCTCCCATTCACTGTTGATGTGTGTGCCTGTTCTTGTTTCTAGGACTGGTGGAACTCCACATCTTTTGCCAACTACTACAGAACATGGAACGTGGTGGTTCATGACTGGCTTTACTACTATTACTATCAGGACTTTCTCTGGGTTTGTCGCTGTCACTATATTATCAGTCACATCACTTTTTCTCCCGTTGGTAATATCAGGAAAATGCCACATATTACAATATGGCAACAACAACATTATGTAATTAGTATTAATTCACATAGTTCATTTTGGACAAACCTCTGGCTTGATTTTTACACTTTAGTTTTGGCCGCTGAACCTATTTTTATTTTGGATCCGGATAATCACTGGTAATGACAGCTGCAATGCTTCTGTACGGGACTCACTCATGTTTAAAGTAACTACTCACTACTTACTACCTAATTTATACTTACTACTTTATCTGTTTACGTCTGAGGATATTTTTACATGGGGTATTTTCAATCGAAAAATATTGCTTTCCACTTGATCTAATTAACGCCTGACCACTGTGGCAGTAATGGTGGGAGCAGCAGAAGGGATGTAGAGTTCCCCATGGGAACCAGTAAAGTACGCAGTGGGACCAGCTTAAAGCAGCGTGTGAGTGACATGCACGATTATCCCCTCCACCAGTTTTTTGAAGCCCGTTTGTCCATCTGATTGTCTCGCCTTTCCCAGCTGACCAGGCACAAATTCCGCACCACTGCCATGCTGTCCGTGTTCCTCTTGTCGGCGGTGGTGCACGAGTACGTCTTCACCCTCTGCTTTGGGTTCTTCTACCCCGTGATGTTCTGCCTCTTCGCCGTCATCGGAGGTAAGGCCGACCCTCCTCGCTCTTCCACTGGGCCTCCCAAAGCGACTCTGCTGTTTTCATCAATAAATGCAGCAAGCGAACAGGCCCACAGTTATTGGGTTTGACCACGTGCTGCTCATTAGTCGATTTCCGGGGGGCCTAATGCACCCTGATTGTGTTAAGACGTCAATTTGTGGTCGCTTAATGATGTCGGGCTTAAAAGGACAACTGAGAATGAAGCCTTTCACATAGAATGAACTTAAAACTGTGTTTTTTATTGAAAATATTATTATTACATTTCTTGTACTATGATTAATCTGATAACAATGTTTTATTATTGTCATATATGTCATAATTTTTACTTTAATAAATGCATGTGTTGTTAATAAGAGATTATTTTAACTGCACAACTGCAATAACATCACAGTGATTTATGGAAACCTCCCATGAATTCATCCGGCGTCTATTTTAAAGGGAACACTAAGTAGAGTACTGCGTATCCGCCTGGATTCCTGTGCGCTGACTGAGCCCTTCCTCCTCCTTCAGTGGTGTTCAATTTCACCCTAAACGACAAGCGTAAGGGTCCCGTGTGGAACGTCATCATGTGGACCTGCCTGTTCATTGGCCAGGGGGTGCAGGTGTGCCTGTACTGCCACGAGTGGTATGCGCAGGTACACTGCCCACGCGCAGGGGTGGGTACTGCTCGACACCGTCCGTCTACTGTCCTTCTCAGCCATCCCAGCAAGGACCTGCCGTCGTATTGTAGTTCATGCAGACACTCACACAACCTGCCCAGTACCATTACCTGCCCTAGTGCTGTTTAAGAAAGTCTGGAGTCGGGGCTTGAAATGAAGCTTGCCCACTCACTTGAGGTGACTTGAGGTACTAACCTGCTGATAAGTACTCTATCTGCTGTGTGTGTAACAGAGGAGCTACTGGGAGCTGGTCATACCCCGGTCCTGGTCCTGTAGCTACGGAGCGTGACGTTATCTGATCCACTAAGAGAGCGACTACACAGCGACCCACCCCGACCTGCCAGCTCAGATCTAAGGGCTGATCGAAACCCAAATGCCCCACTAGAGGCAGAGAGAAGAGGCACAGTAACAGGAAGGGCTGGATATGTAAGAGAAACTCGCTTGTAATCTTACTGAACATTTTATAAATTATTACACCACCAGATGGTATAAATTATTAGTTGTTCTGCTTTTTTTTTTTACTTTCCCAAAGGCTTTGTTCATTTCCTACAGTCAAATCCATCTATCTTCACTCCACTATTCCTGCTGAGGGATGCAATTACTGTCATACTCCTCCAGTTAAAGGAAATGTATAATTTAACATGCATTTATTATTGGAGACCGTTTTACACCACGATGAAGCCATTTACTCAGCAAAGTAATAGTATAAACTATTATGAATAAGATGAAGCAGCACTAAGGAGTTTCGCCCTGGGATAAATACAGAATCTTAAATTATCTTCGATCCAGAGACCAGCTGCCCTCCTTCGCTGGGACTGAACATGTTTTTAAATCTGAACATTCCTAAATATGCCCTTCCTCATGGTTTCGCTTTGTTTCTGTTGGGATTGAGGTTGCTTTTGGCAGGAGATTTGATTTCAGATTGTTTTCTCGACTCGATCTATCATTTGTACCAGCGGCATTGTATCAGATTCCTCTTTCAAAGCTTTGAGGGAATGTCTGACTGTGAAGGCCCCGCGGGTGATGGATGTTTTCCTGCCGTTACAAAACGACCATACCTATATCATTCAACACACTACTGAGCTGGCTTTACCGGATAAGCTGGGACTGACCTTAAGGTTGCACCCAAAATTAATATTGACATAGAAAACAGCAAAATACAAAGACTGTTTGTAGAAGAAGTGCTATTCTTTTTAAAAGTTTTAGGATAACTTGACCCAGCTCCTCTCTAAAGACAAAGAACAACTGTCAGTATTTAAAGCTTCATCTGCCAATTTCCTACTGGATTAACTTCTGTCTTTGTCTGTTATTTACTGTGCTGGATCTCAGCAGATCCATAAAACCAAACCAAAACATGCTGCCAGCACGTATATGACTGTATATGTAAATCTACGCTGACTTATGTTATTAATGACCTTCACCTTTTGTTAATAAATCAACGGGAATATTTCACTGCTGCTCTTCGTCTCTTCGTGATATTAATCATCCAGGCCTCACTCTTTTTAAGCAACATGTCTATGATACAGAACATTAATACATAAACATTCGTGGCTGGTAAAGGATTAATGAAAAGCACCAGAAGTAACAGAAAGTCCAGCTTGTCTACTGAGAATTCCCGCTTAGCAAGTAGCAGATAAATTCGGGAGCCTGTATCCACAACATCAGAATCATCACTATGGAGCATCTCCAGGAACCTCTCAAGCGCCAAACACATCTTGCAGACATATCGCTTCACAGCCTAGTTTAATCCCCCTAATTTAATCTTGCACAGCAGCAGTCAGATAACCACAGTAACCCTGCCTGCCACAGTGTTCCCCCGAGCAGCATGTGGGTTTTACTTCCTCAGGCTGGCTGTGTTTCCAGAACTGCCCCTTCATCTCCCGCCGCACCGCTCCAGTCATCATCTCAGCCTTCTTCTAGAATTCCCATTCAACCCGCCGGTCCCTTTGTAGAACAGGAGGGGGCCAAAATCCTACCAGAGGATCTTCCTTGAAGTCGTATCTCGTTTAGGGTGGCAGGGACGGGGATCGGGAGGATGCAGTGAACCTTAAAGAGGCTTCCAGCTCCGTCTGCTTTCATGACGACGCCCCTCTTTTCCAGCTGCCGCCTGTAACCATGGTAACCCCATGTGCCTGGTCTCCATGGCCACGCAAAGCACTCTCTGACCTCAGTGTTTCAGGCAAGCAATTAAGTCCTGCAGCTAATAGGTAACAGGTCCTGTCTGTGGGCTACCTCTGTCCTGTGCCCCGTGCTTCCTGGAAGACCCTGCCAAGGATAAGTGGTTGTAAGACGGATGGAAAGTACACAGGCAATCAGAATGCATCTGTATAATTGATTTATTGGAGCTTAATTAGTCACTATAGTAATTATAGACTAAATAGTTTCTATTGTATCCGGAGGTTTCTGGGGCAACAGCATCCAGTTACTGAATACTTAGAACAATGAACATAAACATGTCTCGCATAACAAAGTGAGCAGCCAAAAAGAATTTTTCATTACAGGGTTCTCAGATAGGGACCTGGAGTCTTTCCTAGGCAGCAGGGGGGCGCCCTAAATAGGACGCCCACAGGGCACATAAATCACACACTATGGACAATTCAGAGACACCAACTCACCTAACGGCATGTCTGCATGACCAATACAGGGAGAACATGCAAATGTGACACACAGAACAGGGAGAGGATTTTTGTCCCCAGTGCTGGCAGTGTGACACAACAGTGTCACCCACTGTCTTCATTCTTAAAGGCTGCATTTTCAGGTGGTTGAATGCGATTGTGTGTCTGACGCAGAAAAATTACATCATGATGACATCATGAGCCAAGAACAACAGAAAAGCACTGGTCGTTATTATGGCCTAACCGGAACGGCCTCATCTTCAAGCAAGCCTCACATCCAAAAGACCTGGCTGAAGAAAACCTTTCATTCATTATGGAAAGATACTTTTCTTACTTTAGAGATATGGAATATTTCACAAATGACACAAAAAAGTTATCAATGCACTGTTTATTGGGCACTGCAAAGCACCATTACACAAAATAACTGCGTACGTGAAAACGTGTCACAATTTTAAAAGTTTTACGAAATCATAGAAATATATTATTCGCAAAACAGAACAGTGCTTATTCAACAGCCCCTATATCCACACTAACATGCATTTGTGTCGGAGCCCAAGTTCACACGGGGAACTGCCCCTTTTCAGGGACATATCCTGTGAACGAGATATTCACACAGTTCGTGCAGCAGAGAATCAAAGACAGGAAACCGTAAAGTAGAGATTAGGAGATACTTCACATTAATTCCATCCGGGACCATCTCTTAGCACCACAATCACACGGACTGTGTAGTTTCAGGGGTAAATCAGTTTTAGGGAGTTCATCCCTGAAGGTAAATACCAATGGCAGTACAGTCTTCTTTTTATAATATGCAAAGGCTCGAGTTAGTGGTTACGATGCTAGTTATAGGAATCCTTTTATGTTAAAGGATTTAAGGGGCAAACACAACAACAGGATGGTGCTGAAATGAAGCAAATAGCACTACTATCCATGTTCAGAACCAGGCTGCAGAAGCTCAACTGCTCAAGCAAGCAGTGCCACATTTTATTTGAGCAGACTGCGGATCCCAAAAAAGAAAAAGCCGACCATGCTGTTGGAGTGAGCAGTCAGGGTGAGACAAACGCAAGAGTTACCACAAGAGAGCTAGGTGGGCTACTCTGACACCATTATGAAGCCCACAATGGCCGGGACTATCACAGGTGACCGATCACTGATTGGTTTACCCCAATAGGAACCAAAGGATTCACCAATCAGAAACAGGTTGCCAATGATTGCCCAGCGTGGCTTCAAAGCCTCATTCCTCACTCAGTGCCAGGCTGCATTAAACTGGGAAACAGCTGGAACCCAACACCAAAAACGCAGTAAACATCTGCCTATCTGAAAGCCTGCTGCACGGCTACCTGCACTTCACACAAATAAAAAAACCAAAGTAAAATAAATATCCCACTTCCCCTGAATACACACGTGATTGTATTATCCACACCTGCAGCACGATACCGTCTGCCAGAAACGCCATTAATACTGCACCGTTTGACTGAAGCTGCCCAAACTGCTAGCTAAGTTAATAACTAGCTAAATTCCTGGGCCCGAGGCAGGTGTCCGGGCTCCAGGAAGAGCCACCGCCGGCCTCGCCCTCGCGACTTTGGGGCGTGAGATGCCGGCGCTGCGGCCTCGCGCTCACACGCTTCCGCGAGGGTGGGGTCTCTCCTCTCAGCACCGCCCACACCAAAGCTAACCGCTTCGCTCCACGCCGACCTCCTGCGATGGAAAATCCTTTTACCGCGCAGACCAATCACTCAGTAATGACTGCAGAACGTGACCCTAGTGGGCGGATGAAGACCGGAGATGACTTTACAATCAGTGGCGTGTTTCCCAGCATTTAACTGTCATTTATACTCTGTATTTTCCCCACATGGTACTCCTGCCCTGAGATCTTATAACACACTCAAGTAAGTCACATGTAAACCAGGGATATTTAAAAAAAAGGTTTTTTTTCCCTGTAGAGGGAATGAGCTTATGGCTGTTTGCTAAGAACTCTGATTCCCTTCGGAGGGACAGCCTTAGGACGGTTTTTACGATTATGAAAAACTGGTACGGACGACAGACTTGCAGTGACGGACTTCCAACGTTATAGGGTCCAGCTGCGGGTTCTCCGTGATGTCCGTTTCTGCGAACCCTTCTACTCTTTCCTGAGACCTGCTGCATGCCACACGTCGAGTTTGCGATTGCTAAAGTAAACATTTACACGACCCGGCAGCCTTTCCTCCCGCCGTCTCCCGGAAGCATCCGTGCTATTTCTGAGAGTGGCGCCTGGCCAGGCGGTTCATGAAGCAGCAGGTCACCGTGCCGGCGACGACCACGCCCACAAAGAGGGCTGAGGACACGCCCACTACCAGGGGAATGAGGAGGAGGTCGATCGCTGAGGAGAGAGGAACACAGGGGAGGGTAAATCGATCTGCGTTTGCCAACCGGTGTTTTCCCAGGGAAAATTACCCCCCCTGGGCAAAAGATATAAAGCGGTCAAAGGGGTGAAAAAAAAAAAAAACACAGACTTACCACGGGAATACAAGTAGACGTTGACAGGCATGGATTTTGCCACCACCCCTGTGCTGTACCATGCCCCATGTGGGTCCTGCCCCCACACCTCCGCCTGGCATGTGTAGTACCCTTGGTCTTGCATCTGGGCGCCGTGGATGCGTAACCGGTAGTAACCGTGCTCTGGTTGGTCCATGCTCACGTCCCCAAAGTTGCCGTGGAGACGGGACAGGCCCTCGTGCGTCACAGCCGCCAGCAGCGGAGCGTGCCCGTCTCCCGTGGGCAGCTCCGCGGTCGACTCCGGCTCCTCCCTCTTACGGAGCCACTGCACTTCCACTCGGTACGGGCCTGTGGTCGTCACGGTAACGTTGCAGAGCAAAGTGACGGTGTCGCCCCGCTGCAGGAGAGGTCCGCGCGCAAGCGCAGCCACCGCGGCCACGCGGACCTCTGAGCAGGGAAAAGGGATGAGAGGAAAGAAAAGAAACAGGAACAGATTCATGGCATAATCCGTGATGAACCTTATAGAACCCCTTATAGTCACAATAAAATGGAACCCAGTAAAATAAGTGCAATTAAAACTGACACCAAATGTGCTCACAACATGAACCATGATTACTCTCAGCGCCTGCAAATAATTATCTATTCCTTAAAGCCCTTGTGGAAAATCAGCTCTGAAGTGCTTTATACTGTATTAATTAAAATTTGACTAATTGCTACATATTTGAAAGCTATTTAAAGTGAACGTGGTTATGGAGTAGTTGAAGTGTAATGGGGAGGAGAATCCCTCACCTTTGGATGTGAAGCTGATGGCCACCCCACTGGACCTCTGGGTAACGGAGGCTGGACTGGACGGTCCCGGGTCCCGGCGTCCGGCGAAGACGCTGACGATGCAGCGATACGTCCCCGAGTCAGCGGGGTGCGCTGAAAACAGGCGGAGGGAGTACCTCCCCTGCGCCTCCATCTCCACGGCGCCCCCCCCGCCGCGGCTGGCGTCGTCGCCCCAGCTCGCCACCCCATCTGGACCCAGCCGGGCCACCTCCACCTCAGGGGTCGCCGCGCCCTCTCCGCCCCCCCGCCGCGTCCACCTCACCAGCAGCGCCGAGCGGTTCCACACCCCCACACCGGACACCTCGCAGGTCAGCCTGAGGGGGGAGCCGATGGGCAGGTTTACCGCCCCGCTGGGGGAGGTGCTCACCGTCATGGTGTCAGCTGGAACGCAAGCAGAATGCGGCACTAAGACTACAGCAGGGTGGAGGGGTTTAAATCAACTTTACATGCCGGCGATTCCAGGCGGGGGGGGGCATAAGAAGGGCCAAAATTCATATAGAGGGGCTAACATTTATCAATACACCATCATATGTTTTGATTTGGAGAGTGACAGGGGAGGGGGCACTCCAGGAGCCAATCAGCTTTCAGCTGGGGCCAGGTCCCCTGTGGCCCCGCCCCTGTTTATGCCACCTAACTTTACACACATCAAACCTCCTGCTACATGCATTGCTAATACGAAACAAACACAATGTGCCCTAAAAATAGCAGGACAGGAAGTCTACACACTGCAGAAAAGCAGCCTGTAAAAACACTGCTGTGATCTCAGAGAAGGCTCATGGAACATCATAAATACAGCCAGGGATGATGGCCTTCATTACGTCTGTGGGCTGTTGCTCCTTTTTAAAGGACAAAACTGAGAGTTACTAAACACTGGCTGTTTTGATCCAGGATCTGCAGATGACATCACAGTTATGTTTAGCTTGGCTATTTAACCTTCTGCACTTATGTCATCGGTCATCTATACATCTCTAGCTTAATTTATAAGGATGCGACTGCAGCAGGGAACTTACACTTTCACATAAAAAAAACACAGTAATGATTTAAATAACCTTTGTCCTGCAGATGATGGCTTTTATTAATACTATAGTATTGTATTGTTAATACTGCACCTTTGTGTTGTAATTTTGATCTTATATAAGGAACAGTTAGTCATAGCTATTTCAGTTTGCACTGATAAATACTTCGTAACAATTAATCCCAAGTTTGCTTTCTTTGTGTATGTCGTCATGCGTTGCTGGTCAAAAACACCTTTCATGGCTAAATGATAAAGGTTTGCATTTTTCAGGAGTTTTGCATGGATGATTGATCACTCTCTGTACTTGTTTTCTTTTGCAACACTGTCAGGCACAAGGCACTATATTCTACGTTACACAGGACTAAGGTGGGTACTGACCCAGCGGCCTCACAGTCAGGGAGCCCAGCTCCATCGTCCTGTGGGCGAGCTTCGTCCAGCTTCCATCTGGGTCTAGAATCCACTGGGTCGCCTCACAGAAATAGGCACCGGAGTCGCTCGGGGCAACGGCGGCCATCTTCATAACATACAGGTCCCGGTCTCCCGCGGACTTCCCCTTCCTCTTCTCCAGGGAGATCTCACCATCCTGGTACCTCCTCTCATAGTCTCCGCCCCGGCCGGGGATCACGGCCAGCTCGCGGCCGATGCCGATGATCTCCCTCAGGTTATGGCCCTGTCCACTGGTAACAGCCCCGGATCCAGCGCCGCCCCGCACGCCAAAGGTGACGGACAGGTGAGTGTGCTCTTTGGATTGGACGGCAGCCTCGCACGTCAGCTGCAGCTCCGCCCCTTCGGTCAGTGGTTGGCGGCTCAGAGAGTGGGAGTGGCTTATCTGGAGCGTATCAGGGATCACTGCCGGTAGAGGCATAATCATAGAATTAGGGAGTAGCCAAAAAAAACAGGAAAAAAAAAAGTATATTTGCATTAGTTACTGGCAAGTGGCCTCGGGTTTCACTACTTGGTCTGCAGCACACGCCATGCAAATGATTTAATTAGCTTCCAGAACGTTCTGTAACTACAGTGAAAGAAAAAACAGGATGATAATTCCCCACAAAGAGAAATTTTAATTATTCTTAATGTTATTCCCGTAACTGAAAGTCTCTAATATTACTGCAGTACAGCACCTGGAAGATGGCGCATACCTTTGACGGCCACAGATGCGCTGTAGTTGCCATAGTACCGCGTGTCGGTGCTGGGGGTGTAGCACTCATAGCGCCCCTGGTCTTCAGGCCGCAGCCTCTGCACCACCAGAGCGGCCCGATCACCTGAGTCCCTCTCCACCCGCACCTCGCCCGAACGGACGCGGGGCTGGAAGGGGGCGTAGGAGAAGCCCCGGTCCTGTGTGGAGATGACGCCAATCTGCTGACTGCCTGCGTCCTCGCGGTACAGGAACCACTCGAAGTTCTGTGTGCGCGGGCCCTCGTACCCGGTCACTGTGCAGGGCAGTGTCAGCGGAAACCCAGCCACGCGGTACAGCGGGCCAGCGGGGACGGTGACGTCACGGCAAAAGACACACTGGAGCACTGTGAGAGAGATGGACAGTGGGGAGGGGGGTCAGGCTGTTTGTAATCCACACGTCACATGGATGATGACATTGTTTAAAAGGAACTAAATGATATTACTGTAAAAGTGAAGCCGAAATATCTGTATATATATATATATATATGTAACTTCCTCTTCTGGTGAGTGTTCTGCCAATCCTCATTATGACTCATTATGCGTCTTGCTACATAAATATACTACCTATTAACTTTTAAAGCATAAAATCATGCAACATAAATATTACAATGTATATGACTATATTTCTGGTAGCCAGTGCTCATTATTCAAAGGACATGACATATCTTTGAATGCCAAACCAATACCCCACAGATCCTAATTCAATTCCTTATGAAATGACTGGAATTCTGATATCCAGGGATAATAATTCAACTTCTGCAATATGCTATTGGATTCCTGACCGAAATCCAGTGCTCCTAACTCAACTTATGTGGCTTTATATTTCTAACTTTGGTCCTTTCACATAGGAACGGGTTGTATGGTATCCGGAGATATGTGTTCAAACCTGGGAACGGTGACCACGTGTTCAGCAAACTGATGTTAAGGGCCGATAAGAAAACGACCATAACGCCACCAAAAAAAATCCCGATAGACCTGAAGGGCGAGGCAGGTTTTACTTCCTGTACAAATGACAAACGTCGACCTTGGTGCCCCTTTGAAAGTGGTTTTTAGATAGTTAATGGCCGAATTACAGCCATGATTTAAAGTCTAACGAATCTTGCATGTTACACTTTAAGAAATGACTGTACAGTAAAACAGTACATAATATTTCTAATCGTTTTGTTATTCTGATGCATACGCGTACATTTCGTATTACTTCTCCATGTAACCCTTTAGGTGACGCATT
>JAODKF010000138.1:2340775-2353978 GCA_026779585.1 Mormyrus proboscirostris
ATATATAGCCGTCTCTGACAAGCGCAGTAGTTAGTCTACAGATCTTGCGCCTTGTACATTCCAGAAGTGTATTAGAATCACTGAAAAAATTACAATATAATAATAGAATAGATTTAATAGTAACCATCACCGGAGATTTATAAGCCTGGTCTGACTTATTATGGAATAGTTCAGAAAACGGGCGCATGAAAAACCAAAGATCGCTGCAATGTTACATAAATAAGTGACTCCGGGGAGAGAGCTAGACTGCTGTGCGAGCAGACAGTAAGGGGGTTTAAGCGGATAAAGCGTTAATGACAGCGGGGCCTAGACACGGGCGGATACGACGGGAAAACGGCGACGGGGATCCATGCAGATATGTACACATGTGGGGTAAAAGTGTGTCCTAATGAAAGCGAACTGTGTGAATGAAGGGATAAAGGTATAACCAACGCTACTAATGTTATACACGTACGTGAAAACAATAATCGATATGAAAGCCAAATGTTTTAAGAAACACAGTGTAAATTTTAGTCTAATGTCGTGTTCCTCTTTATGGAAATGAATGTAAACTTAAGATTCATTTTCTTGTAAATCAATATGCATGTTTATTCTTATGAATTAGTTATGTATTCCAATATATTAAGCGGAGAGGAACACATTAATTTCCCCTTTCCTACTTTGGATTAGCCATTATTTTATAATGCGCCACGAAAATCAGGAGATGGCAAGTGTGATAACGACAATATTGCGTTATCGATTCCTGTCAAACTGAAGAAATTAGACATGGGGAAGTAGGGGCACAAACAAATCGTTGTCGTGCATTTCCCATTACGGAATGGGGTGGATTAAGTATAACAGATGGACGTGCAGCTCTCATTGCGGGGGACGGTACAGGAGATAGGAGCGACTCATCGTAAACACAGAAATGTATTATCGGGCATAACTCACCCCACTGTAGGCACAACAAGGCAGACAGGCTCGATGCCATCCCGGAGCGCTGGAAAGAAACGAGCAAAAGGAGCGACATCAGCGGCGGTTCGAGCCACCCCTGCGTATCTTCACGTCCACAAACTCAAAAGAAGATGAATGACCAAAAATGTACACGTATGGCGTTAAACCAATTAAAAGACCAGCGACTAAGGTTATGAAGTAGGCGGAATGCTACCACGAGTTGCTGATAATAAAACAAATCTGGTTGATAAGAAAACGCTACTGTTGCGCAACGCACATCGTAGATTCTCTGTTCGTCTAGGTACTTTCAATCCCTTAATCGAAACCGAAGGATCCCCCGAATAATTCCCTCCTAACTCGTTTCCTAGCAGCCCAGCAGACCTCTTGAGTATTAATGTAGACACAGAAAGTCCCAGCCCGAGGCGGGACATTAACACATCCTTTTTTCGCTCCCAACAAAAAAATCAACGTACTATTTTATTATTGGTCAGAAACCAGAAACCGGAACCAATAAGATCAGGTTGATTTTAGTTTTTCTGAATAACAAATCTCACCAATCAGTTCCCGTATTAACGTCGCTATCTAGGCCAGCTCCTCCTCCCACGACTCGATCACGCAACTCTCTCGCAGTGATTCAATATCAATCCTAGCCGAGCTTCTGTGGAAAGCTCTATGGATGTTCAGGAGTTTTACTCGTCAATCAGTAATGGATTTAAGAGGATTACTGTAATATTAATGACCACAATTACAGTATCACCAATAATTAAAGTTATGTCACATACACAAACACACTGTACACGTGTGAATCGAAATGCCGAAGTTTTCCACCTGTTTCCTGGATTGTACTCGAAATGGAAATGCGTAAAACAAAAGAAAAATATAGAAAAATAAATAAGAATAAACAAAATTAAAATGGCAATAATAATTAAATCAAAAAGTTAAATAAGTTGAAAATAAAAAGCAACGATATCCGTAACTGCTGCGTTGGTGCCCCATTCCGGGTCATTCCCTACATTGCAACCGTAGCAGTGGGGATAGAAAATGCATGTATGTATGGATATCCGTAACTGCATTTACAAAAGGAAATAATCACAAAGATGTCAAATGGAAAGTGACGAATGGTACGAAGTGCGTACAGTGGCGTGTAAGTCACTGGGAGTGCTTTAGTGTACGGACACGTCGGACAGCCGGAGGGTAGAAACATGCTTTGAATCTCTCGGTTTTGCCCTTCCGGCTGCGGGAGCACCTCTCTGACTGCATCATCAGGGAGGGCTGAAACTTCATTTTTCTCTTTTCCCAGCACTTCCTCAAGTAATTGACGTGCAGGTAAGTCAGAAGACACGCGCTGATTAATTCGGTCATTTAAAGGAAACAATCATTTGAAACGCCATAATAACCTATAACTCAGCTTGGGCACTGCAGTCACCTATGACATGTGTGTGCAGGTGACCCTGTGCCTGCAGCTCAAGGCACGACGCTTGGGTGTGAGTTTTGGTTCCATGTTGTCATGGTTGGCACTCGAGTCTCTGAATCTAATGATTGTTCTCCTTCAAGAAACACCTCATGATCCATCTGTTCCAGGAACACCTCTGCTAGCTTGCACTCTGTTTCCTGAATGCTTTTAGGATTACATTTTGTCAGCTGATTTCCTTAGTTGTCTTATAGGTTCTTGCACCATTTATAAGATATTGTGTAGCTTCTTTATGCTGCTTACATTTGTTCAATGGAATTCAATGGAAGCTCAGCCTAGCTGTACTTGTGCCTAGTGGAAGCATGTATATTTGAAATATACTATATGCCTCACTTGTATGGTGCATTTGACAGAAGCATCTGCTAAATACACAGGCCTAAATGTTATTTCTATTATGCATTTTTTGCTTATTAAGACGTATTTGCTGGAGTAAGGAAAAAACCCTTGATAGCAGAAATGACTCAAGAATACCCTATAAACTAGATGAAACTCTATTTCATGTGTGAAATATATGGTATTTGGGATACAAATGATTTGTAAATTTCTTGGGCAGTGTTTGGCTCAGTAGAATGTGAGGCTTTGCCTGAGAGTAGAAGGTTGCTGGTTCAAATCCCATGATTTGCAGAGTGATTTGACTGTTGGGCGCTTGAGTGAGGCCCTTAACGGCAGTTTCCTGAGGGACTGGTCACCCTGCCTTCTCAGTTGTACAATTCCTTTAGATAAAAGTGTCTGCTAGATAAATAAATGTAAAATGTGACGCACGAGACTCGTGTCAGTAACGTGTTTTCAGTTGTCCACCTCAGAGTATGACCGATCCTGGAAAGACACCTGTGCCCATTAACTCAGTAGCCATTCGAGGAGCCTGGCAACGGTGTAAATGTTAACATCACCTAGAGAATGCAGAATCAAGCCGCGTCACACTGTTCCTTACTTACTCTCCCTGTTATGTCTGACAGGCTTTGGCCATATGCTAGTAATGTGTTCTGAGATGCTAACTCATTAGCACCCTCCAAAGGCAGGAGGGCTTATTGCGCATCACAAGCTAGCCATCCCTAACAGCTTTCAGCACTGCATCATGGTGGGAATATTGTAATAGTTCCTTTTTTTTGAGTGCTTTATCCAAGTAAATTCCTCTTTACTGTAAATCTGATCTTATTGCGTTCAAGGTCCAGCCGGCTGCTGAATTCTGAGGATTCACAATGGTGCCAAACATCCTTCTGATGGAATGTAACTCTTACTGGAAGCTCCTGGTCACATTGGTTGGGATTCTGTTGTACTCCATCTTATAGTAAAAAGAGACCCAGTGCGTTATACCAGTCATTACATTTTTAGGGTATATCCACTCATCACTCGCTGAGCGATAAGGCAAAATATTTTTCACAACATCAGTAGCGATAATTTTAATTATTTACTGCATATGATATTGCCAAAACGGGAGTATGAGGTGTGCTCTGCTACCTCAATCAACCATGCAGTGCTTTTGTTGGGCATCGGTTGTCTGTTCTGTGTCAATGTTGTTATGGAAATGATACTATCTTTAACAAATTGTCCACTCGTCAGTCAATCAAGCAAACTATCCGTCGACCTCAAGGATGTTCAGTTTCCCGTTACCAGTACGACTGAATTTATTTGATCGTTTCCATGTGCTGATATTTCCAGACCACATGTCTCGTGTTAGGTGCGGGGGTGGGGTACCCGTCAGGAGCGGTGAGAGATCTCCCAGTGGGTGGTGACACGTGGTGCTGAGAAAGAAAGGAAGAAGTGAAAAAAGGCACCGGAGGAGGATGGAGGAACGTCCATGAAAAATTCAGCGTTATTTAGAAGAGGTTGAAAAAAGGTGTAGTGTGCTAACCTTACGACACTGTCTCGGGTCACGACTTAGTGTAGCTAGCTAGCACATGTGGTTGGCCCTGCAGTATGTCATACAGTCCAAATGCGTTGGGTCATAGTGTCATTAACATGCTGTTCTTAATTGAAAAAGTAAATAAGAAAGTGGGAGTACGTCATTCCAAAGCTCACACTGATGAATAGTCATGTCTACAGAGAAAGACATTGTTATGCAAGGGGTGGAGTGGGACTGTCTTTAAAAATGTATGCTAGTAACTAAAATTATAATAAACACCGGTATCATGTGAACACCACACATAAATGTCAGCTTTCTAATCGAGTGCCGGCGTAGTGCCAATACTTTATTTTTTATTTTCTGTGCAAACAGTGCATTTTAGGTTATGTGACATACTGTACTTTAGGGCCAGCCACACGTGCTAGCTAGCTGACTACTTTGCTCTCACCTACAGCCATTGTTCTCATTGCCCAAGGCAGTGCTGTAAGCAGGGACAGAGTGGGATGGTGACGATATCTGACAGTGACTCATTGGTGATTATCGCCTTTGTCAGGCTAGTAGGCTTCCACACACCAAGCAAGAAAACAGAAGGATTTATGATTTGGCTTTCAGTTCAGCATTCTAGACTATGTTTCTGATGCAGTTTTTTTTTTTTTAAAAAACACACTGACTACTTTTTCGCCAAAGGTCTGCAGAAAGTTTAATTCTTCTGAGGTGGTATATGGTATAAAAAAATCTTGGACCAAATCTTGAGCATTAGATGGTTTTAGATGGCTTGCAACATGTTTTTAAAGTATCATTTTGACTTTCCATAGACTAAAAAATGATGCAATGTGGAGATACTAAATTTTAGGTGTGAATGGTGTGTGCTTGTGTGGGCGAGATGGGTTGGCGCCCCTTCTTGGGTTATTCCCTGCCCTGTGTCCGTAGGTTCCCCCATGACCCTAAATATAACAAGTGGGTAACGAAAATGGATGTATGGATGGATGAAAGTTAACGTATTTCAACATCACCAGTGTGTAAGAGCATTATGCTCATTCTTTCAAAACTGTAGTATTGTTTGATCGACTACTTCAGAGTGAAGAGTTGTTGATTAGAATTATCTCCATAGCAACGCTTAATTAATTCATCACAAGGAAGGATATTTTCACTAGTATTTGTCAAGTTATCCGTTATGAGAGCTGCTTTACAAATGTTGCTTGTTCCAGAGTCGGACTGATACCACTGCTCTCTGCATGTGAGAGCCCAGAGTAAATGGAGGAGATTTCTGCCAAGAAGGTTTGACATGCCTTTTTAGTGTTTGATAATGCTGCCTTTCTGGCAGCTATGACAGATGGGTTGCCCTGTCTCTGTAAACCAGCAGAGGTCCATTCAGTGGTCTGGTACTGCAGCAAGGAGGGTAGAGCGCTGAAAGGCATGTCAGTGATATACTCTGTTAAGGTCAGCCATACAATGGATCTTAAAACCGCATTTCCATCCGCCTCTTCAGACTCCTCATCTTTAGGGCTCTGAAGGCAGACTTTGGATACTGGGATCTGCAGTACGAAATGAAAACGCTCTTTCTACACCCATGACCGAGGCAGGACACTCAGTGCCTCAGACACTGAAGGAAGGACACAGATTCTTTTTAAAAGCCAGGTCTTTTAATGGGGAGCACGTGCACTGAGACAGAAACGGGCAGAGTCTGAACTTGAACAACAGTAGGAATTCAAATCATGAGGTTGTGGCAAGAGTCGATGGGCCAGGCGATCAGAGGGCTGGGTGGGCTCATAATTGGTCAGACGACATGCAAACACTCAAAGTCTGGGAATAAAGCGAAAACATGTACACTGGTAGACAGAACCAATACTCAGGAAACACTACTCAAACTCTGGAAGAACAAGAAGATCTCACATCTCACGGGAGACTCTGACGAGGAAATTGGACACAGCTGGGAAGGGGCATGGCACCAAGTAGGACCCAGCAGTGTAACTAAGTTACCTGCTGAACGGGGTATCCCGAATGGGCGGAGCTTGCTGGCGGGATCTGGAATCCCGAATGGGCGGAGCTTGCTGGGATCTGGAATCTCTCTACTCAGAGTCCTACAATGGTTAAAGGACCTGTACAATGTCAGCACTACTTTATTTTAAACAGCTGGTGCCTTTAGTAAATGTGTGTCTGCTATGTTGTACCTGGTGAACAGACTCAAGTGGGACTGTGCTATTTGAGGAGTGCAGAGGTGAAAAGTTCGGGTCCATAAAGTACAAATCCAACCAGTTGTTTGAATCAGCCAGTTGAGCACTCTTTGACTGTGACACTTGAAACTCAAATGATTGGCTCGAACAAAACCTTGGTCTGGATTTGTACTTTCTGGACCTGAACTTTCCAATGCTGTTGGAGTGAATATCTGAATGTCTGTTACTGGAGTCCGAAACGTACAGATGCCTCCTGTGGATCACCCGCGGTGCCTCGCAGATTCCTGAGAGAGGGCCAGGTACCATGCCCAGCAGAACCCATGCTACCATCAAGGCAGAAGACTGTCCTGGAGTATTTCCAGAAAGGAATACATAATTGGTTGTTGCATTATTAATACTTCCCAACTTGTGTAGGTATATTATTCTTCTGCAAAATAAAAGCCTTGATATAGTAATTTGTCATAGTCCTTCAGTTTCAATGGGACAGAATTTAATTAGCAGGTTATTATTAATAAACAAAACTTACTGACAATTGAACAAGTGAATATTGATTTGAATTTATATTCCCCATTAAGTAACTACGGGCCACATGTGAATGTAGGTGTCACTACTTGGGGGACAAAAGACACGAGGGCAGGCATTATGGTGAAACAAAAGAGAGTTTATTCAATTCAACAGAGACTGGAAATAAACAGAATTTCAAAGGATCAAATAGGGAGGAGTGGAACAAGGAAGGACATTGACAACAGGGGGATTCACTGGCTGTGACAGGAAAAAAAGGACTGGGAAGCATGTATACACTGGACTAATGAGGGCAGTTAGGAGTGATTTCCACATGAGAGTTAGGGATGGGAGGCAAGATGAGAAGAATAGGTGTGACTTGACAGGGAGGAGACAGGCAGGGGTAAGACAGTAGGAATCTTGGAAATAGTACTTTTTTGAAAAGTACAAGCTGACAATAGAAAGACAGCCTAAACCTGTACTTCCTGGAAACAGTGACACGGAAACTTCTAACATTCATTCCCCGTAGCTATTTTTTGTAGTACTTCTCTTTTTTGTGGGTCTTCTCTTCTTACATGATTTCTATAGTGTTGTAATACAACCCCCTGCAGTACGTTTTTGATTTATTAAAAATAAATCAATTGTAATGTTACACAATTTAATGATAATGTGGAGGTTCACTCAATAGTTGGCCACAGATTTACCATGTGTTGGTGCTTTGCAGCCTCTTGTTGATTCTTTTGTATTCCTTCTTTTATAACAACACTTTCTGTTGAAATGGTAGCAACGGAAACATTTCTGAATATTACAAAATGATTATGGTCAGAACATTATGTGGTCCTACCCTGACACCTAGAGGCTTCCAGTTAAATTGTAAACCAGTGTTTCCCAGCCCGGGTCTCTGGGTCACCCCAGACCACGTTTTTGCTCCTTCCAAGCTCCCTTCCAGACAGACCACGTTTTTGCTCCTTCCAAGCTCCCTTCCAGACAGACCACAATTTTGGAGAGTCCCTGAGGACTAGGTTGGGAAACAGGCTGTAGGCTACCATAATATTAATATTCATTCACAAACACATCCATTTAATAAAAATGATTTATACATTACAGGTATTGGGTACTCATATTTAAAAATGACCACGTATTTGTTGGGAGGTGTTCCTCATATAAATCACTGTATAACTTGTACAACTCATGTCTAGAGGCAACAGAAGAAGTCAATTCCTAGTGGCGTTCAGGCCCATTCTCGTATAATCCTGCTCTTTCTTTCAGTTAACCACAGAAGGAATCATGATCAGTAATGCTAACAGACAGTGTAAACTGATCTGTACCATGTCGCCCCAGGGATGAAAGATCTGGTTCTGGTTCAGTGTGGCAGCTAATTTTTCTCACAAGGTGGCGCTAAAGCACAATATTTCCTAAAGTGTTCATGTGACATATTGTGTGATCAGACGGTCAGATTATAGATGTATGTAATGTTCCTAATTTGGTAAGATCAGATGAGCCTTGGCCCTCTTGGTCATTGCTTCATGTTTTTTGGCAGGTCGGCCAGGCAGGATATTGGAATTTGCCTCTTTGCATAGCACAGCATGAAATACCAGGAATTTGGCTGATGGTCATTATGTCCTTTTGGGATTGGACGTTTGTTCTCCTGGGCAGGGGAAAAGGGGCATCAGCATGACTTTTTATGAAAATGTAATTTTATTTGCTTGTCTGTTTATTTTAAAACTACATACATGGTCCTTAAAAGCGTAGCATAAATGTCTTCTAAACTGAAACATTTTGCCATGGATAGAGCCATTTCTTCTTGGACAGGTTGTTGATTCCTGCCCTAGGGTGTCCTCAGACCTGTATCCCATGCTGCTTGCTATAGGCTCCAGGTCCCGTAGTGCAAGGGTGTTCATTTGGGTATAGGCAGTAGAGACATGTCCATTCGTGGGAAAACTGTGTGTGTTTAGCGGAGTGGGAGTTCAGGGCTGAATTGGTCCCTACCAATGTTGAAACCAAACCTATGCCTTTGCCTCTGTGTCCCTGTCCAGGATAAATAGAAAAAATATGGATAGAAACTGTGGCATATAAATTGCATATAAATTTGTTGTGTGGGTATACTAATCAGAAACCCAGATTGTGGTATTGGTGTAATCGAAAATCGGTTCTAAACGGGCCTCTTTAGCTTTTCTACTTTTTAGGATTGACCACTAGATGGCGACAATGATGCCTAAAAGTGTCACTATGTTCACAGACTTTAAGATAATCCTTTAGATGGCGATAACGATGTCTAAAGTAACATGTTCACAATGTGGCTACAGTCATTTCATAAATAACGTTGCGAAAGCACCCCCCTAGTTACTGCATATTCGTATTTTACCAAATAAAATGTGTTCTATAAAGTTCCTGTCTAAAACAATAACTCACAAGTCCTTTCAGACAAGTTCCAGCTTGTATGTCTATGCCAACACAGGACTGTTAGGGGAAATCCAGAAAGCTCAGTAACATTACATGTTTTGTGTACATTTATTACCAGGTTTACATGTAACAGAAGCTGAGCTGTATGAAGAGCATTATGTCATGGTGCAACTTCGTTATCGAACTCCAGACAGACAAGCTGTGTAAATAATGGATTATTCTACATAGCTGAAGAGAAATATGATAAAACAGCCAGTCTGCTTCAAAGCTGTTTTAAATGATATATATGTTATGTCTAATTGTTTATATTATAGAGAGGTAGGCACTGATTGCAGCATGTTGCTGTACCCACCACAAGACAAACCACCATAGGGATGAGAACCTGAGTGCAGCCCTGTGGTGGGTGATACCTCAGCAGTAATATTTTTCCAGTGGCTGGAACGCCAATCCTGCCACCAACTCCCAAACTTTCCTGTAAATTGGAGGACCTCCTTATAGGGCTGGACGTAGACGAACGTCATGCCCAAGATGAAGCAATTACGGGTTAAGGGCCTTTGCTCAAGGGCCCAATAGAGTAGGATCACTGCCGGCATTCACGTGGTTTGACCTTCTGATTGCTGGCACAAATCCCTAGCGTCAGAGCCACCACTACACACCTATTGTGTAATTTGTGTTTAAGTAATGTAGTTAATACAAGGTTATATCAATATGGCATTTCCATTTATCTTGTGACACTTTCCCTGGTACCAGAGGCGATTGTAGGCACTTTGGGGGGTCTAGTTAAAAAACTCAATGGGGCCTTCAAACTTGACCTCCCTCGGCGAGTCTAAGTTAATTACCTTTATTTTACTGCGATGTGTAAATTATTAATATCAACAAAAAGATTTTAATAATACAAATCCTCCCAGTTGGGGGCCCCAGGCCATCGCCTGCCCTGCCTGTCCCGACGCTCGGCCTCTGCTTGGCACAGGTCTTGGGGGATGCTTGGAGCCTATTCCAGGGAGTATAGGGCACAAGGTTGGGGCACACCTTGGGCTGGATGTCACTCCAGTGCCAGGCCACCCGTTAATCATCGCTAGGGTGACACCTGCTTTGTCTCGGACGGTGGGCACCAATGGTAAAGCTCGCCTGAGGCGCATCATGGGCCTCGACCAATACTGCGCCAGTTCATCACGAGCCGATCGCACACTCACACAAACTCGCACCCTACAGTCAATTTAGAGACATAAATTAGCCTAACTACAGGTCTTTGGACTGCAGGAGGAAAGTGGAGGGACCAGAGAAAACTCATATGACATGGGTAGAACATGGGATTTATTTATTGATATTAAAAATCTAAATCTATGTCAGATTCATAGATACATTAAATTTGGTATTAACATTCATTAAATTGAAAACAATAAATTCCTTGTGGCTGATTTTCTATAAAATAAAATATGAATATATTTTTTAAATAAGACTATGTACAGTTTACTTACAGGAAGCAGTGCATAGTTAGTAGAGGCACAATGTCTCAGTGGACCTGTGTTCATAGTGGGGTACCGCAGGGTTCAGTTTTAGGACCACTATTGTTCCTAATTTACATTAATGATATTGACACCAATACATACAGTAAACTGGTCAAATTTGCAGATGACACCAAGGTAGGTGGTGTAGCAGATACTGATCTAGCAACAGAGAGGCTACAACGGGATCTGGATTTAATTAGCGACTGGGCTGATACTTGGCAGATGAAAGTTAACATAGATAAATGTAAGGTAATCCAAGCAGGGAGCAGAAATATAAAGTACAGATATTTTATGGGTTCCACTGAAATAAAGGTAGCTGATTACGAGAAAGATCTCAGTGTCCATGTTGATGCTTCTATGCCTCACTCTCACCAGGGTGGGGAAGAAATGAAAAAGGCCAATAGAATGTTGGGTTACATCTCTAGGTGTGTGGAGTTTAAGTCAAGGGAAGTGATGGTATGATTATATAATTCCTTGGTAAGACCCTGCCAAGAATATTGTGTGCAGGTTTGGTCACCATTCCTTAAGAACAACATTACTGCCTTGGAAAAGTTGTAACATAGGGCTACGAGAATGATTCCTGGAGGAATGTCTTATGAGGAGAGGTTAGCTGAGCTGAATCTGTTTAGCCTCGAGCAAAGGAGACTAAGGGGGGACATAATCCAGGTCTATAAGATTCTAACAGGTCTGGATGCTGTTCGGCAGAATGGCTATTTCAATATTAGTTTAAATAATAGAACTTGTGGCCATAAATGGAAATTAGCGGGAAAACATTTTAAAATGAATTTGAGGAAGCACTTCTTTACACAGAATGTAGTTAGAGTATGGAATAGTCTTCCTGCTAGTGTAGTGGAAGCTAAAACCCTGTGTTCCTTTAAATCAGAGCTAGATAAGATTTTAACAACTCTGAGCTATTAGTGAAGTTCTCCCCAAACGAGCTGGATGGGCTGAATAACCTCCTCTCGTTTGTAAATTTCTTATGTTCTCATGTTCTTACATGGCTGCATAGACATCAGCAATTTTTGTGCATTTAGGTAATTTTTGAAATAACCTCAAAGGCTGATACAGTACGTACTTACGCACACACACACACACATACACATACACACACACACACAGTATAAAGTATAAACACAGAGGAAGATGTGGGTTTGCTGGAAGCTTCAGTAGCTTCTTGGAAAAAACTTCTATCCCACCAATCATCTATCATTAGTTAATAGAGTCAAAATAAATCCATGTTCTCATCCCACATGCACAGAAATCTGATACAGGCATCCAGTGATACAGGCATCCAGTGATACAGGCATCCAGTGATACTGGCATCCAGGTGAAGATGACGACTCTGGCCAACTTCCTCACACCTGTCGTCCTCCCACCGTCCGAATGCCCTTTCGATCTCCTAGATGTTTTATCCTGGGAATGATCAGAATGGGAATACTCCTCTTCAGATTTGTTCAGGTCTGGCAGCACAGCGGCCTCATTCTGGCAGGACCCAAGTCGCCCAGTGTAGCAGCCAACAGGGGAATCGGAACCAGAAGCATCTCTTTGATGCCAGGACTATAGACAGAGGTATGTATTACTGCTAATTGTAAATACACCTGCAATCTTTTATATATTTCACTTCCTTTTCCAATCCCTGCCGCAGCTGCTTATTCCTCCTGCTTTTCTAATCTTCTCAAGCCAGTTTTATATACTAAGCGGTAATTGGGTGCCGAGCTATTGAAAAAGAATTTATCTTTAATTAAAACCACACTTCCTAGCCATCAACTGCACTACAGCGTGTGACAGAGGTGTTATGGTGAATGGGTGAGGTGGGGGCCAGCATAGGAGCCGTCATGCTCGTCACGCAGTGGCAGTGTGGTGAGAGCAGTGTGGGTATGCGCACTGGATCTGTCGCCGCTGTCATGACGATGAGAAAGGAAAGGCTTTTCCAGAGAAGCGTGGTGGGAGATGCAGTCGTGCCCGGACTGGAACACCCCTGGGGCTCCCGCTAGTGACTCCTGCACACGCACAGCAGTCCGTCTTGCACGCTAATCCACATTCCTCTTATATAGATGTTTATTTAGTCTTGGGATTCAAAACCCTGCCTGTGAATATGCATGACCCCCCCTGCCCCCCCACCCCCATCCCTGTGCCTCGCGTTCGCCGTTCCAGTACGGCTCGACTTTCCGCAAGACGAGTGCATACTTGGGCTCCCCTCGTGGGCACGCTTGGGGCCGCGTAGTGCTTCATCATCGGCGCTCACTGTCCCCAGCCTCACTGACACATGGGAGCAGTTTAGCTGGAGGTGGAGGAATCGCCGCTAGGGAAAATACAGCAGGATCTTGGGGGGGGGGGGGGGGGCGGGTTTGTTTCAACATGTCCAATTCA
>JAODKF010000138.1:2358551-2383862 GCA_026779585.1 Mormyrus proboscirostris
TGCATGCTGATGGCCATGGGGACCCTGATATGCTCTATATTTCAAAGGGCCCTGGGTTGTCTCTCTTTCTCTATAGGCAGAGGGCCCTGGGGACTGGGTGGTCTCTCTTGCTGTATATACAAAGAGCCCCGGGGACTGGGGTGACTCGCACGCCCGGAGCGCCGACCGCTGGCCGCACTTCCACAAACAGGCGGCTCTGCTTAAAACCAAAGGGGAGAAGCAATAAAACCAGGCTAGTGAGGAGGGCCCCCCCCCCCCAGCCCGCCCCGCACCGATTTGAATCAGGAGCTAACACTAACTACCCGGCCAGCTGCCGCCTCAAGGCCACCGCTGCCGCATCAGACACGCTGTCAGGCCATTGGTTAGCGGGGCCCTTCCTCCTGTAACAGACCTACAGTTACAGTACTCAGGAGGACGCTGTGCTAATGCCGCTAACATGGTACTGTTATGGCTGTGCAATAAATACACCAACAAACGGAGGAGCCGCCTGAGAACCATGCCAATCTTGACCCAGCACTGCAGGGATCCTTCAGTACCCCAAATTATAAGTGATTCACTTGGGGAACTCTTCAGAAAGCGGCACCCCTAGGGGCCCCGAGGTGACACTTCAGGGACCCTGAATTTCTACCTGCACACTTGGTGTTGTATATTTATAATCTGGAAATCCAAGGGATATGCAGAGAAAAATACCAACTCGAAGCCTGGTTTGAGATTATTGTATTAATTTTTTTTGGTTATTGAGGAATTATGATTCAAATTCAGACAATGCACGCATTGCTTAATGTAATAGATTCTTCATCCTGTGGGTTACTGTTGCTTGTCATGACACTCAGGCCGGGCGCCATGTTCTGGGGCTCCAGCAGGGGGCAGCGGCGCAGGACAGGAACCGGGTGTAGCGTGGGCTGGTAGTGGTGTCTCTGGTCAGGCAGCCTGGAGCCCTTGGGCGCTGGCACGGGGCGCGGGTGTTCGGGAGGGGCCCCCCTCAAAAGCCATCTACGAGGGGCCACACCCACGTGGCCACTACAGCGGGGGGGGAGGGGGGAGCCGTCCCAGGCTCTCTGGAGGAAGGCTGCCGTTTTTAGTGCAGCGCACACAGACCGCAGGCTGTGGCTTCAGGCTAAATGGGGGAGGGCTCCTCTTTATTTTCAGCCCAGCAGTACGGCTCCCAGTCCTTTGAGTCTATCTGTGCTCATTCGCCACATTCCCAGTGTATTTCCAGTAGACTTTCCTGATGAGAAATCAAAACAGAAAAAGAGAAAGAGACACAATGGCCATTGAATTCAATTTCTGCATATACTGCAAAAAAATTGCATTGAAATACTATATTGCAAAAATTTCATCAAAAAGGGCTATTTCTGGAAGCAGTCAGCATTCTGGTGATCACGTTTTTATTTTCTAGCATTTAAAATAAAGAAAAGAAGATTGGAGCTGAACTGAAGTAACAGCTCAGTGTTTTTAAAGGGCTGCTTTATTGTTATTTCTTGGTTCCTGGTCTGGTTTCCTTTCTTCCTCCAGAAGAGGGTGTGCGTACGATATTGGGTGGTCCTTGGGCCCTCAGAACCACCACAGACGGCCCCCGGCTTCCCCCGGCACACATTAGCCTCTCAGCTGACGCCTTCGTACAAACTGCACTGCTGGCAAATCACATCCACATCACCTGAAAACATCAATACTATAGTGGTAAAGATTATATTCAACAGAACAGCACCTTTATTTATTTGCTAAGTAAATGGACATTAATTTACCGAATCATCCGACTTTAATGTTATTAGTGATGTCTGAACCAAGCTGAAGGCCAGACCCACGACATCTCAATTCAGAAACAGCAGTAAATATACGTACGCCATTTTACCATAGTACATAAAAATGGGAGATCAATAAAAAAGAAGAGTCAACTGAATTAGACTGCACTGACTGGTAAAAGTTGCAACTATAGTATTTTTTTTGTTTGTTTTTAAACAGATCTTCAGTTGTTATACTGTGTGATAAACACCTTTATACACATTGCGGCTTTGTGGAAGAGATCTATTTTGGAATTTTGATGCAAGTCTCCTTGCGGCGTGTCGAGCGTCTGCCTGTGAGCTTGTCGCTTGTTGTCTGCCATCCTGCTTTACTTTTATTGAGCAAATGCTTTTGTCCAAAGCTACGTACAAGTGAGGAGAGCAACACATTAGAAACGTACGGCTGTCAAGGGGTCGACCAGGTGTGAGTGCGGCCCCTTCTAGGTGATGCTCTCTGAGGCAGCAGCGCCCTTTTCTTTGGTTACTGTGTTTTTATCTTTGTCAGACCATCGACAGACCATTAAAATGTGTCGCCTGGACTCTGAGGTAATGCAGTGTTTTTCCATTGGCCACCACTCACGCCCACTTTCTACATTGCTAATAAAAACATCGTAATCATTATAAAATGAAATATTGCAACCCCGCCTAAACAGGAGCGTTCATGACTAATATTTTATACACATCCCTAGAAAACATACTATTTGGATATAAATGACAGAAGGCTCTACTCGCTTGCAACGCAACGTACTGATGAATATTATCTTTATGGATCCTTACGGTCCCCTGCAGCTGTTTGCACGTCACAAACAGCTGGATTGAACTGTAAAGAAAGACGCACTAATTCCAGGAACCCCCCAGTAAGGTCATGGTGTGAACATCACCCCCAGTGTTCTGCTGTTTTCTGGAACGCATTAAAAATGCTATCTTACATATAGTTTTGCTTTTTTAACCGTACCATACAGTATATTCATTACAGACTTCTGCGCTTTGTGTTCAGCTGTATGACAAAAGTTGTAAACAAAGGTGCAGACAGTCCCCAGGTTACAAGACAAGATCCATTCCCTAAGTCTGTCTTTAAGTAAATTTTGTGGTTAGGTCGGAAAAATAACAATATCGTCCATAATAACAATAATAAGTCTACGGTAATAATAAAAGCAACTGCATGCGGTGCTGCGCTGCGACACGAGGCCGTGGACAGCTGAGGCTGCACGGTGTTTTCATGAGCGTCACAAAGTAGCGCGTGCCTTCAGTATTACAAACCCCTGAATTTATCTCGAATTTTTAATATAATAGACTTTATGGCAGTGCATTTGTAAGTACAAATTGTCTGTAGGTCGGACGTCGTTAACCAGGCGACTGCCAGTAATTTCTGGATTATGGATTAGGGCTTGAATTTGAAGCTGTTTACCCGAGTGCTTGTGTGTCTGTCTGTATGTGTCTGTGTGTGTGTATCTGTGTGTGTCACCCATACTTTCTGCTAATTTTTCTGGCATTTGCGTGTGTAAAGCGGCTGGACTGGAATTAAATTTCAGCCTAGGACTTTTGGGGTCCCCCCAGCTTCATAGAAAATTTTGCCCAACGATGAATTTTGCTGGCCCACACACCCATCGGGCCACTGGGTAAATGCCTAGCGGCAGATGGCCAGCCCGGCCTTGGTGCGCAGTCAGGATGGTTACGTTGGGGTGGCAAAGGACACACTATGGGTGCCGTTTTCTTCCGTACCAGTCTGGTCTGGCGCTGTGGCTCTGGTCTGTCATGCGCGCCGGCGTGTACTTTCTTACCAGGCCCGACAAAACTCGAGCAGGAACAGCACGCAGCGAAACAGGCCGGTGAACCGGATCGAGGCGCCTCTTTGTGGGGGGGCGGGGGGGGGGGTCTTTAAAGTGCACCACACCGTGTCCATTCAGAAAAAAGGAGCGAAAACGAGGTTTGCCGTCAACCTACACCGGGACGCCGTCACTGCTCTGTGCTCGCAGATAGATCCACGGCCCCAAAACCACATCATTATGGGCTAAACATAAAATATAATGCTTTGACAAAAAAGCCTCACTATGAAAAATAGAACTGGGAAGGCTGGGAGCAGGGAAGGGCAGGAGAGACTGGTGGCAGAGTACGTGTGAGTGGGAGACCACAGAGCATCTATTCAAGGAAAGAGGGAAACACATAGATCAGCTACTGAGTGTGTGTGTGTCTGTATCGATGTATGTGTCTGTGTCTGTATGTGTGTGTGTGTCTGTGTGTCTCTGTCTATGTGTGTGTGTTTCTGTGTCTGTCTGTATGTGTCTGTCTGTGTGTGTGTCTGTGTTAGTGTGTGAGGGTGGTCTGTAAAAGTACACGGTGTTCTTCACAGCTGCACGTACCTGTTTATAGCCACCATGGGCCTGAATTCCGGCTGCCCGTTTCAGCCATGAATACCAAACTTCATGACAAATGTGAACACCAGAGCCAAATTCACGCGTCAGGCTTGGATTACCAGGTGCTTTTTTTGCTCTCTAGCTGGTCTACAGCGATCAACCAACACTAATTGGCACACACGGCACATAAACTCCTACTGCACTGCTGGTTTTCAGTTGGTCACTGAGAGGCATTCTCTCTCCCCCCGTACTGACTTTACTGCCAAATCATAGATATCGGTGCATCAGAATCAGCTGTATTAGGTCATTTCTGCCTTCAGCTATTAAACTCGAGGTGGCCCAAGGTGGGGGGTTGGGGGACAAGTAACTGTCTGAAAATCCCAGAATCACTCGGGCACATTCACAAAACACTCACTCATTTAGTGCAATAGCCAGTGTGCAATACTGTTCATTTATGAGCTATTACTGCAGTATTTCCCCTGACATTCTTTGTACTGTTTTCACTTTTGTTGTGTATTATGTATTGTTTCTGTCAAGTGATGTATAAATGTCTTTTTACAAAATGAATGTGTGTATTCAAATTTTCAAAGATATCTATCTATCTATCTATCTATCTATCTATCTATCTATCTATCTATCTATATAAACAGAGGCAAATTAAATGGGTAAAAAAACACCATTTATACTTGAAAAGATTTCCATCTCTGCTCCTCTTCCTCCTCTTCTTCGTCTTCCCCGAACAATATCTGGGTGATGGCGGAGCACATGGTGGCCCCCTAAACGAAGGAAACCGGAAACCCCCCCCACAAAACTCAATTAAGAAAAAAAAAAAAAAGCGAGGACCATATGGAGTGGTTAGCGGAGCTGAGCGAATTGGGGTGGGAGGGGGGGGGGGTGACCAAACCAAACGGAGTAACAAAAACAGGGAGGCACAATTTATCCAGACCCACCTCTCTGCTTGGCAGCGGCCTCCCATCTGAAAGTAATGAGCTCCCTCCCAGAGAGAGGCGTCTGGGGACGCTCGCCACACAGAGGTGAGGTGGGCACAGGATCCTGCCCGCAAGGCCTCGCAGGGGACTTATAAAAAGAAAAGGCAAAGCGGGAAGATCAAGAGCAGGCTAATTGCTCATGCTTATTGAAGCAGTAATAGTTTGCACGCCAACTGTGCAGTGACACACACATATGCACATGCAGTAACCGCGTAACCTCCATACACAGACGTCGTCACAGTGTTCTGTAGCAGTTTTAGAAATCTGCATGGGTGTGTTCATGTATCTTCACGTCCATCATTGACCTTTAACAACTCACCTTCCTTTTTCTCATTCTCTCCCTCCGTCTCCCCAATCGTATTTCTGTGGGTTGCGCTCTCCTCCTCTCATAGGCGACGGTAGAACGGTTCATCATCGTTTGATGATGTCTTACTCACAGGCCGCGGCGGTCACCGAACGCTGAGGTCGCGCTAATCGTCCCCAGCAGTGTTAATTGCCCTCCTTCAAGGACCTGCTGCCTTCTGGGTGTGTGCTGTTCAAAGGGATTCAAAGGGAGATGCGCAGATTACAGGCCGCCCAGCATTTTGTGTATAGAGAGATAGAGACAGAGGACAGGAAAGAAGAACAAGAGTGGAGTTTTAAAGCAAACAGACTCTGAGCAAAAATATTCATCAGGCAAACGTTTAATTTACCCCGTCCTGGCAGCAGGTTGTTTTAAACATAGACGAATGATGTCAGATATTGTGTTCATGTGTTTGCTTGTGTGCGCTGATATGTATGTGTGGCACTTGTGCGTGGAAAATTGTGTGCAATTGTATGTAAGTGCATGTATGTATGTTGGAATGTGTGTACATATGCATGCGGGTGTGTGCAACCACGTGTCTGTGCGTAGCTATTTGAATGATTTCTGCAACTACATGACTCGGCACAAGAGGAAAATCTACGCACTTCCTGTTAAAGGCAAGGCCAGGCATCCAATCTGAATTGAATAAATAATGATTATTCAAATACTCGTAATAATGATGTTTGTGGTTCAGTAGGGGCTGCCTTTCATGTGACCATCAGGAGACCTTGTACCCTGAGCACAATGAAGGGTGCTCTGAAGCTCTGAAAAACGATTTACGTATCAGCTACATATGTCTTCTTCCTCTATGGATACCATCTCACATAGAAAGGAATGATTAAATATAAGCTATATCAATAAATTAAAACTGCTACTGGGTTCAGCAATGTTGCCCTGACCCAAAAATCTGTTTCAAACTTCTAATTGTAAAACAATGGGTTGTGTATTTCTTTGCCATTCACTGAACTACACAAATTCCAAAGCATTTGGTCTCTGGCGATAAGAGCCCCCATTTCAAAACAAAACCATAAAGCGACAATGGTTTGTCTGATGTTCTTACTGTAAAAGAAACACGAGTCGCACAAATAAAAAGATGGCATTATAATTGCGTTGGCCATAATTAGCTGCACATTTAATGGGAAACGCCGCTGTTGAATGCCTTAGAAAAATATGTAAGAGTTGAGAGATCCTGAGTTCTGTTTAACCAGATCCCGAGAAGTAAGGTTCCAAAGTGAATGTCTTGTTTTTTTTTTGTAAGCCTGTTAATCTTTTCAGATGACCTGGGTCTTTTTGGCCGTTTCTGGATAAGATTTAGGATTTTTGTAAAATGGAGCCGGTACCACAGAGAGAGCTGTGGAGACTATGGGAGCTTAAAAACATACCCTTTAAGCCAATATAAAGGTTAATTTGCTGCAGAGGGGGGGCTCCTGAAGGTTAGCTGGCTTTTCTCTGGGTTTCCGCATTCGTGAAGCATGTGAGCCGCTGTGGTATTAAAATCGCCAGAGATTTCCTCCCACAGTGGGCTTCATACCTGAACTTTGCTACTCCTATATTTCTGATTGCGTATGAAGCAGAGCCTTGAAATCCACTGAATTAACTTACATCCTAAAATGCTCAGTATTCTGCCTTCTATCAGTATAACACTGATTGTTTTCTTTGCCAGGAAGAAAAGTTCCTGCTTTTGCTTTTCTACATTTTGTAGCTTTTTAGATCTGCTTCCATTTAAACGGGGGGAACCATTCAAGACTCATTGGCAGTGACAGATTTGGCAACACACAGATGTCAAAACATCTCTCTGGGAAGTAATGCCAAGTGGGTGTCTCTCCTCTTTCTCTGCAGTTCTTTTTCTGTTCTATGTGTTTTGCACGAATGGTTTATCAACCACCAGTAGCTGACTGGGAATGGTCATTGTTGGGGCTGGCCTTTTTCATTCACAGGTTCTGTGAGAACATGAACCAAACCCAATAGAGAGCCAAACCTCTGTCCTTCCAATGATATCAGGTCTCCAAAGGTCCTCTTCTTCAATGTGAGTGTGGAAATCTGAGAAGATTCAGAAGATGTCCTTCAGATGAAGCTTTCAGACCAGGCAACAACCCTGTGGTGCCCAACCCAGCAGGCGAGACTTGGATGGATTCTTCTTGCCTTGGTGGCTGTTGGTGGGATCACAACCGAGCATTTAATTTCAACAAGGTAAACAGTGAAGTAGGGATGGTAACTGTGAATGGCTCAGACGGAGTGGTCAATGTTTGCATGTCTTTGGAAACATGCTCATAAAACCAGCTCTGGTGTTTGATATGAATAGAATAGAATAGATTAGAATAGAATAGTTTTAAAAACAACAAATGGCCATTTAGCGGATCTAGGATTGACAGCATTACATACAGGCAAACAATAACAAAAAGATAACATGGTAAAGTAGCATATACAGAAGTAGTGGTGCAAAATGGTAATAACATAAAATAAAAATAAAAAGAATGCCCAAGAAAACATCCTAAATTGTTTGTAACTGACATCAGTAAACTGCGTAGATGAAACAGCATTACTTTTTGCACAATGTCCTGAATGTTCCATCACTTTGGATAGACTTTCTTGGAGTTTCCAGCATCTCACCAGAGGTGGAACCAGACAAGTTGCCAATGTTGTCATGGACACCCCAGGTGATGCCATCATGCAGCCTTCCTCCGTAGCTCAGCGGTTATGTCTGAGCAAACCTCTAGCTTGCACCGAACTGGAGCCAGAACCACTTTGGCCTACCCTGGCATTTAATTACAGAGCCAGGTCCTGTCTCAGGGTCACAAATGTTCTTTAAAGACCACGTCTATCTGGCTACTTCAGCGCACATAAAAAAAAAAAAAACGGCAATTTCAGTAATGTTCTGTCTGCAGCAGAAATGCTGGGGAGCTGGGTGTGGTTCTCTCACAGTATGAAGACTCCAGAGATGAAAGAATCTGCCTGAGGAAGCGAGATATCCCCAGAGAAATGAATCGGTGATATAAATGCCTTTTTGACATGACCGAGTTCTTGACGCTTAACTTGAACCAGAAGAACTTCCAGTCCGGGCCTAACCACATTCATCGCGGTGAAGCCCCCAAAGTCAGCGAGAAGCAGGAACCAGGCCATTGATTCATTGGCACCACAGAGAATTTCATTGGCTTCCTTTAATGTTTTATTTTTTTATTAGATTTTTTTCTTAACAATGTATGACCTAATACTTCTGTGCTACCGTAGCTACGAATCATCTACGGTGAATAATAAACCCAACCAAAATGAACTATACCCCAAATAATTCAAGTGGAAAATCACGGAAACCAACCGGGATCATCATTTCATCGGCTATCAGCTTCATGGGCGATGAAAACTGACAGCGTTGCTGGATGACCGATTCAAGATGCCCATCTTCCCCCAAGGGCAGGCAAAAAGATCCCAGCGGCTCCTACTTGGGGGCTGGTCAAGCGCTGTTAAAAGTCCCCGCAAGGAATCTGCTTACTTCCCAGGCTCCTGCTCCCTCTCGTAATTCCTTTTTCCATCTACATGCCCCTCTGTCTGTGGCCACACCGACTGGAAAATTAAGAGAGTCTCATGCCGCGCAGCAAGCCCGTCGCTGACCGTGATTCCCTTTCTGCCACATTTCCATCAACAGAAGTCATAAAATCCAACCAATCATTTTCATTTTTTCCCCTCCATTGCCATACAGTTGACCCCTTTTGTCTGCTATGTCGGCATGTTTTTTCAGGCCTCCTGCTTTTTTTGGGAATAGACTGTCCAGTGACATAATGCACGTCTTCTATTAGTCTTAAATACTTTCTCGCGTCCATGTACGGCACGTGCCATTAGCGTGACCCGATTCATTTGCCGTCCTTCACTAAGTTTATGTTAAAGAGATGGCCTTTAGTCTGTATCCCCGGAGGACCGTCGCCTCTTTTAGTTTCATGCTATCTTCGCATCTTGTTTATTTAGCAAACACCTTTATCTGAAGCCACATACATTTCAGAAGGCAGACAGTCTGTGAAGCAACCGGTGAGTCAAGGACCTTTCTCAAGGGCCCAGTGGTAAAGTCACTCTACTGACGCCAGGATTTGAACCAGAAATGTTCAGATAACAGGCCCAGCACTCTAACCCACTGAGCACCACACTGCCAAGCACTCTGACAGGTACTGATGACTTTGATCGGACTGCTGAGTGAAAAGTTCGGTTCCATGTCTGCTTGTGTGCTTTGCTGTCAGAACTGCTGTAATGTGCGTCTGTTTTTATATACATTACACTACTGTATGTTACACTACTCAGTGTTATACTACTGTATTTTACACTATTCAGTGTTACTCTACTGTCCATTGTAACACGGTAATGCACATTACATTGCTACACATTACACTACGCTACTCCACATCAAATTACAGTAATGTGCACCACACTACAGTAAATTACACGGAATTACTCTATATTATTATACACTTAACCGAACAGCATCAATATATACTCAGTGGTCACTTTATTAGGACACTAAAAAACTAGTCTGGACTAACAGTTGCCTCCCCTACAAGCGTAGAAGAGTTTGTATGCTGAAGCTTTTCTGCAGATCACTGCTGTACCAAGCTGCAATTTTTACACTTAGCAGTTAGCTTAGCTAAATCTGGCCATTCTCCCTTCTCATTAGCAAGGTGTATTGACCCATAAACGTGTCCCTGACCGGATGTGTTTTGTTCATCCCACCATTCTCTGTAAACTCTAGTAAATGTGGTAGCTGTTTCTGAGATGCTGTCACCACCATGTAAGTCACCACCAGTCACCCCATGTTCAGAATTTGCTTACTATGAATAGTCACCTGACATGTGCCTTTGGGGTCAATTTGACCCCAGGGTAGGTGTGAGAGTTAACCACTAGCTTTGTTGAAAATATGAAAAGTTTTGCATCATAGAGATAATCAAAGGCATTTTTTGTAATCAGTAACGTGCATGTTGATGTCTTTCTGGTATCCCTTATTTTTTTCCCAGTTGTTCATTTACAATAATGATTTTTTTTTCTCAACCTTTTCTGGATCCATCTTGTATAGCAGGCAATTCTGTTCCTAAGTAGAACATCATCTGTTTTTTTCTCATTGCACATATAGAGTAACTTCCTTTAATATCTTTTTATCTATTTACTGTATAGACACAATATTCTTTTTCGGGATCAAATACACTATGTGTGCTGTCAGCCATTTGTTTTGTTTTGCACTATGTTTGTCTTCACTTTATCGACTTTTTTCTGTCTAATTCCCCCCCATGGGATCAATGAAGTTAATCTTTATCATCTCTAATCGATGTTGAATGATCATCACCATATATGATGATAATCTTGCAGATTTGATATAAAGGAAATTGCATGATAGTTTGCACTCTCTCACACATTTCATCTGTTTTATACAGGAGTATATACTGATCTGTTCCAATCTGTAGCGACTGAATTATTTTCTGTTATGGTATTTCTGCTGGGATGCCGTCTGTCCCCACCACCTTCCTGTCTAACATCTCTCTCACGGCTCTCTCAGCACTTCTTCCTACATTTTAGGCTTTTTTCCATGTACTTCACATCATTCGGTTTATCTTGGGTGTCAGGTCTTCTGTGTGTCCCTCCTGTTTCTGCTCCATCTGCATTTATGGTTACTGTGTGCCTGTTGAAGTCCTACTTCGCACCCCCTTAAGGACGGAACTTATTTTTAATCTCATGGGACTTCTGGAGAACATCTCTTGTTTATCCATGTTCGCTCCCTTCATCTACGACTTCAATGAATGCAGATGTTGCTGTAATATTGCTCTTTTCTGGTTGCTTTCTGGAATCTGTCTTGCACCATTGTAAATTATACTGCACTAATTTTACATACATTATAATACACTGTTCTACTGTGTATATACAGTATATTTCACTTTACCAAATTGCACCGCATATAAAACATCTAACACGTTTATTGCGTGCCCATATTAAAAATATACTGTTCGGTTTTTCAAGGGCTGCGCTTGTTTGCCAAAAACTGACACTGTCAAATAACAAACTAGTCTGCCACATAGCAGTATGGAAACATCACATGCTTGCTTTAAGTTCATTGTTATAATTGCGATTTGCATCCATAGCGAATAAAAGTTTTGGCCACTCCGCTAATCCAAACCACAACCTCAGCTTTCACCCCACAGTCATATCCTTTGTTTACAACTTTTGGCAAAGACAATTTGTTATTCGGTGGGTATTCATTGTGACCAAATGGCAGCAAATCAATTTTTAAAATATGTTTGTTTCACATGATACTCCAAGGGAGAGTTAAATATTCTCTGCAAACTGCTGAAAAATAAACAACAGTGATACTCTGAAAATCATTCCTGTGAGTAGTCCTCACTCTGCCCTCCACTTAGAAGATCTTTGTTTTAGATCATGATAGAAATGAACTGGGATGGGAACAATGCAGTATATGGATATCTGTACTATTAATTATTGTTAATTAATAATGGTAATGGATTGTAAATTATTGATTACATATTTCTGAGTATTCCACTTGAGAAAAGCTTGCTTACTTTTTAAAAATTCATCCTTTGCCATAAAATGTTTGAGGGTTGCAAGGATATTTTTTTTCCTTAAATAAAAATTAATTATTATCATGACTATGCGAGTTAGACAAAATGTTCTCTTTTGGGTTATATAATCATGACAACACTGCAAAGAATCCTATTTATGGATGGGACCTGCGAACCTGGAGGCTGCGTATTTAAACCTCAGTGGTCTTGTTGCAGCACCGCAGAGCAAAGGGGCCGAAGCAGAATTGTGCAGGTAAACGACTCACCTACATACAACAGAAGTTCTCAGCTGCTGCGTCTAAAAAGTTAGCAGCTGCGAAGTCAAACATGCGCATGCTCCAGCAAAATCAATTTGTCGTGCACTCGGGTGCCTGGAATACCAATGCATTTCATGCGGCGCCGACATGCAGAGATCAACTCAAAAATAATTAACTCCCTGACGAAAAATGACAAAAGCAACGTCGCAGCCGAGACAGCTCTGCCTGCCAAACATGTGAGATGGAAACTGCCACAACAGAAAAATGTTAGCTGTTGATTTAACAAAGCCTGCTCTCTCCCTCCCCAGATATCACGCTCCTTCAGCCCAGCTGGCTCTTGTGTTAAAGAACCGTGTCTGTAATCTTTGACAGAGACTAATCAGTCAAACGAAAGCCAGCTGGGCATCATTAAGTGAAGCAGTGGCACAGGGCAAAGCACACAGCAATGTGGCATCAACCCTTATCACACATGGGCATAGGATCTGTCATTAGATTGTGATTAATCTTTATTGTGAAATACAAACTGCATGAATGGAGAACAGTTAAATAGAGTTCTATCACTTTATTGTTTATTGTTGCTTTTTTGTGCAACGGATAAATACACTAGGAATCCTACTAATTTAAATTTAACTTGCAGTGTTAAAGATAAACGTAAATATATTGTTTATTCCTAGTAGAAAGGAGAAATGCAAAAAAAAGTCTAAACTGCACTATTATCCTGCTTACAAAGAGTTTTGGGTTGGAGGTTTTTTAAGGAACTAGGATCCCAAATTTAATGTGTGGCTTGTCTGAGAGAAAGATAAATGTTTGTATTTTATTGAGCATTGATATCTAAACCACGTGAATAAGACCTATGAATGGACCCAAGACTGACTGTTGGGACCACAGAGTATGAACCTACACCAAGATATATGATGTTATTCCATTGGCTCTAACAGACCCTAACAGACTAACAGACTCCCAACACTTTCCTGACTGGATTTCAGAAGGATGGAACACAAAGTATTTTTTTCAGAATAAATGCCAGTTACTGATTCCAGTCAGCACCAGCCAACAATAGATTTTCATTAAATATTTCATATTTCATTTGGGCATTGTGGAGGAGAATAGACCGACTCAAATATCATTTTCAAAGAAACATGTCAAAAAAGAATCCTAAAGTTGAGCTGCAACATTTTCTGATGATTGAAGCCTTCAATCATTTAATTACATATTTCATATTTATTGGGCAGATTGCTCTTCAAATATAGAAAAAATTCAAACTATTTTTCAAAGCTGAATGTGAAAAAGTGTAACATGCTCTTCATATCTTTACAAGAATAATACAAGTCTCAACATGATTTAATTATATAGGCTGCCTTTGAAATGCATCTAGATTATTTAAATGATTAGTGAAAGGAGACAAAAAGATAGAGAACACATCACATACTGTGACTGTCCATCGCATTTTTTGGTGTGTAACCAGAAATCCACCTAAAAGGGAAGAGGATGAAAGCTACAAGGACCCGCAACGGTGACAGTGAGCCCACAGAAAGGTCATCAGGGCAAATTGAAGGTTCTAGTTACACCATGCCTGTGTCACAGCATTCAGACTGGCTGTACAGAACACAGATTACAGTGGTTTTCTTTCACTGTCATCAAAGGCTGTGGAATTTTGATAAAGAAAATACATTAGCGTCAGTTTTTAAACCAGATTTTAGCAAATAGCTATCCACATACTTAATCTGACAAGAACTTGACAAGAAAACTGTAAGAGATTATGTGTGAATATTACAGTCTGAAAATCTTCTGAAAAACCTAAAAGAAATTAATTAGGATGTAGTATAATTGTGATAGATATTTTCCTCCAATGAATTTAAGTTTGTGTGAAACATAATTTCCAGCAATTATAACTAGGATTAAACACAATCAAAGGTCTAGATCTGGGTATTAATGGTAAAGACAAGCATTTAAGGGGACAGGGGTTTGGGTGATTTGGTCCCTTCCAGTGTTGAAACCGAACCACATCCTTGAATGCAATAGAATTTACTTGCATTCTAAAATGTCAATAGTAATAAAACCATAACATACTTATTCATATATTAAATATGCAAAGTGTATTTTATATGAAGTGCGACTGCATTTCGCTACAAAGAGAGTGGTGATGCACTTAATGATGATCCACTTGTGAAATGCAAACAGAAGGTCTGGCCACCACAGTCCCCTTGCCAGCATGCCAGGGCTCCCAAATGGCATCTAAGCCACGTCCCCTCGACACCGTCCATAGACCGGGGCTGGGTCAGCACCCACACTGCTTCAGGTGACACCAGTTAGGACGTGGGCTCGAACAATGTATGTGTCTTTTAATGTTGTGTGTGTAAGTGTGTGCAAGTGTATGTGCGTGCGTGTGTGTGTGTGTGTGTGCGCACTCGCGCGTGTGTCCCTCTGTCTCCTTTAGCAAAAACAAAACAGGGAGAGATGCAGGTCAGCCGAAGCACAGACTGCTAAATATAGCGTTTCTGTTCATGTGAGGGCCTGCCCCGGCCATGCCTTGTAATTGGAAAAAAATAAAGGATGAAATTACATGTTTATTTTCAACGACAATTTTAATCTTCTTTCCTCTCCTTTTGAGGAGAGACGCCCACAAGGAAACTGAAAGCTGGGCCGGCTGCCGGAAGGTCGTTTGTGCTGTTTGTTTATGCGTTTTGTGTGTGCAGTCATGTCTCCAGCCCTAATAACCTGCGAGGTTGCAATTCCTGTTTTTCCCCAGTAGCTACAGATTATAAAAAGGTATCTACCCTCCTTGGAGCTATTGTCCGTCAAGAAATAAACCAGTGATGTAAGAGACCCTCAGCAAGGTTAATGAAGCTGTAACCAAAAGGCTCATTACTATATACCTTAAGGCAGCTGAGGGGTGATAGCCAGGTTCATCATTTCAGGGTAACAGGATCCATCCTGTGGTCCTTTCGACATTCAATCTTAAAACACCCAGGATTAAAGTGCTGACTCATTCATCAGCCACAAGGAATTAGATCTTTATTATAAGACCCCCGAGTGCGCTCACATGTTGCACATACGTATAAGTAGAGGCAGGCTTGCATTGTCAACCTGCTACTGACAGACTACACAGAGGCAAAGGCCAGGAGTGCTCTTAGGATCTCCCTTATGTGTCGCGCCTCACTCTCCGAGCACTCTCTTCTTCAGCCATCCTTCCCTGTGGCAAAAAAAAAACACTGACAAACAATATGCATATCCCCACTGAAGAGTGTCTGATATATATGGTACTGCTTCCCCCACAACATTCCTATGCACGTTCATACGCAGTTACCTATCGACATAGCACGTGTCTGACAGCCGTAAGTTGTCTAAATGGACGCATTGAAGGAGGGAAAGACGTAGCTATCGACAGGACAAGAAATCGTTCAAAATATAGAACAATGTATATTAAGTAGCGAGCACACAGATGTCAGGGATGCTAAACGGCCGAATCAGGAATGAAGGAGCAGGTGGAAAGAAAAAGAAGAAATTAATAAAGAGACTGTCAACACTTATTCAAATTCAGTTCACTGTTAAACGGATGAGAGTATTCCAAAACTAAATGTAGAACAAAGGAATTTAAAGAATATGTGACACAATCAATTGGAACATAAATGTTCTAATGAAAACAGTTGGGAAAGAGAATCACTCAGAAATAACTCGGACATAGATTAAATTATTCCTGAACCTCGGATGCCATAGAATGAACTGCGGTATATAAACGACAATATAAGCGGAAGATTGTAGCAGTGTGGAGGTATGTCATTGTGTAAACAAACAAACAAACATATCAGACAAAAGTGTCCTCGCTTTTCTGTATGGCTAGACCACTATCCTTCAGATTAATTCTGAAATCTGAAACCACCAATGGTGAACCTGATATAATTTATTACCTTTTTAAGGTACCTTTTAAGTAAAATAAGATTTTATTGAAATACTGACAAAATTTAGCATATTCATTTTATCCGATGTTTGTCGCCATATTTATAGATAAACATGTTATTAGAACCTGGAGATTTAAATTTCAACAGTCATATAAATCATACAACATATCGCAACTGTTTTAAACTGTTTTTTGAGACTGGATCTTAACTGAAAATTATAAATTGTCTTTCATGTTTTATGATTTCAATTTGTACTGATGAAATTGTCAGACATTTACAAAACCCGTCAACCTGATGTATGAAATGGTCAGCCACACAATATATTAAGAACACAGCGCGTCAATTCCATGAGTGTGTTACAAATCAATATTCAGATGCAAGCATTAAAAATATAAGTTTAATTCACCGAAAAATATCATACATGCTTTCAAATTGGCTTATAAAAAGTAGGTTACCTCTATCAGGTAACCTGCTAAAGAAATCTAATTTAATTAGCCATATATTCAATCTAGCGTATAAATCCAATGAAAAAATGAACCCAAGTTAACCTCAGTTATGTTGATGCAAAATTTTTATTAAAATGCTTAAAATGGAATTGTTTTAAAACTTAATAACATAGACGGTACGTAAATATTTCCAAATGTGAACAGACTTAGGTTTGCTGTTGCCGTTTCTTTAATTTGTGGTGCAAAATGTGGGGGAGGTTTGGAAAACATTCCCGAATTAATAAAAAAAAAATCATATTTTCATTATTCAATTTTTCGCTTTTGTTTTATTGTGTAGAAGGTTCCGTCTATATGACTGCATCGGTTTAAATTCAAAGCACAGTCTGCAAAATCTCTTCACTGGGTTTCTCAAAATACTGAAAACAGAAAGAGGTTTTTAGAAACCAAACAATAAAATCTCAAACAGAAACCGCAAACTTAACCATCTTAATTTCGCTGATTTATTTTTGTGGGTTGCTTATTCCAGTTCGCTCCTTAGAGCTTGATCTGAAATAAATTTAAAATACGATATTTTGTATCCAGTTACCACTAACACTTTTTGTTAAACAATCGTATAAGCGTATATAACTACCAAAATTACTTCGTGTAAACAGTTTGCATTTAGCAGTGTTTGTAAAATGAAGCTTCAGAAGGAAAAAAACTATTTAAAAATTATAATAATCAAAATTTAAGCGTCCTAAATAAAGCCAGGAGATTCAGGCAGCATAAATGTTAGAATACTTAAGCTCAAAAATGAAGTTATTTTTCATACTATCAAATATGAGAATCGTATCAGTGCTATACGTAGTCTGATAGAATAATGTGTTTTATGGATATATTTTTTTTACTTTTACAACTGTTCGTTTAACTGACCCCTTAAGACTGACCCTTAAAATAAGGTCAGTTTTATTAACAGTGGGCAATGCACCCATATTATCAGGTCACTTTTTCCGTTTTTGCGTCCTGATTTGTCAGCGTGCGGATCTTCCCGGGGGTGTGGTCACTCCGAGCGGAGTCTCATTCCTGCCTCCTCCACGCCCCTCTACTGTCCTATGTCCTTTTTTATTGCGTCTTGGCGGCTCTTCAAAGCTCCCTGAGCCTGTAATTAGGGGGCGGGACCTGCATCCCTCATAGAAGTGCCTGCGCTCTAGTCGGAGTTCCTACTTTAAACTGTCCCGGGACCGTGAGCTGAGACCCTCTCCGTATTTATTTAAAACTCTTGGGATTTCATTCTCAGGGATGGCAGCGTCTATTCTGGAGGTACGTAATACACTTATTATCTAATATTTTGCTCTTTTTATATGACTACATGTCCTACGGAGCCAGCTTTTAATAAAACTTGGTCTATTTTTAAATTCTTCCATCTACCCAAAATATTGGCTTAATATCCTTCAGTCTATGTCCTGGGTAGCCCATGTCATGCCCGCTAAAATTAATATGCTACTTCAGTGTTCCACCAGTGTTTGTCAAATAGTCATTCACTTGTTTTTTTATACGTAGGACCTACCTGTTTTCATTCCCCCTTAATAGAAACTAAAACGAAACCTTGTACTTGCAAATCTACACGTATATGTAGCTGCATTAGCAGCAGAAATGTTAACACATCTAAACAGAAAAACGGACATGAAATAATGTGCCGAGTGACCATATTATACAATTTAGGAACCATTATAAAGATGCTTTCTTGCGCTTATTTCCGTAGCATACCTGTCATTTACAAAAATGCGCATAAAAGACTTGACGTGTTTCACTTAATTCGAAACATCCTTCAAGATCCTCTCTGACATAGCTTACTAGTCTTAGACACTGAGCTGCTCTTTTATCAACTGAACGTTTTTCATGTTTTGTGTGTAATTTGGCCATATAGAATCATATTCTAAACGGCAAACAAGCGTTTTGTTCTTGGGGACATAATTCAACCTTATCACACATTAGGACGTTAGTTATCTTCTCCGATTCTCTTCTGACATACGCTCTTCTGTTCCTCACTCCCGGGGACGTCGTGTGCAGTACCTCATTAGGCGGCACGTTTTAGCTGTCAAAGAGCCACAAATACGATGGAATTCATTAACATGGGCCTACAACGAGATTCATAGTTAAAAGCTAATTTAATGTTACTTTCCTTTCTTTATTCAAAATAAAGGTATAAAATAAAAAAATGAATAAATACAATAGACTACTTGTATTCTTTCGTCTCCTTAACCAGATGTGTCATCCTCAAGAGATTGAGACCTAAAGGTTTTTGTTGTGCCTCGGGTCTTAGCTGAAGGAACTCTGAAAATAGGCTAACTCACCTCGGCCCGTTTCCCATGTGCCGCTGAAGTACAGGGCTAATTAATTACACCCCCCCCCCCAAAAAAAAAAAAAATCAGGAAAATAGTCGATGGCGAAAGGTTCTGGTTTACTGGTGCTTTATGTTGACTTGTATTACGGCCAGTTCAGTGCCACGCTGGTGACAGGCCTATATTCAGGTAGGAACTGGAGTTTTGTATTGCAAGTTGTGCCAAAAACGTAGGCTATTTGCGTGCGAATTTCTAAATAATTTACACATGTAACTATGACATACCTTTCATGGGAAAGTATTGGGAACATATATAGGCTTACATTTATCGAGAGTGGTTGTGAATACTGCGAGATATATAAATTAACTTTGCATCCAGGGAGATACTCAAAAATCAGTTTAATTCTGTCCATTCGCAGATTTGCTATTAGTGTGCTACCTTTTGCTATAATCATTTGATGACTCATATATTACTAAGCAGTCTAACTTTGCCGCCCGCGGGAGACAGATCCTGTCGTTTAACTCTGTAATAGGACGCAATTAACCTGGAAATGGGAAGTAGACAAGCAGGACAAGCCGTGCTGACCGCAGGCGCTTAGTGGGATGAAGAGGCGATCGGTGTAATACGTCCGGGTTTAATGTCTTCGGTGAAGCTCATCGCCGCGTCAGCGACCCTCATTGGGATCAGTCAAGAGAGAAAATAATCTAATATCCATTATCTATCAATATGAATGTATTATTTTATTCAACTATTTTCCAAAAAAAAGTTGGGAAGGCTTGGATAACGTTGTAAAAAGACTTTATATTTAGCGATCAAAAACGTCTTTATATACCGACATTAACATTACATAAATAAGAATGTTTGGTTATTGTTACTGATTTGAGGAACATTTCATATTCAGATGGAGGGTTCAACTCTTGCATTGAAATTACGCGCCAAACGTATTACAAACGGCCTCTAACCATACATTTAGCAAACAAAACTCTTTAAAATACTGAATAATGTTATAATAACTTAATTTCCAACGCGCACTGTTGACATAACTACAGGCAAGTCGTACAGAACAGCTTCATTTCCAGCCCTCGATCCTGTTTATATTAAGATATTCTCTTGACAAACGTTTAGTGAATCCACGGTGGTTTCCTAACATAAAGCCGGGAGATAATTGAACCACATAAAAGCCATACGGAAATTTCAACTGAAGACCAGTGGCGGTTGTGCTGATTAAATTAACAGCCTAAAATCCCCTTTGCTTTTCTCTCCATTTATGCTCTTAAATGTCATTTGCGGCGCAGTCAACGAGCAACCTACTGATGCTGTGGCCTGAAAGTGGGCAAATAACCTTTTATGGTGATTGCATTAATTTAAAAACGGCCCATAACTTTCATTCATTCATTCATTTTCCAACCCGCTTTATCCTATTGGGTCGTGGGGGGTCTGGAGCCTATTCCGGAAGCAATGGGCACGAGGCAGGGAACAACCCTGGACAGGGGGCCAGCCCACACTCACACACTATTACCATTCAGTCACACATGCACACCTACGGGCAATTTATCAACTCCAATTAGCCTCAGCATGTCTTTGGACTGTGGGGGAAACACACACCGGAACTCGGATCCCAGAGGTGTGAGGTAACAGTGCTAACCACTGCACCACCATGCGTCCCATAACTTGAAATCGGTAATTACGTATATCAGAGGCCCTAGCATCCAATCAGAATGAAGAACAGTCTGGCCGCAGTAATGCCGGTAAATGGATTTTCAGGATACCAGCTCACCTATATGTAAAGCAGAGTTAGTTTCATAGACAAATCTGGGTTTATAGTAAGTAAACATGCATCAGATGCCATATCCTCACCTTTAATAACCTCCAAGATAACTGTTTGTACACAAATTAAGATTCATTTGCAGAAAATAAATAATAGATTTAATAGTCAGTTGCAGCGTTGTTGAGAATACAGACAGGTGTAATTAGTGGTTCCGTCTATTGTCAACCTGGCAGTTCTGCGGGTCATGTTGGCCGGAGCCATAACGGTAATTAATTTTCTTTGGCAGAGAGCAATGCTGGATGTCTACCTGTATCAAAACAGGAGTTAGAGAAATCAAGTATCACTGTGGGTGTTCATTCATCTCATCTTAAATCATGCTGTTAGTTGTCATATATGTATAATTGTAATTGTCAACTCATGAGATGACACAGACAGCCACCTGGGGCACTATGTTCACTGCTGGCATTCCCTGGGCAAGCTTCTCTATTGGAGATCCACCCTCAGCCCCCCCACCAAAGCCAGGTGCAGTGTGAAATGCCAGGAGAGGAACTGGTGGTTAAGCTCCGACCGACAATGATGCAGTAGTAGTATGATAATCAGGTTATTCAGAGAAACAGCAGGTATTTTTAGCTTTACAGCCGAAAGCAAATTGCTTTGCTTTGGTTTCACGACAAGCTGAACTGGCTCCTCCTTCTTTAGAAGCACGTGGTGTTTCAGAATCCTCAGCACATTTTTCTTGTTTGCCTTATTATGAGACGAGGGGGGCGTGTATTACTCCACAGGTGTGACTCGTGCTCGAGAAGAGCCATGAGCTCCCTCCAGCTGAGTAGATGCACCACCTCCTGCTAAAATGTCCTCCTCTGTCCTAGCAGGACGATGCTCGCTATGGCTCCAGTCCCCTGGCAATGCTGACAGCCACCTGCAACAAGTTTGGCAGCACCAGTCCGGTCAGGGACTCCGCCACGCCTGGCAAGACGGGTAACGCCGCCCCAGGAAAGAAGTCCTACAGCCTGGGATCGGACCTCCAGGCCCCTAAGGGTGGGAGGGTCGGCGACGGCCTGCCGGATTCCTACACTGGTTCCTTTAATGCAGGCGGTGGACTTCTGACTCCCTCCGGCAGCCCTCCACAGCCAGCCGGGGGCTACAGCTCTGAGTACATCCCCTTCTCCCACTCCTTCCAGACCAATTCGGGCTCCCAGGATCCCTCCTTGCTGGCGTCCAAGGCCCACGCCACTGCCGACTGCCTGACCAGTGTCTACACCTCACTGGACATGGCACACCCCTATGGCTCCTGGTACAAGGCCGGCATCCACCCCGGCATCACGGCAGCGCCCGCCAACGCCACCTCCTCCTGGTGGGATGTACACCCAAACTCAGGCTGGCTCAGCGCTGCCCAGGGCCAACCCGACGGCCTCCAGGGCTCCCTGCAGCCGGTGGCCCCCCAGGCCTCCCTCAGCCCCCAGCTGCCCAGCTACAGCTCTGATTTCGCACCCCTCAACCCTGCCCCCTACCCTGGCGTTGGGCTCAGCTCCTCCTCCCACCTGCTCCAGTCCTCCCAACACGTGCTGCCGCAGGACATGTACAAGCCCAAGCCGGTTCCCGGTACGGGAATCATGGAGACTCCGGTGGGCCTGAAGCCGACACGCGGGTCCGGATCGGGAAATTATGGAGGGGGCAGCACCCCGGGCCGCTCCTCCTGCGACTGCCCCAACTGCCAGGAGCTGGAGCGCCTGGGAGCCTCGGCGGCCTCCCTTCGCAAGAAGCCCGTGCACAGCTGCCACATCCCCGGCTGCGGCAAGGTGTACGGCAAGGCCTCACACCTGAAGGCCCACCTGCGCTGGCACACGGGCGAGCGGCCCTTCGTCTGCAACTGGCTCTTCTGCGGCAAGCGCTTCACGCGCTCCGACGAGCTGGAGCGCCACGTGCGCACGCACACGCGTGAGAAGAAGTTCACCTGCCCGCTGTGCAGCAAGCGCTTCACGCGCAGCGACCACCTCAGCAAGCACCAGAAGACGCACGCCGAGGCCCCCCTCCAGGGCAAGGTGGCCGGCGAGGGCGAGCCGAACCCCAGGGGCGAAGAGACTGTAGACTCCGCCCCAGCCGCCTCCATCAATGTCGTCCCGGACACGGTCAACACCGGAGAGGAGAAGCCAGGCAATGGTGTGGAAACGGCCAGCAGTCTCCTGGAGATCTAACTGGCTGCTGTGGTTCGGCTCATGAGTATTGGTGCTTATTACAGGTTCCCGGGTGCCCCACAGTGAAGGAGCTGCCTGCTATAATCTTTTAATCGCAGAAAGTCATGTTGTTGTTTTAATTGCAGATCTCTGAGGTTCTTTGCTGAATGAAACTGACGGTAGAGCTCCGGCCGATGGACTAGAGAGTGGCGGCTCTGGTGTCTAGCACATGCACGCGTGGACACACACCACTGGGTCAAATGTCTAATGTACATCGAAACAATCGACAGAAAATGCCAGATTAGCTGGTCGTCAGTCGGGGAGGTGGCCCCTCTGTAACGGTGCCTCCTGTGGATGACAAGTGAAAAGCAGTCAAAGAAGGCGTGTACTGGTCCCCACCCCCAGTTTGAGTGTTTTTTTGTTTTACCTTTGCCAAAAAAGGTGGTAAATGGCAGTTCCCCATTGGGTGAAAGCTAAGACCAATTTTTACAAGGAAAAAAAACAGAGGTAATGGCTATCACAAGACTCATTAAAGTCAACCCAAACCCTAAGACCAACTCCAGACTTATCGTTCTGGTTAGAATCCAACATAGCCATGGAAATGTTGTGGAAAGATGCCAGGTTTCCTTGCCTTTATAGCAACACTGCTGCACTCATCAGTTCTTAATTTAACCACAGCACGACGACACCTTAGCTAGAAATCATGACTGGGGTCAAACGGATTTGCTGATTAGATTCTCTGGGTCGTCCAGTGTTGTTTGGTATGTTCCTTGTGCGTTTGCCTGTTCTGTTGGAAAGCCTTCCTCTTGTGTTTAATTTAATTTAATCTTCACTCACGTCTATTATTTATATCCTAACTTATGAGCAGATTCTACCTGCATACAAGAGAATAAATTCTGACGTCTTACAGGTATTGTTTAATTTAATGGCATGTTTGATGGTACCTGGCCATAGATTAAACTTAGTAAATGAAGATTGTTCTATTATTTATTGAATTGTCTTAGTTAATAAAATGGAACGCAGGTGCTTTGAATTTAGGTTTTTATTTATATATCTCGATGATTAGCTCTGTCTCATGGCTGTTTAATTTTAAAATTGTGACTTTATTTTACTCGCATAGTTGAAATAGTTGCATTTCTATTTTGATTACTTTCCCCATATTTAATTTTTATTTTAATTAACCTCTCAAAAAGTGTACATATTATTCTTAATTGGTTTTATGCATATCTAGATGTATTTATTTGTTTTCTCACAATATTCTAACAAACCAAAATGTGTGAAGTATTTTTATTATTATTGTCATTATTAATATTATTATTGAATAATGGCCATTTGCATACCACACAGCTTATCTATAATCAGAAATCATATTCTAAATATTTTAAATACAAAATAATATATAACTATCACTACTATTAGTAGCAGTAGTAATTATTATTGTAGATCACAGGATTTGGCTAAAGCTGTAGGGTGCTTAAGGTGTTAATGAACGTTCTTTTTATTCAAATACATACATCTGAATATGTTTACTTAGAAATGTAACATTTAAATTTTATTGAATGGTGCTTTTGTGCTTATGAAGTACATACAAAAATGATTCAACATGTAAATATATGTCATATGATTAAAAAAAAAACCTAAAATGTACTCCACATCAATACAAAGGTGTACCCAGAAAATGGTCTTTGTTTTTCTATGTTTTTTTTTAAATTCATTTACATTATTTGAACGTTTAAAAACATGTGATCTGTAAATAGCGGTTACTACTTTCAGCTAGGTAATGTTGCCGCAGGGAAATGGAACCTTTCTATGTTTAATTGTTGTTGTCGTATACCAGCGTGTGATCCAACGCTGCGTATCATGCGGATGCTTTCTGTGGAGGTGCTCCACCTCTTCACTGTAACTGTAATCTGTTTGTTAAAATAACACAACTTGACAGGAAGCAATTCTTTATTCACTTGGGAAAAAGCACAAATAATAAAATTACATTATGAAATTTGACGTGAGGAATGAATTTTTATGAAACTGATGAGTGAATGTCCAATTAGGAAAATGATGACTAATGGTCGGTGGTGATTTAACAGCTTTAACAAACTGCAAGAAATTCACATTTTTTGAGTGATCCTGTGAAGATCATAAAAAATAAGGAAACCCAATGAGGGTTTGGGGGGGGGGGCGTATCTTTTTTCCTAAGGTAATTCAGAAATGACCACACCACACCACTCAAATGGGCCCACCATGGACGGAGCGTGTTTGTACAGCAAACCTCATCACAGTACAAACATTTGGTCTCCGGTGCTACGCCCAGACCCTCCACAGCGCCCCGAACGCTTGAAGAGTCCCAACTTCCCTTAACCTCTCTTGACTCCCACCCCCCCTTCCCTGCCCCCCTTCCCTCTCTTTTATTCCGTTTATCTGTCCTTCCGCATTTGCCTTT
>JAODKF010000138.1:2395534-2411253 GCA_026779585.1 Mormyrus proboscirostris
ACATGTTGCCCTGGTGGATCCCCCCCCCCCCCCCCCACCCTGGGTCTGCATCTTGGGGAAGAGTTGCAGTCAAAAAATTAGTGGGTAACTGAAGCTGGAAATCAAGCTTGAATTCTTGATGCCCACCAAAACGATTCCCTTTAACGTCTTCATTGTGTCTGAGCTGGGGATTTCATCCTTCTGTTTCTATAGATAATGGTGAGGGATTCAGGGGTGGTAGAGTGTCTTGGAGTCATGAACTGCTAACGATGTACATGCTCTCCATTTAAGAATCGGTTCTATTCCTTTTCTGCATTTGGCATCCTGGGTCAGTTCATGTAAGATTTTTTTTTTTAACTTTTCATGGAAACAATATTGATCATTTTTTTTTGTCTTTTTATTCTTCCAGCAAAACTATTTTAAATGTCAAAACTAAAACAGGAGGTTTCAAAGATTATTGTAGGTAGTCTGGGATTTGGCACATTGATGCATTTCGACCTCTTCTGTGATGTCGGTGTTTTACGTGGCTGTCATCCCTCAGCGGAAATGGGTGAAGCAGGTGAGCACTGGAACTTATTAGATAAGAGACGCATCTGCCCACCATTTTTAAGTTTTAACCGGAAAATCAGTAGATGGCAGAGTTTTATTTATACCTCATTAATTTAACTCTCTTGAAATTCTGTTTTAAAATGATTTTCAAATAAACTTATTTTGAGTCTGGCATAATGCAGATGGTGGGTGGATTGCAGAAAATGTGCTAATTTCTTGGGTATTTTAGCTTTCAACTCTTAAAGGTTTTTAATAGTGTTTACACATCCAGAAACCGTTACTTGATATGCAATGAAGATAAATGTTTGTGTCGTTACCTGTTATTGTCCACAAGATGTCACTGTTTCTCTGAGTGGCTTTGCAACCCGCCGTCCATGCCATTGCCTGACTCAAACAAAAGACGTTTAGAACTGCAACCTAATTCAGCTTCTGCTGAGGAGATTCTAGAATGACATAAGTTAATATCACCCTCAATGCAAATCACTGAACTACTCATTTACTAAAGTCAGTGACCTTGCTCAAGATACAAATCTTTATCTCATACCTGAACTAGTCTGGGACTCAAAAAAGCTCAATTTGAGTATGAGGAAGATGTTTGTGTGATCTATGGCATATCACCTTGAGTGATACTTTGTGCCATGAAAATTTACAGCACAGAAATGGAAGCTTCAATTCTGTCTTGTGTTTTTTGCTGTTGATTTTAATAATGTATGTTAATAGTAAAATGAGTACTAGGCTTACATGGACTATAAACTTTACATGGATTGATCAGCTTATTGAAAACGGATCAGTGAAGAGAAGTATTCACTCTTCTAATTCTTCATTGACTGGTTTGTGTAAATAGAACTTCTGCGTTCCAGATCTTTCCTCATTGCCAAATGTTGGATTAGGAATTGGAGTCTTTTACTCTTTAATCTACCTCTTTAGTGTTAGAGTGTGCTGGCCTGAACATGTGAGGCTCCACTGAGGACAATCGTAATGCAACACTGTCAGGTTTTTAATTGAAGGGTGCAATTTGTCAGTAAATAACCCTCGATAACCCCTTAAATGTCAGTTCAGCAGTGGTTCTTAACTATAGATCAGACCTAGAAATGTTGAGTGACAGTGTCAGTGTTCACTGTAAGAGCTCCAAATGTGAAGGAGCCCTGAGCTTCTCTGGAGATTAAACATCTGTTGAGAAATGTGCTCTTGCAATGTTACTGGGCTTATCGTGTTTCACATCTTCGCAATGTTTCCTCAGACCTGTTCTGCTTATTCTCGTCTCCCCCCAAAACTGACAGGCTTTGTTAAAGATTAAGATAACAAGGTGGTTGTATTTATAAATAATTTTAATAAATAAAAGCAGCATTCGCTGTAATGTTAAAAAAATGTCATAGTTCTCTTTCCAGTTTGAATCATGTGCCAAGATTTTATCTTGATGCCAAAAAAAAAAACGATATCCAAGACTGACGATTATACACATCTTAAGAGCCAGACATCTTAAGTACTACAATGGTGGATGTAGAGAAATGCCTTCACTTAAGCAAAGGCGGAAAGTCCGGGCGCTATCGCAATTTCATTCTTGGTCCTTTCCAGCTAAGGGAGAGCGGGGCAACACTGCGATGTGTGGGGTCAACTGGCTGCAGCTTCCGTCGTGCTCAGGGCTGCTGGGAAAAGGATGGTCCTCTTCCACGTAGCCACTGCTGTCCGACTGCAGGCTGTCCCCACGCAGAAGGAAGTCTGTACACCAGTAGAATGAGTGAGTGAGTGAGGGAGGTGTGTGCAGTGGGGGGAAAAATTTTAATTAAAGCCTGTTAGAAACAAGAGGCCCAAAACAAATTTCAAGTGGTGAATTTTTTCCCCTCGCTTCCTGTGTGAGGGCTTCACAGCAAACATATTTTTGTGCTGGGAAATTGGCTGGGTCACACATTATTTGTCAAAATTTCCTCTTCCCCAGCGTACTCAAAGCCACAAACGCAGCATTTTCTGCTACTGCTGCTTGATGTTATTAAGAAAAAGCTGAGAGATCACTGGAGTAAATTTTCTAAATGGATTTACTCCCTGTTTGCAGAGGAGTATATCCACCGTCTTTCATAGCTGCCTTTTCTGTACAAAATATTTACCTAAGAGTGGACTTCCTCAACAAAGTCTAATTATTAACATAAACATACAGGTAACCATGAAAACAAAGCAAACGACCCATGAAAAAATACAAATAGATTGATCATTGGACCAAATGGCCTCTTCTTTGGGGAAGATGGTGGCGCAGCAGGTAGTGCATACGCAAGACACTGAACCCTTAATTGCTCCCAGTGAGCAGGTTGGCACCTTGCATGGCAGCCTCTGCCACCGGTGTATGAATGGGTGAATGTGAGGCATATATTGTAAAGTGCTTTGAGAAAAAGCGCTATATAAATGCAGTCCATTTACTATCTTCTCGTTTGTAAATTTCTTATGTTGTTATAAATAGAAATAGCAACAGCTTCCACATGGGTGTGGGTCCTAAAGTTTATGTCCCATGATGCCTAGCGTGCATTAGATGTAGCACATTATTCTGACCTCCATGACCACAAAAGGAGATATCAGTGACTTGGAGAAAGGATTGACTGTTGGGGCATGAAGCAGAGGAAAAGATATCATTAGCTCAGGCCTACTCTATATGGAAGCGTTTAACACCTCACTGTGCGTTCAGCGTATTGGCTGGTGGTGGAAGACGAAGCACATAGACAGTCGAAACGTCATGTGCCTGAGCAGGCAGCTTCATGAAGCACCATCCCTCGAGAACTTCACACTTCACACAGTGTACGGTCAAAAATATCATCACTGGTACTGATACAGGCAGTAGATCCCCGGCCAGTGGGGAGGGGTGACGTCTCAACGAGTCACCCTCAACTGTCTATAACAAGTGAATGAGTGTATGAAGTGCAAAAATAAACCACGTTGGCTTATTTCCCACAGAGAAGGTTTCCGTTGGTCAGTTATCACACAGGGTGTTTTTTTTTTGTCATCGTTAAGGTCCCTCAACCCTAAAGACAGAAAAAGCTACTGTATATGTGATCACATTCATCTAACAACTAGTTCATTCCTGGTAGTAATGGCACCCTAATCATAACCACATTTTAACCAACAGCACCCTTATGTGGGATTGTGAAGTAGTGCTTAAGATAGCATTGGCATCAATATCAAGAAAATGCCACTTTATTAAACACCTCATGGAAGAATGAGGTTGCATTCCTTGACAGACAACTGTAGGTTCTGCCAAGGGACAATGAAGCTCATGGTAGCCAACAAGCCTACTGAGACACTTTAAGTTGGTGTTTAATTTATTTTGGTAGCACCCTGTAGACTGGGTAATTATGTCATTCTTTTGACTAACCTCTACGTTGATTAATAGCTGACAGAAGAGATGATGAACGTCTGGAGTCTGATTGTGTAGGATCATCTTCTCCTGCACTGCACACCTGTCAAGATATCAAAAAACATCCTTAATCAGAATAAAATCATTAACCAACTCATCTCCCACCCCATACTTCGCACTACTTCTACAAATGTATATACACAATATGGCCAGTCGCAAAATTAACTTTGTCGATGCTTTTCCACTGTTAATTTTTGACTGCGCGTCTTTAGTATTTACTATTACTACTGTAACGCCAAAAGAGTCTTTGCAATGATGCAAACCGTTCGTAAATCTGGCCCTCAGTGTTTCACGAGTTGCACCCACTCTGGGCATCCGGATCTGATTGAGAACCATAGGAGTATACCTACCTCCTCCATCTCAAAGGAGTTGGCCTGTCGGAGACCGTGGGGAGTCTGTCCAAGAGTACACAGCTCAACAGGATTCAGGAAGTTCCGGCTGCCTAGCGGCTCAAGATCAGGGGTTTCCTGGACCTCGACCTCGCTAATAGTTCCAGACCCTTTTGCTGTAGCTGGGGAGTCTCCCTCCCAGCCAGTCACAGTGATGCGGCAGGGGGAACTCCGCTTAGCAGAGTCAGAATGGGCAGAAGGCACGGATTCCAAATGTGCTGCATCGTCCAGATGGACATCCCCCATGTAGCTCTCATTGTCCCGTCCCCTGGATTCAAGCACAAGGACTTCAGCATTCGTGTCTCTCTGGATCATCTCTTCTCCAAGCGCAGCTTGGCCCTCTGTGGTTAAATCGGACCCATCCTTTTTGGGATTCCCATCGGGATGGACCGTGACGGAAGAAGGTGGCTCATCATGCCTTTGAAGGCAGCTGAAGGACACCTGGTGAACTCTCTCCATGATCTGAGGACAAATGATATCTTTTGAGAATTTTGCTCTTAGACAAAGGCTTTTTGGGGGACTACTGGGTGGGGTTTGAGCATCATCAGTGGCACTCGTGGGTTTATCTGGGTTAAAGCAGGGGTTGCTGGTTAGTTGAAACCCCTTGCTAGGAGGACTGGAGGTGCACCGATTTGTTTTGGAGTCATCTTTTTGAAGAAGTGGAGAAATGCTCAGCGCTTCAGCTTTGTTCGCTCCTCCCTTGGCAGTTCTGCCCTCGGAATCCCTACAGTCCAAGTTATGTCTCTCTGCTTTTGTCTTTTGCTCCTCCCTCCCTTTCCCAGAATCCCTCTGGTTCTCCATTCTGTTGTCTCTGTTTACAGCCCCACCCGACAGGCTTTCTTCAGCCTGTTTAGCTACAGTATCATCATCCTTGACCCTCTCCAGGACAGCTTCTATGACATCTGGCAGACTGGGACGCTTGCAGAAGGAGGTGGCCTCTGGAGACCGGAGGGAGGAGCCAGTATACAGGCACATTTTGGATACAGTGTCCTTGAGGCGCTCAACTGGAGACTTTGGCTCGCTGCGGGCGCTGCTGAAGAAGCGCGGCGCCATCCTGGTCTCCGCCGGAGACTGGGCAAAGCTCATGTCGGGTGGCGCCAGCTTCTGGAGTGGAGTCCGCGACACGTGCGAATACAGCGAGTAGAAGGCGTTGGCTGTTGCTGCCAACACCTCCACCTGCCGAAAGCGGCCTGCGCAGGAGACAGACATGTGACACTCAGTCCCATTTAGTTCTACATTGTGTCCTTAACCTTTAGATGCATTCATATAGGCATCTAAATTCCATAACAACTTCCCTAACAAGATTTACTCCTGCAAAATCTACTTAGGTGGTTCCCCACCCCCCAGTAAACGGAATCTACCAAGTGGGACCCCACCAAAATTTCTGGCTATGGGCCTGCATTATACTATCCATTTCTTGTACCTGCATGAAGGTACAGGCGAAACAGGGAACAACCTAGGCCAGGGTGCCAACCCATTGCAGGGCACATACACCATTCCCACACACTTTCACACCTATTCGCGATCTGGCATCTCTAATTCACTCTAGCATGTTTTTGGACTGTATGGGGAAATTAACATTTTTTTTAACTTGTTTTTGTACTGGTGGAAGAAAGCAGTGAACCTGACCAACATGAGTACAAACTCCATACAAGCAGATCTCGAGGTGGGATTCACATCCACAACCCTAGAGGCAAGGCTGAAGCTGAATGGCACATTGTGTACACTCTCCACAAACTGAGAACACATGACATCCTTTGCCTTTTGGGGGACTATTGCGTGGGGTTTGATCATCATCAAACCCCACCCAGTCACCCGAATTGGCCCTGGACTTTGGGGTCCTGCACGATAATTGTTGCAGCCCACAAACCCATGGGCCTGTAGTAAAATGTATGGTATACCTGATAGCCAACCCAGGCCTGCCTGGGATCATGAGGCTTCTGCATTATCCACTAAGCCAATGTGCCACCTGTTCCTGATAGACATGGTACAATTAAAACATCACAAACCCTCATGGTGTAAAAACATCTGAGGTGAGGGAACAATCTGGCGGAAGAAGATCTCTATCAAAGCACGAAACTTTACCCCCATCTCTGGGCAGTGAGATTTTCTGGTGCTAAATTCAGATACACTGGCCAGACGACTAAAGAATGACGACAGTCAGCTCGAAAATGAAGGTGATGAAGTTAGAGAAGGGTTGGGTAGGCTTACTGGCCAGCGAGAGGCCTGGGTCTTCCTGATGCAGGCGGGCTAGCTGTGATTCCAGGAAGACTCGAAAATTAATGCCGTGCAGCTGGGAAGGGAAGCTGAAGAAGCGGGCTGGGATGCGGGCGGTGACCTGCGGCTCGTCGCAGCCGCCGAAGCCCAGGCGGTACAGCGTGTCCTCCGCATCCTCGGCGTAGAGCTGCAGCAGGTCCTGCACGCTGGGGGGGTGGGGGTCGGTCAGGAAGGGATAGTGGGTGTGGTGTTTAAGGGACTGAAACTAATGACTTGTGATTGGCTCTCAGAAGGTGCACTGGGGAACTTGGATAATAAGGATTAGAATGGTAATTAATATTAAAATGCTAGCAGGAGTCACAAGCCACTGTCTGTCATATAAGGCAGATTCATAACTGATGAGCAAGTTTCCAAAATTTACTCAGTCCATTTTTTGTTTGTTTTTGAGGTGACACCTCCAATGACCTAAAGTCAGGCCTCCACAGCATATGTTACAGTACTCACCTGGAGGCGGTCCTGCTGGAAGAGGTGAGGGCGCTGGAGGTTGTGCTGTGGCCCAGGTGGGACAGCGGCGGGGCCAGCTTCTCATTGGGCGTGCTGTATGCAAACACAGGCCACAGGGTGAGATGATGAGGCAGCGTGTCCACATCACGGATGCTGAGACACAGAGCTCCTGTTTCATAGCACTGTGGTGTCTGGGTTATGCCCAAGTGACACAAGAGTACAAAGATGACGCACTGAACCCAAATGAAGCTGCTCTAGTAATAATTGTGCAAAAAATAGATTAATTAAAATATCGGAATAATCATAATACAGAGACAGAGAATAAAGTTTGCTATATAAATTCTGGAGATTACAGTAGTACAATGTTAGGTAAACCACATATGCTTTTTGCCACTTTTTAAAAGTAGCAGGTGTTTCATTGCTCATGCTAGCACGTGATATGTTCCTTATAGTGTGAAGGACCAGCACAGAAGGAGTGCAAACTCCACCTGCACTTGCTTCAAAGTGTGGCCAGCAAAAAGTATGTGGTAACCAAGTGAGGTCAAGAATTCAGTCATTCTCAGCCGTTCTGAGGGGAGCAGAAATGCCCTGGCTGACTTACTCCTCCCAGTTCAGCAGGAAAACTGCTGCCTCTTCTTTACATTTTTCTCTTTTTATAACACCCGTTTTCATTCTCATTCCACGAAATTTATTTCTGTCTATGGGCCTGATAGGAACAGCTAGCGCTTTGCCTTCATGTCAGTCCAGGGGCTGGTGGGTGCTCACCTGGTGGCCTGCCCCTTGCTGCGTGACCTAGGTGGGGGCAACAGCAGTGGACAGTCCCTGCAGAATGGGCACAGGGGCAGGTAAGCAGCAGTCACCTGACACAGCCAGGTCATCAGCAGAGGCAGGACATTTCAGGTACAGAAAGTAAAAGTCCAAACCAGGATGTTGTTTCAACCAACCAGTTGACTACTCTCTGACTGTGGCTCTTTATGCTCAACGAGATGGTTGAAACAAAAACCTGGTTTGGATTTTTGCTTTCTGGACCTAAAATGTCCATCTCTGGTCATCAGCGCTTAAGTGATGCTCAATGCCGAAATTATTTCAGTATATATAGACTCAAACTGACATCATACAGTACACCTGTTTTCGCTTACAGTTACAATGTTCCAGCATAATACTTAACCTGTTGTCTGTGTGATTACTATGTGACAGAGGTGGAAATTTCAGATCCAGAAAGTAAAAATCCAGACCAGGATTTTGTTTCTACAAACCAGTTCAGCATGAAATGTTACAGTCATATAGTACTGAAACGGTTGGTTGAAACAAAATCCTCATCTGGATTTTTACTTTCTGGACCTGAAATGTCCACCTCTGCTATGTGGTACAAGACTATGATTAAATCACTGCTTGTCTTGTAAATTCCCGTCCTGTTGGTTGAATCTAAATAAATGAAAGATTTCCAGGTCCAATTTGTCCTTAAACCCACATATTATAGGCTAGATTCAAGATCTTTATTGGCCAAGTGCAACAGGTTCACCAGAATTCCTAACCATTCAGTGCCCCTTTTGCACATAGTCAAGAAAGATTTTTAACACTAGACCTTTACCTATTAGTCTAGATGTTTCTTGTGTACCTTGATCCACAGCTGTAGATAGCATTTCCCTTCCACATTAAATGCTACACCACCTACTAATAATTCCAAATGATATCTGATAGACTGTCTGAGCATAGCTTTCATAGCTGAAATAGCATCTTCACCAAAGCCTCATCTTGTACAGTTCCTGAAAAAAAAAAACCTGTTAAAAACAAAATTGCCTGGAAGCCTAAAACGAAAACTTACCCTCTACCCTCCTTTATCTCTGATCCATCAGCTTGGGTGCAGAAAGCCAAAGCTGGGAAGTAAAAGTCAAATGCAATAAATAAGAGAAGGAATACAAAACAATAGCCCAGGTTAGAATTAAATCTCAAGGTACAATTGTGAAAATCCTACAAGTACTCACTGAACTTTTTACACATTTATTTTAGTCAAATTCTTCATTATTAATCAAACGTTCAAGTGAACTAGCATGACCTTCTCTGCTATTACGTGTGATTTAGCAGTTCCTGTGTGAAGTAAAATAAGTAGCACTTCTAATAATATCTTTGCAATTGTCTCATTTTGCAACTCGAAAAGAACTAAAGGAAAATCCTTCGTGAACGTTCTGAGCAGAGCGCATGGTTGAGAGGGTGGGTCCAGAGGGTCACGTACTTGCTGAGCATGTGATCAGCCTGGGAGAAAGCAAAGGTAAAATGTGATGCGAAAACAAAACACTGGCTTCGCTGGAGGAAGAAGCCAGTGGTTTTAGCGTGACAAAGAGCCCTTTGTTTACAGCTTACAGTCAGGGGCTCCTGGTCACCACACGCCACTGCCACTGCGGGCTTTTGGGAGAGTGGCGTGTCAGCAGGCCTTGGTGACACATTCACGCGAGGAGCGGAAGCAGCTCATGTTATGGTCCACTGCGATTGGATAGCCCGACGATTAGCGTTTAATGGAGTAGAATGACCGAGGACACGGATCGCAGATTAATATACTCAACCCAATTCTGTTCATTATTATACTGTGCCTTCCACTGTGCCTTCCACAACAGTCTCCCAAAGGTGCTTTATATGGGTGTGTTGTTATCCATAGCTACATCAAATGGGAAATCTTTGGTGATGTAATATTTACAGATATCTGTCTCTTTAACAATGACTAAAATGGATTCACGTTTGAATAATCAGTCACAATCTAGGTGACTGAAGCACCAGTAAAGGACAGACATACCAAACGTGCACAAACACACACACACAGACATGTACAGACGCACGCTCCAGTAAACCCAACAGGGAAGCAGGCATAATGACAATAATGTGGATATCAGATAAGAAAGAAGACAAAACGATTCACAAATCCACGCATGTGACTCCGCAGCTCATTTCCCTATGACACCACGTCCCGATTTCTGTCACTGGGTCACGATGTGGCTGCGTTTAAATGACGGGAAAGTGCAAAGCTGTTTCGACAGGGTTTGAACTCATAAACCTGTAATACCACACCATGGGCCAAAACAGCGTTGGCGTCACAAGCCTCTCGCAGCCGCTCCCTCACCTTCAGCTCCTAGACTCAGATCATCTTCGAAACTGGCCCCGGATTTCAGGAAAGGCTCTGCAACAGCAAGAAGGAGGAACTCCCAGTCAATGGACGATTTGCAGAACAATCAGCCAATCAAGCAGTATGCTGAACACTCAAGACATACAGCATGCACAAAAATGTTTGTAGTTGTTATCTAGCTAAAATGACGGTGCCTTATCAGAATTCTGAGAAGATCTTCACCCTGTATGTTCTTTCAGAATGTTTATCAGTGCTAACACCACGATACTCTCCTTTGAAGGAATGTAAGTCTGGAACCTTCCATGGTGGCACGCTACGTGAGGAGCTCAGATCAAACAAGAAGAATACGCTTTCTGAAAGTAACACGAATACTTTGCACCCAATGCATTCGCCAGTAGATTACAATCTACTCATGGAACTGCAAATTGACGCAAATTCCATGCTGCTGAAAAACTCCCTTTGGAAAACAACAGTGTAGTAATAGAGCTCAATATAAATCATTTCACGGGAGGTATGGTAGCTCAGTCAGTTGGGCTGTGGACTCCCACCTTCATGGTTGTGAGTTTGAGTCCCACTCTGTTTCTGGAACTTCTTCCCACAGTTTAAAGCATGTGTTTTCTCTGCATTGGTCTCTACAAGGCCCTGTGATGAATTGGTGCCTCCATTTTGTGTCATACAGAATGGGTTCCAGGCTCACAATGACCTTGCACTGAATAAACAGTTACGATTGGATAGATATACTCCACCATATAAATCATACCCTTCATCTATAGTTGCTTATTGAAGCATAAATATTTGCCTGAAATTCCATAGCTTCACGTGAAGGCTGGAATACTTGTCATATTGATGTAAAAAATTGTCAAAGCTCAGAAATTAAGGAAAATACTTTGTACCCCATTTGTCCAAAGGGGCAAGAGAAATAAGTCCAGACATGTGCTGATTAAATACTGGAGTACCATTAAATTGTATATTGCTACATGTTTCCCCCTGTTGTCTGTATCAGCTAGCACCAACTGTATAGTACAACTACCACTTTCCAAAGAGTCCAGTTTAAACCGTGACCTAGAACCACGTCAGTCATCAAGAACACAGGGAAGAAGAATGTGGAAGAATCTATTGCAGTGTATAGCAGTGTTCAGCGACCATTTTGCTTATTTTCAGAAGACCTTGGAAAGTCTATAATACTGACGCAAAAGTGGGCTAACCCATAAATGGTGGGTGGAGATGCTTACCAAAACTCTGATGAATGTCCAAGCCTTCCTCGGGTCTGGGGAAAAAAGACATTCACACAAAAGAAGGGGGTTAAAAAAAAAAATCAACTGTTAATTACTGCTGAGATCCATCTTTAATGGTAGATTACACACACAGCCTTGGGTTAATGCTGCCATATAGTCATTGACATAGTATTATTGTCTTATATTGTACTGTTTTAACAAATACATGTAAATTCTCTTCTGGGTGATGGGCTTCCTCCAGTACTCCAAGTTCCTTTCACAGTTCAAACTGGCTTCCCTACTTTGCCCTTTGAGAGCGGATTCTATGCATTTGTTCACGAGTAAACAAAACCTTCACTATTAAAACTGGTTTAAAACTGCTATTAAAACAGGTTTAAAATGTACACTAACAAAAGAAAATCTATAGTTATAAATTATTCAACTGACTGGAAGAATATAGTTTGAGTTTATTTAATGAGATATTGACTAATTTACTAGAAAAACGTGGAGGGGGTTCAAAATTATTTCTCTCCCAGAATAAATCAGGTTGTGATTCAGACACATCTTATTTTACCCTTCCAAAAACATTTCCGTTCAAATCACAACCGAAAGTGCACTTTTCCAACATTCAGTTTGCTTTCTTTTGCTGCTTACAATGGCACAAAGCAGACCAAAGATCAGACACTGTAAAAAATACATGTATTTGAGAGAGACTAGGTTCTCATATCTCAGGTCCATCTAGCCAAGTTCCACGCAGAAACCGCATGCTAACTCACCCCCAGGCCTGCAGCCAGCTCTCAATCTTTCCTGTCGAGCATCCTGTGGAAACAGAGAGAGATGTAAACCATACGCTTGAAGGCAGCCTCTGCATGAATGAACACACTTTTTCTGACTGCATTCGTGATGGTTTTCTTTAGTCAGTTCCTATTAGTGAATATCTGAATATAGCATACTTGTAAAAATAATAGCACAAATCACTAGAAGCTACAACTTAGCTTGAAAGAAAATCCCTGTTGTCCTTATATGATAAGCTCCGGGCCCCTGTGCTAACCTGATTAGCATAAGCAGTTAGAAGACGGATGAAAGGATGATTTTTCCTTGTCGCATATTATAATATCTATATAGAAGTAACAAGTGAATTCACACATAAACTTTGTAACCTTAAAAACTCTAAATTTCATTTTTTTAAAAACGTTCAATCAAAACTGCCACCTTCTGAGAGAGCAGAGTTGTCAGAAGATATTCCGACGGGAGTGTGAGAGGCCTGGGAGTCAGCCTCTTCCAGGGTGTGCCAACGGCGACTGGTGCGCGCCCAGCGCTGGCGGCGATCGGTTGGGGACGGGGTCTCCATCGCGGCGGCCAAGAGCCGCTCGGGAGCTGAGGGTTACGGGGTTGCTTTTAAGCGCTTAAGTAAAGCAGCTTCTGTGCTATGAATTCAAAATCTAATATGTATATTCATATATTATATAATTACATAATACATACAGTATACTGTATATATAATAACATTGACTTGACTATTTACCTTTTCATCTGCCGACCAACTTAATCAGTATTTCTCTCACGAACTAATTGGGCCCGTTTTTCGTACTGCTGGCAAACATCAGGCAGTATAGTGAGGACCCCGTACTTTCATTTCCAAGTACTTTTTTTTAACCAAAGTTTATTTTTTTCCGGATTCTCTTATATGAACTGAATACAAATTAGCCTATGTGAACAGCATTCACATCGCCAGCTTATTTCCTGAACGGCAGGAAAACGTTTGCCCAGAGATATCATACCTCCTACAGAACACAAAAACACAATACAAAGGTATTAAAGTTGCTCCTGCTTTTGCCTACATGTAGACAGAAACAGGTGCAGCTACATGAAATCATCTGAAAGTGGTAAAGCAACAAAAAAAAAAAATCGGTTGAGTAACTAGTAAAATACCGGTAAAATTTATATAGGCTACTCCACTGAAAGATAATTCACAAAACACATCAAAATGTAATATAAAATGTAACAACAAAAGGCTGATTTTATGGGTTTTTTCCACGGTGCAATGAATCCTAAGGAGAATTATAAATCTTTGCAAAAATGAAATTGTTTCGGTGAGATTGAAGAGGTTTAAGCGTTATTTGAGCAAATCTAATTTCATAGCTGTATTTACCTGCAGATCTAGCTGGTCCAGCTACATGTGCGGTAATTGATCCATTTAGGTCATCGCCTCCGGGGGACACAGCTCGGTATCAGAGGATTCCCCCCGCCTAGATGCCTCTGTAGCCCCCGATTACCGGTGATCCGATATGCTTTTCTTGGCTCCTCGACAAAAACTTTCCGGAAAACAAGTGAACTGTCATTGCGGCTCCGCCGACGCAAAAAGGTGAAGTTGGCGCGGCGGAGCTGTGACGCGTTAATGGGCTAGCTAAAGAAAGGAAGGCAGTAAAGGAAGTGCTGCTGAAAAGAAAGAAAGGAAGAAACAAAGAAAGTAAGAGACAGGGAGGAAAAAGCGGGGCCGAATTATTCAGATTCTTAAGGAATCATACTTCATTCTTGAGTACATCTGCCAGATTGTTGTTAATACACCGCAGATCCCTGTCTGTGTGGGTTGTCAAGTATGGTATCGTAATGTTATCGCATAACTTATTTTACACAATAGTTACATAATAACGGTTAAAAAGTTAATTTGGCTGTACCCACTTTCACTAAGTTAGAACTCCGATGTGTGCCAAACGTGTTTTTTTTTTTTTTTTTTGACCACCGTCCCATGGAAAACCCAGTAGACATGCTTTGTTCAAATTTGTTTCCGCTGATGATTGATTTTTGCAATACATCAACGTCAGTATTTACTTTCGAAGCATCCCCATCGCAAGTAAACAGGGGAAACCTATGACAAGGTATTCCGAATAAGTTTACCAGCGGGGTATATATATTACAACTGCATTTTTATTTCAGTAAAATGCGGTCAGTTACAGGACTTAAAGAGAATTACTAGAGAGAATGCGACTTCCGATATTCATGATTTTCCACCGAAGTGAGGTTTAAATACAACCAAAGCATACAGTACAGTACATATTTATTTTACAGCTAAATCTTTTTTTTCCACCGTGTGCTCCCACGTGTTAGTTTGCCAGTGTTTAATTACATTTTTGTTTATGAATCACCCGATTAAGCTGTAGATATGGAAAGAGCGGTCTGTTATCTGGGGTATAGAATATGCAGTCTACACCCAGACCAGAATGAGGTAATCACGTAAGGTTCTATTTCATAGCTTTTAATATGTACTCTATATTGTAAAATGGAAAGTAATATATTTATGATATATTAAAGATATATTTGATTTGATGCACAACTAACTGAAAAGTGGAGATTATTTTGTATACCCACACATCAATACTCAGACCTATACACACAAACACATGTGCACAGCGATAGTCAAAAGTTTTTACAGAGCAAGCTGCATACAAAGAAAAGTAACAGTGTCGCATCACATGAACTGACCACTTGAATCTTTTGGAGGAGCTTCACCAGAGCATGAAGGAAAAGCAGACGATGAGAGCTCCGTATATGTGGGAGCTCCTTCAGGACAGCTGGAAAAGCATCCCAGGAGGTCACCTCATGGAACTGGCATAGAGGAGACAGAAGGGTCAGCCAGTCCCTGGAGCAAGGTGGCATTACTCTGCCAACCACAGAATTAAAAAAATATATATGTTTTTGGTCAGTGGTTAGCACTGTCAACTCGCACCTCAGGGACCTGGGTTCAAGTCTTTGTGAGTTCTGCGAGTGCAGTTTTTGGGCACTCTGCTTTCCCCCCACAGTCCAAGAACATGCTAAGGCTAATTGGAGTTGCCAGATGTGTGCTTGTGTGATTGATTGGTGTGTGAGTAGCCAGTGTGTGAGTGACTGGTGTGTGAGTAACCAGTGTGTGAGTGACTGGTGTGTGAGTAGCCAGTGTGTGAGTGACCGGTGTGTGAGTAACCGGTGTGTGAGTGACCGGTGTGTGAGTGACCGTTGTGTGAATGACCAGTGTGTGAGTGACCGGTGTGTGAGTGACTCGTGTGTGAGTAACTGTGTGTGAATGACCGATGTGTGAGTGACTGGTGTGTGAGTAACCGTTGTGTGAGTGACTCGTGTGTGAGTGACCGGTGTGTGAGTAACCGCTGTGTGAGTGACTCGTGTGTGAGTGACCGTTGTGTGAGTGACTCGTGTGTGAGTGACCGGTGTGTGAGTGACTCGTGTGTGAGTGACCGGTGTGTGAGTGACTGTTGTGTGAATGACCAGTGTGTGAATGACCGATGTGTGAGTGACCGGTGTGTGAGTGACTCGTGTGTGAGTAACTGTGTGTGAATGACCGATGTGTGAGTGACTGGTGT
>JAODKF010000138.1:2411494-2439720 GCA_026779585.1 Mormyrus proboscirostris
GTAACTGTGTGTGACTGACCGATGTGTGAGTGACTGGTGTGTGAGTGACTCGTGTGTGAGTGACCGGTGTGTGAGTAACCGTTGTGTGAGTGACTCGTGTGTGAGTGACCGTTGTGTGAGTGATTCGTGTGTGAGTGACCGGTGTGAGTGACCGGTGTGTGAGTGACTCGTGTGTGAGTGACTGGTGTGTGAATGACCGTTGTGTGAGTGACTCGTGTGTGAGTGACCGGTGTGTGAGTGTGCCCTGCAATGGACTGGCACCCCACCCTGGGTTCTTTCCTGCCTTGTGCCTATATATAGTCTCTGGACCCCCCATGAATAAGAGTTACAGAAGATGGATGGATAGATTTTTTTGGTCAGTGCATAATTCCATATATTTTATTTTGTAGTCTTTGTAATTATTCTCAAATGTAGACTATAGTGATAATAAACCTTTCTATGGGTAGTTGTGTCCAAACTGTTGACTGCTACTGTATATATTCCAGTCTGTAATTTCACTGGTAGGTTTATTTTAACACACAGAAAAAAATATTATATAACAGGTACAAATCAATTTGTTATTTATCTATGGAAATAATTATTTGATCTGCTACAAGCCAGGAAGAAATTAGGTCAAGTACATGTGCACTAACACAACACGAGTAGTACTTAATTAAGTATTAACAGATACCAAACCAGCATTGTCATTTAATGGGATTACTTTGTTAAATAGTATTCTTGGGTCAGTAACCTGGCTACATCTTCAGCCTTATCACCATGGGACATAACAAAGAGCTGTAGGACATCACAGACAAGATTGTTGATCTTCACAAAGGTGGAATGGGCTACATGACCATCAGCAGGCAACTTGGTGAGAAAGTGACAACTGTTGGTACAATTATTCACAAATGGAAGAAAGACAAAATAACTGTCAATCACCCTCGGTCTGGGGCCCCAAGGAAGATCCCATCTCATGTGGCATCAATGATCTTAAGAATGGTGAGGGCTAACCCCAGAACCACACGGCAGGAGCTCGCTAATGATCTCAAAGCAGCAGGAACCACAGTCAACAAGAAAACCATCAGTAACACATCATGCCGTTACGATTTTAAATCCTGCATTGCTTGCAAAGTACCCCTGTTCAAGGGGGCCCATATTCAGGCCTGTCTGAAGTATGCCAGTGAACACCTGAATAATTCCAATGAGGCTTGAAAGCATGTGATGTGGTCAGATGAGACCAAAATTGAGCTGTTTGGCATCAACTCTACTTGCCGTGTTTGGGAGGAAAAGAAGGCTGACTGTAACCCCAGGAACACCATACCATCACACATGGAGGTGGTAGCATTATGGTTTAAGGGTGTTTTTCTGCCAAGGGTACAGGACGGCTGCACCACATCGAAGGAAAGATGGATGGGGTAATGTACTGTAAAATCTTGGATGAGAATCTCCTTCCTTCAGCCACTCCTTCAGCTGGTGGGTCTTCAAGCAAGACATCGACCTTAGGCATACGGCTAAGGCAACAAAGGAGTGATTCAAGAGGAATCACATTAAGGTCTTGGAGTAGCCAGTCTCCGAACTTTAATCCCATAGAAAACCTATGGAAGGACCTCAAACATCATGTATCCAGGTGGCAGCCTAAAAACCTTTGATTTGATGAAAATTCCTGATGATCTGCATGCAATCCTGGTGACCAACTATAAGAAATGTTCAACAGCTGGGCTTCCAAATAATGGTTATTCCACCAAGTACTAAAGCATGTGTTCCAAGAATTAAATACTTTTTATCCTGAGATGAATGACAGATTGGCTTGTAACTGTTACATGATGATATTTCCTTGCTTTTTGTTGATAGTCTATCTTTTGCTGTTAAAATAAACCTACCTGAAGTTATCAACTCCTCATTTTTTTATTAATGGGTCAACTTACAGTAAGAATTCAGCAGGGGGTCAAAGAATAATTTCCCTCACTGTGTGTGTGCGTATGTACACATATGTTTGTATTTACATGTTAGTGGGGACTGTCCATTTATTTCTGTTAGACAATCTGTAATTCCAATAATGATAACCTTATCCCCTACCCAGGTCTTACCTTAACCATAAAAAATAAAAGATTTTTGAGATTTTCAGTTTTTTGATTGCTTTTTGATCACAGTTTTTTTTTTATCACAGATTATTATAAAATTGGGTAACAACAGTTTTTTATCACATTGTGGGGACATTTGGTGCCCAGAATGTAATAGATACACAATCTATTAGACACGCACACCTACACACACACAGACACGCGTGCGCTCGCACACAAACACACACACACAAGTTTGTAATTATATATTTGTGGGGACTCTCCATTCATTTCTATGGGGAAAACTCTAATCCCAACATGACGACCTTAACCTCCACCCAGCCCTAACCTTAACCACAAGTAACCAAACAAAATATGAGACTTTTGGCATTTTTAGTTTTTTGGTTGCATTCACAAATCTTTGTGGGGACATGAAAAAAGGTCCCCACAGCGTCAAAGAAACAGGTTTCTCTTACAACGTGGTGGACATTCGACCCCCACAATATACTAAAAACACAATCCACACACAAACAATATTAATAATAGAGCCCTATTCAAAATCGACCAAAACCCAACTCAGCAGAAGAGTGCAAATGGGTAACCAAGTGGGTTTCTGTGGATTAGATACAGGAGTGAACATGCTGAAGATGGTGATATGGTGAGTGTCTGCCGATGTGCCCTTGCAATCCATTGGGGGGCTTCTGTGATGACATAAGGTCACGATTCGGTCCTCCACACATGCGGTATTTGTTAGCCACCAACGATGCGCACATGATTGTAAGGCTGGATACACATTAGCTGCGACCAAGGCGGTGTAAATTTTTAACACTTATTCATTTGCAAATCTTATTAAATACACTGAAACATATTTAGTAGTGTATTGTTGCACATAAATTATTACACCTTACATTTTTATCCAAAGCAACTTTTCTATCTTAGACTAATGTATTTATTCCACTGTTGGTCTATTGAACAAGGCCCTAAAGCCCCCAGCCCCAGGGGTGCTACACGCCGGCTGACCCCGTGCTGTGACCCCCAAGCTTGCTGTCACCTGCATGTGTATCTCATAAAGAGAAAGAAGGGTTAGGTGAAAAAATAATTTATGCAAGGGGATGAATAAAGTAACACTTTCATATTTCTATTTTTCTATTCATCCAACTCAAATGACAAATTAGGATCCCTGAAGATTAAAACTCCCACTACCATAATCCGTATATTATATCAGAAGAGATACAGTGAATAGCACTACTGACTATCACCTCCTGTAGAAAGGTTTTATAAGCTATGCTTAGGGTGAGCATTATGGTTCAAACTAGGGTTAGAGTTGCCATTTGGGTCCTAACCCTACTGCTAACTGTAACCCTAACCTTAGCCTGAAACCTAACCCTAGCCTGAACTCTAAAGGGTTCGGGTTATAATAGTTAGGTTATAATAAATAATATATATGGAAGAAAGCTGAGTACCGCTTTCCTGAAAAAGCAGACAATTCCCTTCACCAGAAATCACCCTGTGATTCTAAAAAGTGCTTATAATTTATTAGTAAGAAAAAAAATCTTCCACACAATAAATATGATTTATTCAGGAATGAAAAAAATAATTCTCTTTAATGCTAGAATGTATTACCTCCCTAAACTGATAAACAAACATATACAATCATTGTATCTGAGGGGTGGCACATGGCTCAGAGATTCAGGGCTGTGTGTCTGTGATTAGAATCCCGTCCATGGCAGAGTAGTTACATCTCTGTTGAGCCCTAGTGCAATGCCCTCACCCCCATAAAATGCTCTAGGGGCGCCATGTAAATAGTGGACTCTGTACTCACACTCTAAGCCCTAGCTTTACCGTCGTGCGCACGTGTGTGTGTGTGTGTGTCTGTCTGTTTGAAAGCAAAGCATGATGGGATAATCGAAAACTTAAGAATTACAATGTTATTCGATCTTGTGCACATGTGCAAATAAATAACCATCATTTCATTTCAGATCTGTCCACTCTTCTATTTATATACTTCGCTATTGATATACTTCCCATCACTTACCTTTGGTTTAGTGCCATGGGATCCCTTGTCAGTAGCAGATGAATCCATTTATATTCTATTTTGTGTCTTTCCATTAGTGTCCAGTGCTGATTTCAAGGCCAGAGATATAGATGGAGTGGATCTACTGGTACCACTGGTACCATTGCTAACTGTATATTTCTACTGTATGAAACTATCCATCCACCCATCCATTTTCTGTGTCTGCTTGTCCTATACAGGGTTGCAGGGGTCTGGAACCTATCCTGGAAACTATAGGAAGCTATAGGAGCAAGAGATTTTTTTTTGGGGGGGGGGGGGGGACTGGAGAATCCAGAGAAATCTGCACGATGACATAGGGGGACATGCAAACTCACACATAGAGCCATGGTGGAGATGCTAAGGTCTAGTCTCAGAGGTGTGATGCAACAGCACTGATCACTGGGCCACTGTGCTGGCTATGAGGCTTGGAAAAGGGGTTCAGGCTAAGTTTAGGTATAGGGATAAAAGCAGATCACGTCCCACTGTAGATTAGTAGCCCATTTACCAAAGATAGAAATACAACTCAAACGCCTGGATATTGTATTTCCATGACAGTACCAAACTACACAAAGATGTAGATGCTTTCTACTCATTATCATAGGCGATTTTAGATTTTGTTTATGGGGACTTCAGCTGACATATTTTTTTGTCTCAGCCCTGTATTTCTTCAGACTGAAAGTGATAACCCTACTGGGGGCCGAGATTCCCCCTAAGGATCAAATACTAAAATCGATCCTGCTAATTCTGCAAACTACTAAGCAGGTAGATTGAGGTGAACTAAATCTGCTCCTTGGCTCCCTCTGATGGCCAGGTTGGGGCATGACAAAAAAGGACATGAATGAAGTTTATTAATAATGTCATATGTGTCTTTTAAATAGCTTTTATGGCATTGATAAATGGGGTTTAAGAATTTGTTGTGTCATTCAGTGCTGCTGGTCATCAATTGTGTAAGTATTCTTAAATAGTGTGCTATATGTTTTATTTATGGATAGGGTTTCAAATTTGTAGTATAGTATCACTAACCAAGAACTGAAACCAGCAGTTAAAAAATAATAGTTTGCAAAAATACTATGCTAAACTTAAATGGTAATGTGGATACATACTGATTCCTTTCATTCATAAAAATAACATTTCAAATATCTGTTAATCTTATTATGTTTTAATTTTATACTCACAAAAATACACAAATTACAATGAAGTCCTTGAAATGCTCCAGGAATAATGGAAGTTTGTGTGGGGGGTGCAACCAGGTGACTTGTGAATAGTTTCTCAACATTGTACAGCCCAAATCGCAGGAACAAAGACAGGCATGGTAATTCCTGCAATGTTTACATGCGAGGGAACTGGCATGTGCTTTTGGTGATTCCCACCCCCGCCACCCCCACTTGGGAGTCACCAACCGGCCCCCACGCCTGTTCTCGCTGACTGACCTCTCTCTGCCCCACCTTCTCCCCTCCCCCTTAAATCGCCCATCTATCTCTCAACCTACTGGACTGCAGGGAGTGTCCAGCCATTGGTCTGTCTCTTCCTCGCAGTCTGCGAGTAACTTTTACTACCCTCCCTACTCGCATGGACCTGAGAAAACGGAGCTTATTTAGGTAGAAAAATACAGTTAAACAAAAAAGTAAATGACATTCAGCGTACAGCGGTAAACACGAGCTTGGTGCTGTTGCAGGTAATATAGTAATAAATCCGTACACGGAAATGGATAAAGGTGTTTTTTTTATTTCAGTCTTCGCCTTAAGCCTGTGTGACAAATAAAGTAGCTCACCGCTGTTAGCGTATGAAATGAAGCGTGTGAAAATACTGCATGTATTCTCGTTAAATTATAAGCATTATGTAAGCACATTAATTTTTTATTCGAGTAAATTTATTCAACAATGACAGACGAGTCACATTCACACGTAAAGCATAAGAATAAGTAAGGGCTCGTCATTTGGATGAAACGTATACATTGGTGTGGATTTCGTTATTATCTGGCGGCAACAGCGATTACTTGCACGTTGGAAGAAAGTTTATAGATGATTTATTTATTCAATGCCATATTTATCAATGGCGCCTTTTCCGCCAAAAAATAATCATCCCTCATGTCGACGTAATGTCAGTCAAGCCTGCAGCAATACAACCTACCCCAAGATGACCCCACCCAAATACCGCCCCAAAATCAAATTTCCATTGGATATTACCAGCCCCTTGGTGATTATGCCCGAATTTTATTGGCTTGTGAAGCACGTCGCTCACACCCAACATTCCTTACCCACACAGTAAAAAACGCGGCTGAGGACATAACTAATGGTGGATCATCCCACTGGAGATTCCGATTGGACAAGGACGCGAGATTGCGCGCTGCAATTGGAACAGAGTTTCTCCTCGTTCTCCTCTGCCGTGACGCTGTCAAGATTGGTTGCGTCGTTTCTAAGTTGATGTCAGCCCAAACGAAGCCCGTGAAACTCCTCCCGTCTCAAAATTATGAGTGGTAAGTGAACTCTTTAAAAGTAAATTACTTTTGGTAAAACGCCAAGCAAACTGCCAGAAATAAAGAACCGGACGCCTAAAAAGTTGTTCCAAATAAAATTTAATAAAATTGTCCATCGGTCCGTAAAACCAGAATGTTTCATGTACAGGCGCTGAACTTGCTAGGTAGTTAGCATTTCAGCAAAGTTGGCTTAGCTACCTTGCTAACTAGCAGGCTAGATGCCTAAAACGTCGTTATCGTTACTGTAGCGAATAGTGCAGAAACTGGCTACCTTTTCCTACCACAAGCGTCGGGCTAAGTAGTAATAATACAAACGGTGCGTGAAATTTCGGGGCGGCGAGTTCGTTGCGGCGGAGTTGGGAGTTCAAAATCAAGACAGTTTAGCATAGTCGTCGGGATTTTTGCTTTTACATTCGACGTCGTCGGCTGACTTTTTAAAGTCCGGTTAGCCAGCCGTCAGATCGGTTTCACGGCGACGTCTCCTTCAGCTTTCGCGGTCACTCGACGCTGAGCGCCGAGTCCGCGGCGTGGAACTCGTGTGACAAGTTTAAGGTTGTCGCCAGGTCGGTCTGCGGTAAAAGGAGAGCGCTTAATGACCGCTTCGCTGCTCTAGTTAGCTGCAGGGCTGGTTAAACTTACCACTAGTTTCTCCTTCCTCACGCAGACCAACAGCAAGATGAAATGGCCGCGTTGGTGGAAAGCGGTGGAGGTTTCCTTCAAAAGCGAAACTCGAATACGGGGCAGGTAAGTTTTTTTTTTTTCCTTCTTTCGCTTTAAGCTTATTTCGTAAATATTTTTATCCGCGTTTAGTAATGGTAACGACGTAATCTCGTAGTTAATTTCTGGCAGAAATGTGATTCTGCTGAGTTACTGGGCAGACCTGCTCGGTCGATTTCGCTTGAGCACATGTCATTTGTGTGGGGAGAGCCGAGGCACCAAAGCGGAGGTGAAATGGGCTTGACCGGGGTGTTCCTGTCAGAAGCCCCGCACTTGGTGAGCGGTCTGCTCGGCCCACTTTGGCTGTCCTTTGGGGGGTGGCTTCCAGCGAATAAGTGTGTTTATAGGGTAGAAAAAAAGATGGGAGGGAGAGGGGGTGGAAGGGGGGAGGGGAGGGGATGCGTGGCCAGCCTTCGGTTGAAAAAAAAAACCCTTTTAATCCCACCCATTTGCCGGAGCGCGCATGCTTCCCTCCCTCCGAAATTCAAAGCTCGTGTAACTAATAGTGGAGAAAACAATATTGAAACGGCGCGTCAGAAATTTTATTTTTCCTTTATCATTTTTTTTATGTTGATTTTTTTGCTGGCTTTCCATATATCGCTATTTCGGTTGGATTTTTTTTTAATTGGGCATTAATGTGGACGTATTTATCTTTTTATGTTTGCTTAAATTTATTCCACAGGCGACTGGCATGGCTTAAGATTAGCACAACTGATTTTAATAGTGCTGTTATTAAACCATAGAATGTGTTTTTAAGCTTGTTATGAGAATGGAAAAAACCCTCTAAATAGTTTTAAAAACCTAAAAAACAGACTGAACCAAGACCTCTTTAGCAGCAACTCTTGACAAAGGACCGGCTCCCATTCTTACCACTTACAGGACTCTCAGCAGCCGTCTCCCTTGGCTCTGCTGGCTGCCACCTGCAGTCGTATCGACACTCCCGGCGAGGGTGACGCAGAGTCCGAGCAGCAGCAGTCCCAGCAGCAGGGTCAGCTTTTAGACCAGGCCCAGCTGACCCAGACACCCAACGGCTGGCAGTTCATCCCGGTCAGCGCTCAGCCGTCTTCTGGTACCAACACTTCCGGAACCACAACGTCCGTGCAGGGTACCATGACCGAGGCGGGGAAGAACAGGCCGGCGTCATCTGGACCGCCGGGGCAGCAGTATGTAGTAGCCACCACTCCCACTATACCTGGCCAGCAGGTCCTCACTGCCCTGTCTGGGGTCATGCCCAACATCCAGTATCAGGTCATCCCCCAGTTCCAGACGGTGGATGGACAGCAGCTCCAGTTTGCCACAGCCCAGCAGGACCCCACAGCAGGCGCGGCAGGACAGTTCCAGCTGGTGTCCTCTCCTGGCGGTGGGCAGCAGCTGATTGCGACTGCCAGTCGGGGGGCGGGTACCGGGAACATCTTAACCATGCCTGGCCTTATCCAGCAAGCGATCCCACTTCAGAACCTGGGCTTGGGTAACATACAGAACCAGACTCCGTTCTTGGCCAACATGCCTGTGTCGCTCAATGGGAACATCACCCTTCTGCCTGTAGCTACAGGAGGCACCACTGGTGGTGGAGGTGATGCCACTGGGGTTGGATCTGCAGGGTCCTCCCAGCAGCTCTTACAACAGCCAGTATCTTCTACCACCGGGACTGGGTACTACACTAGCTCCACGGCTACCATTACCACTCAGGCAGCTACCTCCCATGGAGGTGGGACGCAATCTCAGAGCAGCAGCAGTTTCCAGAGCTCAGCCAGTGGGGTCTCAGTGCAGCCTGATAACCGAGATGGCCAACAGCAGCAGCAGCCGCAGCAAATTCTCATTCAGCCTCAGCAGCTTCTCCAAGGAGGACATTCCCTGCAAACCCTACAGGCTGGTGCTGGCGGACAAGTCTTCGCACAGGCATTGCCACAGGATGCCCTGCAGAACCTGCAAATTCAAGCTATCCCCAACGCCAGCCCCATTCTCGTGCGCACCCTGGGCCCCAATGGTCAAGTCAGTTGGCAGACGCTGCAGCTGCAGAGTCCCACCGGAGCCCAGATCACGCTCGCCCCTGTACAGTCTCTGCAGTCACTTCCTCAGTTGGCACAGACAGGCAGCGCAGGCGGGGTCACAGTGAACCCCGTGCAGCTGCCTGGCCTGCAGACCATCAACCTGAACACACTGAGCAATACAGGCCTCCAGATGCATCAGCTGCAGGGGGTCCCCATTGCCATTGCAACAGGTAGGCTTAAGGGAGTGTCGCCTTTCCTTAGTGTTTCTACTAACAGTGGAATTCTTTTTCTTCCTTTGAGGACTGAGAAACGTGTCACTTTAAGGGAAAGTCTCTGAAATTCAATTTGTCTTAAGTATATATTAAACCTTAACTTTTTGTTAGAGCAGGGATGTTAGCTTGTGATTTTTTTTGGAGTCTGCCTCTGATATTTGCTTGATTGTGACGGTATAAAGTCCCTCAGGGTAACATAGGAGCTGATTGCTAAGTTTCTATGTAACTGGCTACAGCAGGGATCCAGCTTACACTAGCTTCTCAAAAGCCGGCATTTAACAGCAATGTGAAGTTGGCAGTTGGTATGTTTGATTAGTGTGAGTGTGAGTGAGAGCACAAAAGAAAAGACAGTTTAATGCTGTGTGATCCTTGCTGGTCAATTAACCACAATCCATTGGATGCTAATATTGGTAGCATGAAAGGGGCTGCTTTCCAAATTGTCCTCTTTTATGCAAGCAAAGGCAAATTGGAATATGTAGTCAAATAAACTGGTGAGAGGGTAGTATTTTCATAATGGAAAAATTTAGGGAGCCCCTTTAAATATGGGGCCAGCTCTTGTCTACATTGTGACATATAGAAATCAGTCCAGTTTAAATACTCTGCTTGATGAACGCAATGGCATTTGAAAAAATATCTGCGATATCTATCTTGTGCTCACTTTATAGTAAATGAGTAAAAATTACAGTGCAAACATGTAAAAAGTACATGTGATTTTAAAAAAGGGTTTATTTGAGGGGTCCTAAGCTTTTCAAATTTTTGTATCCTGTGCAGTCTCATTTGAAAGAAGTCAATATTTCATGAGAGGGGTAATTTTAGTGGTGGCCAATGTTGCCTTGGTGAGAAAGATGATTGTCAATCTGTTATTTGGAGGCAGATTGTCAGTCTGTTATTTGGAGGCTATGCAGGTTGACATTTGTAAAATGACATGCAGCATTTTTTGCCTTGCAGTTTCGTTTTAATCTGGATTTTCTAGCTGTACTTTGGCTTTCTCTGCTCCTCAGTCTTGAAGTTATTATTTTAGGATGCTTGTTGTAAAATACCTGATTAGAAAGCAGAACATATTTCCCCCCTTCATTGAGAGCCAATAATGCTGTTTGCGTCAAGCCATAGGTATAATTGACATTATAACAAAAGTGACTGCATGTTGAGTATGATGGGCTGGCTTCCTATTTTCTTTCTGCCGACCGCACTGGTTTGGTTGGTTTTTGCAAAAGCTGTGTATTGTGCAGTAGCTGACTGGTGTAAGCGTCATGGCATGTGACACTGCACACTTGCAGCAACGTGGGTGCGTGTGAATCGTGTTTTGACAGAGAACTGGTACAATGGATGGGTGTAACTGGACACCGCCCACTTTGCCCGGGCTCTGGGTGGACTTATCGCAGGCCAAACCACCCTCCTCTAGAGAGGAGGAGACGAGTCCCGTTTATTTAACTAGTGCTTTACCGTTCTTATTTCCTATTGAAGAGAGCAAGGTTCATACTCTCAGAGCTTTAGTGTGTGAGGCTTATGCTACAGGTTTTCCATTGGACTTTAGGGCAGGTTACGGATTTCCTTCCCACTGTCCTTGGGCACTCTTCCTGTTTCCTGAGAGTAAGTTCTCAGCTCAGAAGCAGATATAAGGTAACGGGGTAAACACACGTGTGCCTGGACATCTGCAGACCTTACCTCAAAAGGCACTGCCGTTTAATTGGCTGGACGATCAGCTTGGATTGTTTTTGTTCTTTTCTGAGAACTCCCTTGAGTGGGGGGAGGGGGCATAATTGCTAGTTGTGATAAGATCCACATATACAAGGAACCAATAGTGTAAATGCATAGCTGGCTGTCTGGTACGCATTTCCCACTCCGTTCTACAATGTTAGTTACTCGTCTGGCTCTTAGCCAAAGTGTCAATGCTGCTTCCTGCCTCTTCATGATTTCAAGCGTGAATAAGACTTGGTGTGAGTTTGTCCAAACAGAACTGTGCCCCATGCTTTTTAGAAGAAGGTGGGGAGGAGTTTTGAGGTATCTGAGACCCGGGGGGGCATTAAAGTGGCCCCCAGTATAAATGACATGAAACCCCAAGGTGTGGTGCTTCTAGTCATTTCTGTTGTACTCATTTTACTTATTCTCAGAACTCATTAGGTTATTTGGATGAACCTGACAACATTTTGCTTTCTGCCCTAAACCTCTGAACAGATTATTTTAACTGTCAGTGGCAGTGAATTATTCTTTGTTTTAGGTAGGTCTAGTTTAAAGGTATCACATGACATGTATTGGATTGCGAAGGAGATCCGTCCATGGTAATGCAGTGTGACTATCCTACAAAAATTATGCATCTAACTGGTGATGCTGTCACAAATTCCCCCCCCTTCTCTAATGTTTATATAAAATCCATAGTCCATGTATGTGTAGGGTAGCTGCCAGTGATCGTTTTAGTAAGATGGGTGCTCCTTCCTTCCCTTAGGAGACCAGGGGCTGCAAACCGGTGGGGTGGGTGGAGACAGCCTGGATGATAGCACAGCCATAGATGATGGAGGAGAGACCAGCCCACAACCTCCCAGTCGTCGTACACGCCGCGAGGCCTGTACCTGTCCCTACTGCAAGGAGGGTGAAGGACGGTATGTATCCGGAATCAAGCATGTCAGCACAATGTGTCTTTAGTGGTTTCCATTTTGTGTCAGTGTGTGTTTCCACATTCTTCAACATTTTTATATATAGAGGCAGAGTGTGATGTGATACGTAATGATGTGATACATATGATGAAGTTGGCCGCACACTTTAAACGGACCAGACAAAACGAAATTGAACATGTTGCATGCTTAAAACTATGCTGAATGTTTCCAATGTAGGAGACCCGCAAAGAGTGCAAATAAAAGTATCGTGGTAATTGTGGGTGAAAATAAAGTTGCTTTTGATTCTATTACCAGCTGCTGTTGATATAATACTAGCAGCACCACACATAGGGAAGCCAACATTTAACTGACACTCAAGGTTGCACGCTAATGAAACGCAAGCATTTCCACAGCAAACGTCACATGATTATGGGAAAAATGAAATGGTTTGCCTTCAGGACCTTGCACAGGTTGTGCACCAGCAATTACCAATCATGGGACGTCATATTGCTAAAACGACTTTTTCCTGCCAATTTCGTTTGAAGTGTGTGGCCACTATTAAGATGCTAACTTTACAGCTCTGCCGCCACCCTCTCGTGGGGTTTACTGACTTGTGTCTACATTATTGCAGCAGTGACCCCGGCAAGAAAAAGCAGCACATCTGTCACATCCCAGGGTGTGGGAAGGTTTATGGCAAAACCTCCCACCTGCGGGCTCACCTGCGGTGGCATACTGGAGAGAGGCCCTTTGTCTGCTCCTGGTCCTTCTGTGGGAAGCGCTTCACTCGGTCTGATGAGCTGCAGCGGCACAAGCGGACGCACACTGGTAAGATGGTTTGGTCCTGTGAGTTTGTTTTTGTTTTTAAGGTGAATACACTACAGATCTCCTGACAAGAGCATTTGGTCCTTAGGAGAAAAGAAATTCTCGTGCCCAGAATGTCCCAAACGCTTCATGCGGAGTGATCACTTGTCCAAGCACATCAAAACCCACCTGAACAAGAAAGGAGCTGCTACCAACGCAACCAGCGAAACCACCTCTTCCACCACTGGCTCAGACTCTGTGGCCACAGGCGTGGTCCCATCGGACCACGCCCTCATCACTATGGAGACGCTGTCGCCCGAAAGCATCTCTCGGCTAGCAAGAAGCGGCGTCAATGTGATGCAGGTGGCTGACATCCACTCCATTAACATGAACAGCAATGGCTACTGAGGCCAGTGACTGGCGAGATGAAACGTGGGCCGTGGGTTAGGAGCTGCTGGACTGGGGTGGGTGGGGATGTGTAAATGTCGGCAAGACTTGGGGGAGGGTTGTGGAAGGAATGGCTGATATTCTGGGGCGAGTAAATCTGGAAAGCAGGGTGCTAGTTGGAGGACCCTTTGTGTCTTAGGGAACTGGAGCTGATTAAGTTAAATTGCAAAAGGGGGAAAATGTCAGGATTCCAGCAGAAACGTGCATGTACTCCAGTGTATCTTTTTATTTTATTTCTTATTTTCCCCTATCCCCACCCTTTAAAATTGCCCCCACCCTTTCCTCCACAACCACTTGGAGCTACAAAGGACAGCCAGCTGAATTATCAGGAGTTTGCCGTGAGGAAGACTCCCGTCCCAAACCGCACACTCCGTTCTCCCAGTGAGCGCCCTCGCTGCTGCCCTACGCCGGCGGCTCCCCTTTACTCTCAGGTCGCCTGTACCCTCTCCGGCAGAAGTGTACTCCACTGTAGTGCTTGTTAAGTCACCGTGGTGCTGGGCGAGGTCATTGTGGGATTGCTCTGACTGTTAGTGGATATGTAGACCACTCTGCGGCTATGGAGAGCTGAACTGGGTCCACCGGCATCAGTCACAGGAGCACTAATTAATTGTGGGTGAAAGGACACGGAATTTATGGCTCTTTTTTTTTTTTTTTTTTGCCTTTTATATGAATGATAATATAGGTACACATATAAGCCATCATGCTTTGATAAACCTGTCAGCAGTTTTTGTTTGCTTTTTTTTTGGATAGCTTGCTTTTTGTATATATATATTTTCTAGATTTGGAAATCTACAGCAACTCACCGTAGTAAGGATCAACTTATATGGTCGCCAGATGTTGCCTTTCTGCTGTGTACCTCATACACGAACAATCCTAAATCTGTTATATTCATCATCATCATCATTATTATTATTATTGTTATTATTATTGTTGCTTTTTTGTTATTGTTATAATTTTTATATAATTAGATCTTGTGTGACCAAGTTTATAGCTGGACGTAGCGAGAGCATCCGTTGTATGCATTTGAGAAAGTCGTGTCACTCCAGGTATGGACGTCGGTCATTCAACATGACAGGACGGTTCATTCTCATCCTGTCTTTCATGTTCATCTATATTTTTGGGTTCAGTTCCTGTAGAATTAGCTTGTTTAATTGAGGAACGCAGTTTTGTTAATATTGGATTTTTTTTTAAAAGCGTGTATTCCAGACGTTAAAATTTATGCTCAAACCAAAGGTCTTGTACACAATATCAAATCTCTGGAAAGGAACCGGTGCCGGTGCCTGGACTTAAGGTAAGATGGACTGTAGGCTTGGGGGTGATGTACTGTCCAGAGTCCTGGAGCCGCGTGGAACCTGGCTCCTGTCACTTCCACTGCCTGGACTGCTGTAGCAAGTCACTTGTTTTGTTGTGTATCATGGTTGGTTTTTCTTCCTTTACTTGTTTCCACCGGAGATCCTAGTTATTGTGGAAGCATAAATGAAATTGCCGAGCTGTGCCATATGTCAGTTTTTCCCCCCCCTTTTTTTTTTTTTCTTTTTTGTCCGTCAGATTAAAAAGGTCTAACTGGTGGCGAGCTATCTTTTAACGTTGTGTTTAAGGTGTACCTTTTTATACTGTTTTAGTCACAATCGGCTGAATGTCGTTACAGGCAAACATATGGGGACGGGCTCTGAAATCGAAAGTAGTTTCAGGAGAGAAGAATGTTAAACCTTTTAAAGGGCAGTATACAACTTATTTAAAGTATCTCTTTGGGAATGTCAGGTGACTAAAATATATATATATATATTTATATTTATATACACGTAATAATACCAGGGACAGTATTTGGCTGGTATAAACTCCTTTCCTAAGGTAACTTCTTTCCAGGGAACTTGGTGCCCTTTAACATCATGAATTCTTTATACAATTTTGTTTTTGTTTTATAAATACATATATGAGGGGGCTGATCTTTTACTTGTGGGTACCATTACTGCAGATGGCAACAGTGGGATTAAAGTCCTTATGAACACAAAGGTCGTCTGGTGTTTGTCATTTGCGGATCTGTCATTGGCTCAGACATAACACCCCCTGTCACAGTTAGACATGCCTCTCTCTGCTGTCGGCACCTGGGCCTTTGTGTGTGTCAGGCCATACTAGTAATATTGCTTAATCGAAGTGTATTGCTAGGGTGTCATTTACATAGTAAATTATTGGGCTAGGGGCTTGAGCTCTCCTGACAGGGTCTGTCCACTGTGTCTGCCAGACAAGCCTCTTACTCTGAACTGGTTCAGTTCAATTAGCAGATGTGTGTGTTGTGCCGCCCGCTTTAAACCATCAGGAGGCTTTCATACAGTACATTAGCTGCATCTTGGAAATATTGCTTCAATATCCTTTAACCTTAAATTACGACACATGCATATCATGTTAAACCCTAATTTTAAATTACTCTGGCAAAAGGCAATAAGTGCACATATATCTTAACACCAATTTTTTTCGATCAGTGCTTTATGGTAACGTTCCTTTTATTGCAGTGGCATGTTGGAGGTCCTAAGACTGGGTCATGGTAGGCATTGGACCGACTTCAGAATCTTTGAGGCTCTTCTTTAAGAGCTATAGTTCCCTCGTGCCTGCTGGCTTGTAATCCCATGACAGTGTCCAGATCAAAGCATCGCCAGCTTTGCATCCGCAGATCCACCTTGCAGTGTCTGCAGGTATAGAGTTAAGCTCAAAATTCATGCCAAATTTTGATGTATAACGAATTATTTGAGTAACAGGTTTCTTCTGCCTGTAAATGACATATGAGAAGACGGCAAGGTGTTCTGTTAAGGGACAAAATTTGACTTTTTTCTAGAGTTAAGAAAAAACATGTCAGCCATTGTTCTTTCCCCTTAAACCTGTGCAAATATTGGAGAACTCAAGCTTCTGTACCATTCCAAATTATCCTAATAAATACTACCATGTTCTTTAGCGTTCTAATCGACTATAAAATGAGCATAGCTGATGCAGTAGTTCTCTAGTCCGTTACAAGTCAACCGCAAGAGCCTAGTGAGGACCTCTGAGCCTAGTGAGGACCTCTGAGCCTAGTGAGGACCTCTGAGCCTAGTGAGGACCTCTGAGCCTAGTGGTTGCTCACACGCTGGATATGGCTTTAGTCTTTCCAGTGCTCATTGTGCAAAGCATCAAAAAGTACAAGGAGTTCTATACTGTGAAAAATCTTAAAAGGGTTGGTAGGATGTGAAAAATGACTGCTTGCTCTGGCATGAATGGTAGCATGAGAGACCAAGAAGAATCCAGTGATCACTACCAAGACCATCCTGACACATTGAGCAATTGTGGTACCAACATCCCGAGGCAGACACCGCACAAGGCTGATCGCCATGGATGTCAGCCGAGAAGGACTCCACTTATCCAAGACAGGCACAGAAGACAGGCCTGGGCAAAGAAAGCTTTTGGTTATCAGTTCTGTGGTTGGATGAGACAAAAGTGGAATAATTTGGCAAAAGAATAAAGCATTCAGTCCCAAGAACATTATCCTCACAGTCAAGCGTGGTGGGAATGTAATGCTTTAGTTTCTCAGCCAATGGGCCAGACAGCCTTGAAGTAAATGACATCATGAAGAGAAAAAAAAAAAAAAAAAAAAAAACTACATTAAGATTCTGGAGGAAAGCATCAGGCAGTCTACAGGAGAACGTAGCCTTGGGCAGCACTGGATCTTTCAACAGGACAATGATCTAAAATGCATGATAATGTGGTCGAGAAATAGTCAAAACATTCTGGAGTTACCAAGCCAGTCCAGACCTGAATCCTCTCGAGCGGAAACCAGAGTGACGACAGGTGGCTGTCCGACCTTTAAAGCCTATAGAGAAAGTCGTCCAAAATCCCACTGTAGCTTTTTTTGCATAACAATAGTTCGATTGCTATGATGTCAAAGGTTTTGCCATTGATTGTTAAGGGTGTGAATAACATTTTTTGTAAAAATATAAAATGTCTAAATATGGAAAGTTTTGACCATCTCTAGCACAATGTCTATCACTACATGATTGTCCAGCTAAAGAAACCTACTTTATCAAATAATTCATAAAAAAAAAAAAAAAAAAAAACAAACAAAAAATCTGGCATAGGTTCTAATAATTTTGTGCTTAACTGTATATGGAAATAACTGAACAATGAATGCACCAGGCAAGAGGAGTAGCAGCAAATGTATTGAGCTTAATGCCGTTGAAAGTAGAAAGGCCATCTTAACAGGTTGCGCCCTCTTGTGGTTAAACTGGATGGTAACGTTCAATAACGGTAAAGACAAAATTCATACTGCTCAGGTCCCCCCCCCCCCCCATACACAAATTTGTCCCATTCAAGTACACATTCCAGATCATAAGTAATTTGCTTTTAAGCTCATTTCTAAAGATCTGGTATCCTAGACTGGCCAGTGAGAGTTACAAATGAACAAGAGGAACTACTTGATTTTACCACTTTTAAAGCCTTTATTTCATTTTTAAAATTATGCAACAGCAGTGCAATTGAGCGGATTTAGTCTTGGTCACTCATCCTCTTCATTTTTCAGTTTATTCCGAAGGCTGCGAATTAAGTTACAAATACTGGTCATGAGTGAGTTTTCCCAGAAATGCAAAAAGGCCAGAAATCCTCAAGTTAAACATTTTGTCACATATGAAATCATTCACTGCATGACTGTAGTGAAATGCTTTAACCCGATTCCTGGATTCTTCATCAAGCATAAATACAGTGCAACACACAACATACAAGGATATAGAGCAGAAATACACACAATTGAAAGAGATGGCAATGACCGTGGCTAATAGGTGCGCAAAAGTAAAGTGCCTTAGCTGTGGGAGATCTGAGTAAGAATATCAATCCCACCCCAGGTACCTCACCTGTTGAGGTAGGAGTGGACATCGCTGAAGCCATGGTACTGGGCCAGAGGAAATAGGATGCCAGTAGGGCAACGACCATCTCGCTGACGACAGAAGCTGCAGTTGCAGATTCCACGGCACGGAGGGCAGTGCCACCCCTGGGGGTTGAAGGCAGTGAGGGGTGCTGGAGTCAGCGCGTGTCCAAGCAAGGTCATTCCAGATATTTCCGAAGCTTCACCTTACATTGGTTGCTATTGAATTTGAGTTCTGAAAACAGAGCGAAAACAATTCCAGGAGCCGAATCACCAACCGGGTCCAGCAGAGCTTTGCGAACGTCTTCACCGTAGCGGTTCCGTAGACAGGGTCCACAGAATTGGCCTTGGATTCCACGGCAGTCAGTGTTGCGACAGCAGGTCTTCGTGTCCACGGTCTTCTGCCGACACTGATGACACGTAGTGCCCTGCGGTTACAGGTTCAACAAGCTCTTTACAACTAGCCTAACTTCCGTTTGAAAGTGAATGAGCACAATTACAGTCAAGACTCACGATGGCGCTGTTGTACACTTTGTCCGTCATGCCATCTGCCACCAGATTAAGCTCGTCTTCTGTGATTTCCTCCACCGGCCGCACAGTGTGAGGCTTGGACTTATTTATTCGAGGGTTGCCACGACGACGAGGGGCTTGTCGGACCTGCAAGTGCCAGAATCCTTATTGCGATACTTCTGCAGTTTTGCAGAAAGCACAGACACAAACTTCCAGATCAAATATTCCCCAACCCTGATCTTAGATTTGGAGTTATAAATAATTCCAACATTTGCTACCACAATGCAATGTGTACCTCCATAAGTTCTTCCTCAAGAGTAAGCTCCAAATCCTTCTCTTTCTGGGGGACTGGAGTCTCTTGATAATTTCCCATGGAGCGAGTCTGCCTCCTCGAGGCTCGCTCAGGGTACCGCCGACCTGCACTGGCAGCTGGGGTGGAGGGGGGAGCCCGCTGGGGAGAGTCAAATTAACATGCAGTTACTGACGGATAAGACAATATCCAGCAACCATTATGCCTGGTTAATAGCACCATAGACACCGAATGGATTCATCGACAGCAAAGCCAAAGGCGTCATCAGAAATGCTCGCTCACACTCCGCTGGCCCTTTGGTCGATCCACCTGTGGGCTCTTCTGTAAAGCACCAGGCATCCTCTGCAGATCAGCCATTAGCTGAGCCAGCTGCAAGGCCAAAAGATACAGAGATTACAGCAGGTCGCTGCTTCAAAGCCATAAACACCAACCACATATTTCATGGAACTTGCACCCTAATACTGTGGAGTTGAGGCCTGGCTCTCGCCATTCAATAGAGAGTAACAGGACACTCGTTGGGGGAAAAATACATTTAAATGATTAAGTTAAGTTAACTTGCTGCCTGGCTCACCATTGCTTTATTAGCTTTGATATTTAAGGCTCGTTTTTCCAGATAACCCTCCGCTTCAGAGTCCGAGTCCAACTTTGGAGGTAACGGCTCGCTACATTTCCCCTTTTCCTTCAAATTAAACTCAGTTTTCCCATCATTTTCAGGCCATTCTCCCTTCTCATCCTTATCCTCGCTCAGGGCATTGTTTGAGCGGGAACGCAGTGCCACCCTAATGGTAAAACGGTGGGAAGGTTTGCGATCTGGGACTTTGTGTTTGACAGCAGCGTCATCGCTATCCGAACTCTGGAAAATGGAGAACAAATAACAGTATTAGTTCATGAAAAATCAATGTGCCAACAGACACTGGGGTGGGTGGAAGGTAAAATCGGTTGTCCACCTTGGTGACCTGAAGGCAACAACATATTACTTTTAAAAAAAGTACCCAACCTAAAAATTGTATAAGAACTCACAATTTGTGGTAATTGTAATAATACTAAAAGCCAAACTCCTTATATCATAATTAACATTACAATTATTTGCATGTTGGGGTTCATGTTAAAAGTATGTATGTGTAAAATGAATGAAATTTCCAGTCAAACAATTGGTAGATGACATTTATTCCTGACCATCAAGTCATGAATATGCACGTCCAGGGCCAACCTTCAAATCGCCGACACCGCTTATTTCGCAGTCAGAAAATCCGTAGAAAGTTTCATCGATGTCGGAAGTTTCTGCAAAAATATCTGCGACGTCCCTAGAAAACGACGACAGAGTCTACCGAGAAAAATAAGCATTAGTGCAGTGAGCCGTATTTCGTATCTAATTGTATAGCCCGTGAAAGGTTTGAAAGAGTAAATACGTCCTTAAGACATTTCGTGTAATAATAAATAAATAACATTACCTGTTCCATTATATCTGTTTCCACAAATCGCAACACAAAATTCAAATGGGTACGAATACCTGCCTAAATATTAGTCTCCAAACCACTCACCGGGATATATTGTTTTTAATTGGTTCGCATGCATTTTAATTGTATTTTCCTGAAGCCAATTAGGATTCCAAACCTGAAGAATGGCAGATTAACTCTGGGATTTAAAAAAATATGACAAGGGTTGGTGCTCGAGAATCACAATCCTTAGTAGTAAAACAGTGCTTCTTTTTTTAGGACTATAACCAGAAAAAATATGTTACAGACATATTACAAAAGTAATAACCACGTATATTATTAATAATGAAACAGGCAGCACTACACTCCTATTTAAGTAACGTATATCCTAACGTATTTTTACGTCGCGCAATATTATGTTATGCTCGTTGTTGTAACTTAAATGTAGATTGTATGGGTATCAGAATATTGATATGTGTTTTATATAGCGGGAATAAGGTGAAAAAGTTAAGTAATTTTACCTCGGTCTCAAATATTACATAATAATAATGGTGAACTGTTGCCCCACAGCTCCAGGGTTAGCATGTTGCTCAAGTTTCCTCCCGCAGTCTAAAAACATCCAGGCTGTCTGACGTAATGTGTGATACTTTGGCATCTCAGAAAGGGCCTAACGCGCATCCCAGCTTCCTGCTCTGTGTGGACTGGGATTGCCAATCCCCCCCCCGCGACCTACTCCAGTTAACTGACGGGTATGTATTGATACTCATCGCTCTACTGTTTTATGACCCGACGCCGGGAATGAGTATTTAAAAAACATACGGTAATGCGTCTGTGAAACTGTTTTTCAGTTTTCGTCGGCGTTATCAGCTCCGCGAGCCTTCCCGCACTGCGTGTTTGTGTGTGCGCTTTGCAGGTGCTGTGTGTGACGGGGAGTTTCCCACACTGGACATCTTCCCAGCGACGACAGAGCGAGCGATTAGAACACAGAAAGACACCGTTTCGCACAGAGGGCACATCACTGTAAAAAGCATGCAGCCATGGAAAGTCATCCTACTTCTCGGTGAGTCCAGCTCATTACATTAGTTTGCATTCAGTAAAATGTTGTGCTTTGTGGGACTGCATTTGTTCTTCTCCATTGTATTTTAGGACAGTTCCGAGCCGGACTGTCAGCTCCAGCCGAGTTCAAAGGGAGGAGATGTGAGTTCCTGACAAGTCCCCGCAATGCCAACGTGAAATGGGCAGGCAACGTCAGTGGGACGGTACAGTACTGTGCCAGCACCCGCTGCTGCATGGGCTTCTACAGGATTGCCGATGGGCTTGCCGTGCCAGAACAGCTGGGTAAGGGAACCGGCCAGCTCGCTGCTGGTGAACACCAGTACCGCGAGGAGCGCTGCAGGGAACACTGTGGTGTCATTTTCTGTTGTTGTTACAGGTTGTGACGTTTTCCAGACTAACTGCCTGGATCCCACCTGCCACATCTTCACGCGCCAGGAGAACACGGTCAGCTGTGTCTGCAGCTCTGACTTCTGCAATACCAACATCACATGGAACCTAGAACGCAGCCGATCACAGCACCCCCCTTCTATGAGTATGGGTTTTCTCACAACTGCAGCATACATGTCGGAGTGCCTGTGTTGATGCAGCACGTGTGACAGGACAGATATTTACCTGTGCTTTAATTATCATCACAAATTGTGTTTTTCTTCTTCGGCGCAGTTGAATTGGACTTTTCAGCATTAGCTGGACCTGCTGAGTCGTTCTTAGGCATTAATTGACTGACTGTTTTAAAAAAAAAAGTTCAAATAAAGTTTCCCATCTTATCAGTCTGCTTACCTTACCTCCCTACTCTCTCTGTTCTTTTGTGTGTTGACCTTGAACACTAATCCAGCCAGTCGCTGAGTTTTCCTCTATCCTCCCCCCTCCAAATAATCTTGTCAAGCAATCATGCTCACAAATTAACAAACGTCATGCTTTCCTTAAAAAAAAAAAAAAAAATGAGGACTTAAGGGAATTTAGACGATGCTGTGATATCGTATCATGTGTGTGTTTAATAAGTGTTAGTAGCGTCCAAAGTCTTTGTGCCAGCATTAGCAGTGTGATGTGTCTGAATTGCTATGATGTCGATGTTTGTACAGGTGAGAGCAGCACTTGGGTGGCCGTCATCGTCATAGGAATCCTTTTTATTTTCGGCATCTTTTATGTGATGATTCGATATAGGAGTTTTTTCAAAGACTGGGGTAAGATCGTTTCTGAAACTTAGTACAGTATAATTTGCAGTCTTCGCGTATTTGACGATGGATTTAATACATCAACCCATTATTATTGCTTTGACTTTTTAAATCACTGTTATCTGTATTTGCCAATTAATTTTTCTCTCACTTAAACCAAATCTGAATGAGTGAGGATGCTGTAATACTTCTGCGTGCAGCGCCGTCTCTGTCTTGTACGCATTGTTTCTTGGATAGTCTCCAGATCCCCATGACCCTGAATAGGACAAGTGGATATAGAAGATGGATGGATGGATGGATGGATGGAGGAAACTAGAGAACCCAGAATAAACACACAGAAACTCCACACACATAGTGCTAGCAGGTTCCAGGAACAGTGCTACCTAATCTGTCACCCACATAAGTTTAGGCTCAAAAATTATCTGGGGAAAAATTAAAGTCAAAGAAAATGAACTAAAATACTTCTGACTGCAGCAGAGTAATATCTTTTTTTCCTTTCAGCTCGTTTTGGTGGGGGATACCGGGAATGTTATGGTAAATTAGGTCGTCTGCTCTTAGTTACATTACATATGCTGTCATTTCCTGTTTTGTTTTTTCATAAAAAAAAAACCTTTATGCTCCACCGGGAAAATGTAAACAGTATGGAGATATCAGTGGCAGCTAAGCTTCCTCCAGCTCTCCCACTTCACTCCTGCTTGACCTTGGAATTTCCTGCAATAATATACCTCCTTCCTCCCGACATTCATTCTTTAATTTCTGCTCTTACCTCCCTGAGAGACAACTTCAAGTCTCTATCCTTTGAATTCTAGGTCTATACGTAAGACTGTAAAACAACGTTGATGCTTGATCTGGTGTGGTGCCCTTTGAAGTGAATCACCATTCTATCTTTTGCTCTGAAGAGAATCCGCCATCCTTGCTTAAAGGGCCGGTGACACCACAGTGTTCCTGCGATCAGCCAGGAAACAGTGACCTTGATCTCACTAACCTGGAGCTGCAACAGGTAACACACTTTTTGCACTCTGTTGGAGGAGTATTACCTGGAACTTTTGTTTTTTTTAATCCATTTCATCATGTTATGGCTTGCGTATTATTCAATGTTGCAATTTACTTTCTGTAAATGTGTTCTGATCCTGAAAGGCAGGTTTGGGGGAAAAACTGCAGATAATAAGTATAATTATAAAGTCTCTGAGTAAAATTGCTGCAAACTAGTCTTGCATATAATTCATATCTTCTCCCTATGCACCAAACACAATGTGTTGTGGGAGATCTAAACACGATACAGCCAAACGTGAGTGAATGAATAGATAGAAATGTTCAAATGTAAATGGACAGATTCCTGTTAGGAATATTATAGACACTTATATACTTTTGAATTAAAAAAATTAAGTTTCTCATGTCAGTTGTGGTAGTTACTTAGATTATTTTACAGATTCAAATATAGAATAATATCTATATTTGACTTGATTGATAAGGAATTTGTATTACAGTGGCAGATAAAAATGTATTGTCACAATAGATGTTTTCTAGAGCTATCATAAGAACAAGTTAGCTGTCTGATTAGCTGTATGATTTCAAGAGAGTTCATCAGTCTCCAAAGAGAAATATTTTTGAAAGTCAACCGGTTTGGTCATGCGTTCTTTTATTATTGGTCCTTGGGACGCACCCAAGTTTTTGTTCCACCCAGCTTCCCGATAAGCGTCATCTTAATACTAAAAGTGGAACTAAAACTGATAATATTTATGTATCATTTGAGGTGTGCTGTGTCTTCAGAACCAAAATGCGGTCGCACATCTACAACTTATTTTTGACCCAAAGGATTTAAAGCGGTTAACAGTTAAGTTGCCAAACTCAGTATATGAAACAAATTTTGGACTAAATATTACAGGCTTCAACAAAAATGTGTTTCGATTCAGGGGTGGAATGGCGCTTGCCTCTTGGACCAATTGTGCAGCCAGCTGACCATCTTCCTGTTTCTGCTTACAGATGGTGGCGAGCGGCCATTTTGCATCTGTGTGGCAGGGCCGTCTGCATGGAGCTTGCGTGGCGGTGAAGGTGTTCCCCACTGCCCACCGGCGCTCCTTCATGAAGGAGAGGGAGGTTTTCGGGCTGCCTCTCATGGAGCATCCTGGGCTGGTGCACTTCATGGGGGCTGGGATGGAACCTTCTGGAGGACGGTGGGTCCTCCTGCTGGAGTTGGCTAAGTATGTAAGTGCAGTATTCAAAACTATGCCTTGTTTATTACCAAAGGCAGCAACTTCTTCATAAATGTTTTAGTAATCATAACATTAATGTTTGTCAGGGACCTGTGTCCATGTTCGGAATGTTGTGGGTTCAAATCTCATAGTCGGCAGAGTGATTGTATAATTGGGCCCTTCGGCAAGGTCCGTAACCCCATTGCGTCAGTACACTGTCTGACCTTGCTCTCTCTCATCCTCAGTTGTACTCGCAGAAGACTAGTTTCTGCCATCATCACTTTCCAGGTTAATAAATAATAACGTGATTTTGTATCCCCTCCTATATTTCTGTACTCCTTCGTGTTCATAATTTCTCACAGATCAAAGAGTGATTGTTATATATAACAGGGTGCCTGCAGTCATGTCTGGCTGTGTTCAGTTACAGGACTCCATAATTATCGCTTTAATTGGTTTGCTCTATCTAGGAGGCCGACTCAGGGCAAGTCCTGTTACGTAACATTGTTTTATTGTTTGTTAATTTGTTTAGTTAGATTCCCTTCACTATTTAATCTTGTCTTAAGATCTGAAAACATTCGGTATACAAAAATATGCAATAATGGAGTTAATCAAAAAGAAGCCAATAATTTTTTATTGTACTGCACTTAGCGTATTTTGGAGAATCCTCTGTGACCTTTTCCAATCAGTAGATACCTGGAACTCATACGTTTGTGCCATCACATACTCATATACCCAGTGTACCGCACTGCCACCCATAGGCAGAATGTGGGAATCTCTGAATAAATGCTAGCAGCAGGTAAAAGGAGATGGGACTTTAAAACATGTAACGGGATTCCCAGATCATTTAATTAATCTAATTCAGGAATTAAGTGACAGTACCTGCTAATCCCTGCCATGGTGATTCGGAAAGCCTCATTTTTCCCAATCGCTACTAAAATGTTTGTTTGTGAAACTAATAAATATGAAACAATTAAGCACAACTTAATGTAGTGCAATCAAAGTTACTTTTCAGGTAAAAGCCTTCATAGTGATGACGTTTAAGCCACATAAAGGTAAACTCAACGCTGTCTTTCTTCATTTACACATAGGGCTCTTTGAAAACTTTCCTGTCCTCAAACAGCATCGACTGGCTGTCGTCTGTGAAAATGGCACAGACTTTATCTCAGGGATTGGCTTTCCTTCACACTGACCTGTACAGGAACGGTAAGAAGGGCTGAAAACAAAATAATGAACAAACGTCTTTTATAGCCACGATTAGAATCTATGGGAGCATGTTCCGTTTCAAGAATGTTCCGATAATGTTTATACATTTGCCTTGTTGTCGTTATGCTCGTTCATTTATGCATCTTTTTATGCTCTGCCTGGTTACACTTCCTAACCTGTGCGTGTGCCAGAGCTGCACAAACCGGCTATCGCCCATGGCGACCTCAGCAGCAGCAACGTGCTGGTACGGGTGGACGGCACATGTGCGCTCTGTGACTTCGGGTGTGCGACAGTCTTTCGCAGCTGTTCAGGACAGCCGAGGTGGCAGCAGCAGAGAGAAAGTGTCCAGGTGACCCACACCGTCGACTGAACGCCTGACATGACACATCTAGCAACAGCTGTCATTCCCGAAGGGTATTTATTTTTCAGGTCTTTAGCTGGCCCCAGTCTAGCTGTAACACACAGGATGGACCACAGGATTGTCTGGTTACCATTGGGTGGGGGTGTAAAACCTCAAAAAGTCCATCTGAAATAGATTTTTTGCTTGCTTTCATTATATTTTAGATAATCAAAAAAAAAACATTCTAGATAATTTGTCATTTGCCTAGTTTTGATGTGAGCCAAGCTTGTGATTGGATGGGCAAGGTCACCCCTGCCCCCCCTTTGGAACAGACCGGTGACATCTGGAACAGGGACACTAGGAATTTCCAAGAAACATGCCAAAGTGTGCAGAAACATTTGCACACTACGAGGCAAACAGTGTCTGAAAGCATCCAGCCATCAAACTGTCTTTAAAACCCAGAATTGAAGGTAATGTGCATTGAGTATGGCGACCAATTGCATCATAGCTGGACGTCTTTGGTGTTTTCAATTGGCCAGCTGAGGAGCCAGGCGGGAACACTGCGCTACACATCTCCAGAGGTACTAGAGGGCTGCGTGAACCTGAACAACGACCGGTGCCTGATCCAAGGGGATGTGTACACACTGGGTCTGCTGCTGTGGGAGCTCTGGACACGCTGCGCCGACCTCTATGCAGGTGATCATGCGCAGCCTGTCCCCATTTTCCGGGCGCTCCCGTTATTTTCCCAGCAGCTTTCCAGTAGCACAGCAGCACGAAATCTCAAAGTTCAGCTTTGGGAAGGACTCCCTTAGCTGACACTCTTTGTTGATAGTATACTAATTCCACCCATCCATCCATCCACTACTGTTTCTGTTTTGAGACAAGCTGGTCTAAAACTACTAAAGAAATGATACTTAAATTGACTGTTTGCCTTTGGAATGTGGGAGGAATCTGGCCACCCCTGAGAAATCCATGGACAGAGGGGAAACCCCACGGTTGGATAGATGGATGGGTGGATGGTTCTGTTTGTATAAAGCATTTTGAGAGAATATAAAAGGTTTTTGATTTTTTTTTTTGACTGCATTATCCTGAAAGCATCCAACAACCAAATAGCCCAGATGCACTTCACTTCCTGTGGGGACGGTTGCTGTAGTGATGGTCCTTTTTCTTGTAATCATAGAATCACCGGTTCCAGAGCACCAGCTGCCATATGAGGCAGAACTGGGCCCGAATCCGTCGCTGGATGACCTCGTCCTGTTTGTATCTGAGAGGAGAGAGCGCCCCGTTTTACCCGCACCATGGAGAGAGTCCACACAGGTAGCTTGCCTTGAGAGAAGGGAGACTCTTTTCCATGGTGGGCTGTGGTGTTTGCAGGTTTTGCCTTCTGATTGCAAGTCATTGACATTGGTTGAACTTTGACCCTGAAAGAGCTGAGCAGATGCCAGCCCCCTTAGTTGATCAGGGTTCTGTGATTGCAGAAATACTAACGGAAATATAATAGTTTAAATCCCAGCGTCCGCAGAGTAATTTCACTGTTGGGCCCTGGAGCACGCACAACCTTCACCCCCCCAAATCTGCCAGGGGCTTCCTCAAAAAAATGATTCGTTTAGCATCTGCTAAAGAAATAAAATGCAAATGGGTAAAAATATTTTAGAACAATAATAAAAAATTTAAAAACAATAAAAAATTTGATGCATTTGACATTTTTGTTGCACGTCAAGAAAAAGAATAGGATTGATCT
>JAODKF010000138.1:2439820-2453866 GCA_026779585.1 Mormyrus proboscirostris
GAGAGAGAGAGATATATACACACATATTTTTTACCCAAAGGATTCAGAGGTTAAAAGTTAAATTACCAAATTAAATTTGTGTCAAATTTTGGATTTAAATATTACAGCCAGTTGAATGTCTCCCTGATTCTGCAAACTGTTTCTGGCTTATAGGTGGTGGTGACCGGCCATTTTTCATCTGTGTGGCAGGGCCGCCTGAACGAGGCTACCGTGGCAGTGAAGGTGTTCCCTGCTGCACACCGACGCTCCTTCATGAAGGAGAGGGAGGTGTTTGGACTGCCTCTCATGAAACATCCCGGGCTGGTGTACTTCCTGGGGGCTGGAATGGAGCCTACAGGAGGACACTGGGTGCTTCTGCTGGAGTTGGCTAAATATGTGAGTGCATTCAAAACTATGCTTTGATTATTACCACAAGTAACAATATCTCTAAAAATGTTTTAATAATCATCATATTAATGTTTGTCAGGGATCTGTACTCAGAAGAGTGTGGGTTCAAATCCCATAGCCAGCATAATGCAGAATGATTATATCATTGGGCCCTCGAGCAAGGTCCTCAACCCCAGTTGCTTGAGGAACACTATCTGACTCTCCTCTCTTATCCTCAGTTGTACTCTCAAACATTGTTTATTACTTATTTGTGTGCTTGTTCGTTCATTTGTTTACTCAGACTCCCTTTAGTATTTGATTTTGTCTCAAGATCTTAAAACATTCAGTGTAAAAAATATGCAATAATTATCAGTTAATCAGGAAGAAGGAAATAATTTTTTATTTCACTGTGTCTAGGATATTCTGGAGGATCTTCTGGGGACTTTCCCCTTTCAGATCGTTAGATGCCTGGAATTCTGCCATACATACATTTGTGCTGCCATTCATAGGTAGAATGTGTGAATAAATGCTAGAAACAGGCAAGAGGAAGTGGGACTTTAAAACAAAAAATGATGGGATTATCTCCCAGTTCAATTTCATTCAGGAATTAATTTATAGTACATATTGATCCCTCCCACTGCGAGCCTGAAAGTCTCATCCCCCCCTGACTAAAAGGTGTTTGTGAAAATAATGAGCATGAAAAAATTAAGCACAAATTAATGCAGAGCAGTGAAAGTTACTTTGCAGATAAAAGCCATCATGATGGTTAAAATGTTAATTCTAGACTGTCTTTCTTCATTGACACCCAGGGCCCTTTGAAAACATTCCTGTCCTCATACAGCATTGATTGGCTGTCGTCTTTGAAAATGGCACAGACTTTATCTCAGGGACTGGCTTTTCTTCACACTAACATGTACAGGAATGGTAAGAAGGGCTACATTCTAAGTAATCCATGAATTGCTGTTATAGCTATGATTTGAACGTAGGAAACATGTTCCAATATTGTTTACACGTTTGCCTTGTTATCATTATGCTTATTCATTCATGCTTCTGTTTATCTTGTTTCTGATTATACTTCCTAACCCATGGGTGTGCCAGAACTGCACAAACCAGCTATCACACATGGCGACCTCAGCAGCAGCAATGTGCTGGTGCGGGTGAATGGCACATGCGCTCTCTGTAACTTCGGGTGCGCAACAGTTTTGCGAAGTTGTTCAGGACAGCCGAGGTGGCAGAAGCAGAGAGAATGTCCCCAGGTGACCCTTATATTCAACTGAATGCCTGACATGACACAACAGCTATGAGTTTCTTTTCCAGGGGCCAGTTGCAGGGGCCTAGTTTTTCTTTAAAGCATGAGTTATGGTTTTCTTAAAATAATATTAGTTGCATTTAGTTTTTTCCTTCTGGGTTTTTTGTGCAACTGATTTTACACCTTTAAGGAAACCTTGACTTGGACTTTAAGGAAAATCATAACTGTTTTAACAGGCCCCAGTCTAGCTCTAAGACATAGGATAGGTCACAGGATTCTCTGCTTACCCATGTGGGGGGTGTTTGTGTGTAGGAACTGCAAAAATCCATCTTAAATAGACTTTGGCTTGTTTTCCTTTTTTTTCTGATAAAAAAATTCTTTTATCATTTGGCATTTGCCTAACCATGGGGTGAGCCAAGCTTGGGAATGGAACACACTGGTGACATTTGGAAAAGGGACACCAGAAAATTCAAAGAAATTTGCCAAAATATGCAGAAATATTTGCACACTATGAGGTGCACAATGTTTAAAGCATCCAGCTCAAACTATTTGTAAATCCCAGAATTAAAGGAAATATGCATCGAGAGTATGGTGGCCAGTTCAATTGTGGCTGGATCTCTTTGGTGCTTTCAACTTGCCAGCTGAGAAGCCAGGTGGGAACTCTACGCTACACATCCCCAGAGATCCTGGAAGGCTGCGTGAACCTGAACAATGACCAGTGGCTGATCCAGGGGGATGTGTATGCACTGGGGCTGCTGCTGTGGGAGCTATGGTCACGCTGCTCTGACCTCTATGCAGGTAATCATTTTCAGATTGTTTGCCAATCTGAAATCCTGTTATTTTCCCAACAACTTTCTGAAAGCATAGTGGCTGAACTTTGGGAAAAACTCCCTTAGCTGACACTCATTGCATATAATTGTGATGGTTTTGTCCAACAAAAGTTCCATTCATTTGTCCATCCATCCATTGATTTTTCTATCTATCCATCACAGGGCACACACACGCACATTCATGCACTACAAACTCCTTATTTCCCGCATTCTGTGATCCAGTAGAACATCATACATTGTATAAAAAGCAATAAATGATGTTCCCACTTGTGCGCTGTATTGCAGCACTTTTTGAAAACACCCTGCTGCACAGAATTCTCTGCACTATGCACTCGTGATGACATAAAATAGTGGATACAAACACATCCTAAAATGTTTGTATGCATTTTTACCCACCTTGTTTCCCAGAAACACAAGGAGCAACATCATGTTATGTCCTGGGATGGACACAGAACCTGTGAACAGACCTTCTGCGGCATTTAACTGCCACTATGAGTACTAAAGTTAAAAGAAAGACTGAATTCAATTTTAAGGAAAATGTACTCAGAATTTGACATTAAAAACAACATTCAATCTCCACAGCAAAATCTCTAAAAATCTGCTCACAAAACCACACTACAATACCAGTCTCATCTAGATTTATGTTTCTTGATTTGCATATTTCAGTAATATTTACAAATGTACACTCATGAAATTCCATAATAAAAATATATAATGACGCACAAAGTACAGTAACAGGCAATTTTCAAGCATCTGAGCAGCCCATTCTTAAAGTCAATGTACTACGTATCGATGTCTGATTTTTCTTGACTGAATTATCCTGAAAGCATCCAACAACCAAATGTACTTGAATCCTGGTGGGAACTGTTGCTGTAGTGATGGTTCTGTTTCTTGTAACCATAGAATCACCAGTTCCAGAGCACCAGCTGCCGTATGAAGCAGAGCTAGGCCCCAGTCCATCACTGGATGATCTTATCCTGTTTGTATCTCAGAGGAGAGAGCGTCCCACTTTACCTGTATCATGGAGACAATTCACACAGGTACCTTGACTTGAGAGGTAGGAGACCCTTTTCCATGGCAGGCTGTGGTGTTTGTGGGTATTGGGTTCTGATAGCAAGTGAATTTTGTCCATAGTCATAACTCTACTAAAGAGTGGAGCAAATGCCATACCCCTCAGTTGATCAGGGTTCAGTGAAATATTAATGGTAATACAGTGGAAACTGCATATGGTGATCACAGTTATAGTGATCATCCGCTTATAAGGATCAAAAAGTTTGGGACAGAATCATTCCTGTACAAATACTGTTTAAATAATTTGATTATAGTAATCAAGTAGCCCACTTACAATGTTCATTTTGGATCTTTTTAAACATGAGAACATATGGAAAAAAATTAAAGTTGCGGTAATTTTATTTTATTTTTATATACCTTGACTATCATACTTAGACTTGCTGTAGCCTGTTTTCTCTTCCTAGCTACCTGAGGCTAATGCTGCAGGCACAGAAAACATGACAGGAAAATGAGAGTAATTTTCAAAGCTTACGACAATAATGAGCCACCAAGATGCATCAGGGTAACTACAATAAGCACTTTGAAACAATGTAATTTTTTGAAAATGTGTTGATAAAACTGAATTGAATATTATGTACAGTTCTGTACTGTATTTTGTATTGGTCAATAAAATTCAGTAATTAGCAATGCTGTCCGTTTTATGACCTTATATATATATATATATATTCATTCATTCATTCATTTTCCAACCCGGGTCCCAGAGGCGTGAGGCAACAGTGCTAACCACTGCACCACCATGTCGCTCCTACCTTATATTTATGCATAATAAATATACAAATGTCAATTAGATGGTAATCTGCCTGACACAAAAATTAGTTATAACAATCATCTGCTTATTGTGATCAATTTCACCCAGGCAGACATGATCACTGTAAGCAGTTTCCAAAGTATAGTATGACCTTTAACCCCTAATTGCCCCAGGAAGTGGGTGACCCTACCTTCTCAAAAAAATGTTGCGTAGCATCTGCTAAAGAAATAAAATGCAAAGGAATAAATTAAGACAATATTTAAGAACACTAACAAAAACTTAAAAGAAGAAAGTAATGTTACATTTCTGTTGCAATTCAATAAAAAGAAGACAACTGATCTCCTTGATATTATGGAGTTTCTTTTGGTCGGAAGTACCTTGAACCAGCTTATTGTGTATAATAAACCCAGTGATTATGGGTTGTGAAGTCTTACTAGAGATTCATATCCTGGTGTTTTGAAAATGAAGATAAGTGCATTGCCGGAGTAAATGTATTTCTTTTAAACTGATTTATTAATAATGACAATATATACTGTTTTCTTTATGCGATACGATGAATTATTTTATGAGAAGTATGGACTGCCTTGCTTATTCTATAACTTTTTGCATTTCAGGCATTCTCTGCCATGAATGACATTCTAGAAGACTGCTGGGACCATGAACCAGAAGCCCGTTTGACAGCCCAGTGTGCTGCCAACAGGTTGGCAGCGCTTCCAAAATGTTACGACTGACACATTTACTGTTCTGAAACTTTCTCTTTTCTACAAGGGGGAAATATGAACAGTTTCCTGGAGCCTTTTATTGGAAATTATGGATAGAAATAAATGAGCCATTACAGAATTCTCTAGCTAGTCATTTAAAAATTACTTTCGGTAATGAAATAATGGATTTGTGTACAGTATCAACTGGTGCATGTTGGAACTGACTGAGGTGACAGCGATGTGATTCCTTGGAGATAACATAAAGACTTTGGCACTTGCCAAAATAGTGGGGGTTCAAATGGGTTCATTTAAATACCCATATAAGTTGAATATGCTCTTTTTTATTTAATGTATTGAATGTTGAACAACCACTGTAGCTATTACAATAGCCTGAATAAATTGTAGTTTATATTTTAATTGTAGTATATAATCAACAAAGTTTTGACCCACACATCTGCCTTTCAAAACCATTTACCTAGATCAGGGTTATGGTGAACCTGGAGTCTACCAAAAGACTTCTAATGGTCTAAATATTATAGTTTTCTATAGTATTTCACAGGGTGCACAGGATATTGATTTACACATATTGCCTTCTCAAACTGATTTGAACCAGAAGAGCCTTGGTGGAATTCCAGGGAAGATTTCTTACAGGAAATCAATTGTTAAGTATCTATTTATTTAAAGACTACTGAAACACAAACTGCAATCATTTCACCAAGTCCTATATTGAAAAGCACAAATACAATTAGCAGCACCATGCACTTTTTTTGCATTAAAATATAGCCAATGCCTATGTAAACATATGAATACCATATCATCTCCTAAGAGTTAAACTGTTCATTGACAAATACAAATAATGCTGTTATGACATCCTTATGCTGGAAGATCCATGCGGAAGATGGAAACTAGTCTAAATTGTTCTGTTTCAAGAATATATAAATACAATTGTACATGGAATTCACTCTTAGTAAATGGGCATTCAACTAGATCGGAGGCAAAAAAGTGCCATCTCCACTACACCACTGACAGCATGTAGTGTTATTACAAAAGTATACAGGTATAATACTGAAAGCTTCAGTTTTCATTACTGACAAACTACTAGCAAGTTAGACAGAAAATTTATTTCCCCTTGATGACCACACCACACGCAGTCTTTGTAAAAGGCTAACAAATCTCCAGAGCTCTGTAATACCATTTTCTGCTATGTGTTTACTGCCATAAAACTAACCCACATTATATACTGTGCCTGTGCGTCTGTATCTGTGACACTGCTGATATCTTTGGTTCTTGTCTGGAATTTTACCATGAAACCAGCAGCCATTTTGACCATAGAAAAAAAGTTAATATTGATTTGAGGGCCAAAACTGTAAAATGAAAACATGTTACAGGCCAAGTGAAAAAGTCACTCACAACACCTACACACAGTTGGGGAAGGTCTTTTGGGGTGAAAAACTGTCTTTAATTCGTATTTGAGCTGCATTTCAATACCTGGTGTACTTCTACACTGTATGACATTATATTATTTTTACTGTTCAATAAACCACTGCTTTGCTGAAACGAGATTCTGCTAGTGGATCCTTACATCTTATTGGTGAGTCATATAAGTAAAGATCAATCTTATCCTCTCTTTGGTTAAATTTTTTGTAGATCACCAGAATACATTATGGCATTCCTACCAATATTATGACCATCCAAATTTTCTATTGGTAACACTTTCATTCCATGCTGTACTGTCATCCCATCCTCTCTATGAACTTTTATGAGGGGGCTGTGGTGCAGTTACCGATGATACATCTCCACGAACTATGTACACCTCCCAAATCCCCAAGAAAACTGTCCCTCTGAATCATAATTCTCGCCATTCCCTCTACATACAGATTCAGCCGCTTAAATTTTCCCCTCCAGTCCAACTGGCAGCCAAATCCCAGCCAAGTCCCTATCAAGCATCAGCTGAAAGGGAGACCCCCCTTCTTCTAGGGGTGGGCCTATATTACACTCTAAACCTGCCCATTCATTCACTTGCAGGGCGATACAATTAGATGGCACTTTCTTTACAAAAACAGACTCCATTTGTTGTTAGAAGTTTACATTCATTTACATATGAGCTCTTATTTTTTACAGGGTTGAATGATTGTCCAGCAAACATCTTTTATATGACTTAAAAATTTATTTATATATTTATTTATTTAGTACACACGCTTAAATTTAATTTTGACTTTCTCTAATCCACAAAATCTCAAAATTACATACAACCCACTAACAAATGTCCCTTAAAAATAAATTAACAACCTTCAGTCATACATCTGGCTGGATATTTGATCTTTTTTAACAGAATTGGTACAGTTCATTTAAATTGAATTCTATTATACTTTTAACTGGCACTCGGAAATTTGAGCACATTTCCCCTATTTTAGGTTCACGACACTGGCTGCCCATTTCTTTTAAGATTCATTTAAAAATAATTTTATTTGCTTTTAAAGCCCTCTATGGCCTTGCTCCAGCCTATCTGTCTGAGCTGTTACAGCCTTATACATCAACCTGCTCTCTCAGGTCAGCTGATCATCTGCTCCTGAGTGTACCCAGGACAAAGCATAAACTTAGAGGAGGTTCTGTTTTTTGCTGTACATGTAGCTGCTCCCAAACTCTGGACCAATTTGCCTTTAGAGATTAGACAGGCCTCTTCTCTGCCCTTTTTTATATTGCAACTAAAAATTTCACCCTGGATTTTGACACCTTGTAAGATGTTGGTTTTAGCTCATTACTGTTTTAATTTATTTTATTTACTTATTTTATTTTAATATATTTTATTGGTTTGTTTATGGTCTATTCTTATTTATCCTTTGTACAGCACTTTGGTCCTACAGTATATTGGTTTGTTTTAAAGTGCTTTATTTTAAGCCCTGTATCAACTGTCCAGTCATTGTCAAGCCATAGCTGTTGATTGATTAAAGAATTTGTTGGTGATTGGGAGTTCATGATCCTCACCTGTTGCAGCAAGCTCATTTACATCAGAGAGGACACCTGGTACAATGGGCAGAGCTTAAATGAGGGCTCTGTCTATGACGTAAGAAGCGGGAGAGGAGTGTATCCCTTTTTGTGATTGGTTGAGGGTTTATGTCCATATATGGTATCATACATGCTTATGCCACGTGTTGCTGATAAGGGGGGCCATGTGGTTTTGGGGGTTGCCGTTAAACTTTAATAGAATAAAAATACATTACATGTAGTTATTAATCTTTTATTTTCAATTACGTTTTAAAGAATAATAAAACATAGAGCAGGATGAATGTAAGCTAACACGTACATGCCCTAGTCAAAAAATCCTTTAGGATTCCAAAAGAAAATTCCAATTAAAAAATCTATTTTATTTTGGAACCAATCCTATAGGATTTTATCCTGTCCTATAGGATTTTATTCTATCCTATAAAATTCTGTAGGACTGCATAGATTTTGTCCTTTATCCTATAGGATAATATCCTATAGGAATTCTATACGATTCAATATAATTGTATCCTTTATCCTACAAGATCAAATCCTGTGCAGAATCCTATAGGTTACATCCTATAGGATGAGAACTAAACCAAAATGATATGTTTGCATGATTATCCCTATAAACATGCATCTAATCCTATAGAAAGTAAGAAAATTTAGTAAGAAAAGAAAAGTAAGAATAAGTCATATAAAAGTCCAAAATACCACATTTTATAAACCTATGTAAAGATTTCAAAGTATATAGGAATATAGGTTTATTTCTTTCTTAAATGCATTACAAGAAATTCTAAATCCTATATATGTTATGCTTGTTAATTATATTACATTTGGATTTAATTCACACATTTCCATGAACCATTTTACAAGTAACTACCAGAAAAAAACACACTACAACCAAATACATGATTTCATTTTAATTTATTAAACTCAATACAACAATTGTCAAAAACATTACATATGATAGTGCTGAATTAATTAGTCCATCCAAAATAAGAAAAATCCATGTAAGCAGGGGTGGGGGAGGGTAGTAGAGGTCTGCGCTGGGCTAAAAAAACACTATATATTCACTCTTTGTTCACCCGTTGCCCACTTAGAATAATTTTCTTTCTGACCCGACCTTTCCCGCTAAAATTTTATGTTTCCAGAATTTCACATTTAAACCGAAAGAGAGGGATAACAAAAAATTGTAGGTTGTACAACAATTTATTTTATTTTTACTCTTCTTGTCAAGATGCTGTTAATACGGAAAATGTGTTGCAGAAAAAAAATGTAGAAAAAATTTACAAAATTGTAGCATATTTATTATTTTTATTCAAAATACAAATGTGATATTTTTTGTCAACACAGCAGCTTAGGAAAAGTGTAGCTGAAAACAAAACCTACATCTGCCATTTAAAATTATAAGCAAAATAACAAATTCGTAGGCTTGTAGCCATTACGAAATTAAATCACTTTTAACCTAACAATTTAACAAAAAAATGTCCCGACATCGATTTCAATGTCTCTCCTACAAAACAAAATATATAAATATAATAATAACTAGTAATAAATTAAATGATATTTCAAAATTGTAAGCCATTGATGAAATTAACGAAAACGTTAATTCATCATCTTCCCAATCTGAAAATTTATGGAGAACAGTAGGCCTTTTGGCAGGTGTTGGCTCGACATCTTCATCATGTGTATCAAACTTTAAATCTTCGATCATCTCCTTGACTCCCTGTATCACCTCCTGTTGCTTTTTTTCATCTAACATTTTCAAACTTCACAGATTTGGTGTCAGAAAGGTTGCGATTTTATTAAGCATGTGAACTGAATGTGGCAAAGTACTGCCCATTGACAGTAATTTTTGTCAGCCTTGTCACACAAACGGTTGCGATTTCAGAGAGCAGAGGGTCTTTTGTGGCTGATATACAGTGCTCAATTAATCGCACAGACCACGGAAGAACCAGTGAGGCGCTTGGAGCTGTGTTGTCGGTTTCCAAGTCGTCAGTTGCTTCTTTGAAGGGTTTTAGGAATGATACTAGTAACTTAAGCATGCTGACACTGATGCGTCCAACCTTGTCATAGTTATTGCTCTCAGTTAGCACAGATGCGATGTCTTCGTACTGTTCCAAAACAGAATTTAGCATTTAGCATTAGAATTCCACAGCGTCTCTACAGATTGTTTAAGTGACTTTTTTTAGCTTGCCCTACTGTCCTGAGTGTTTGAAATATGTGATTAGCTTTTTAATATCAGTTAGAAGCCCAGCAATCTCTGGAGACATTTTCATTACGGTAGGACCAAACGCACTGGACAGAGTCACATTTAGTATGTGTGCTGTGCAGTTTAGCCTTGTGTATCCTCATAAGGCACTGATCACGTTGGCTCCACGATCTTTCTGCCCATTTCTGTTGTATCAATGCCAAACGCTCTGAGATTTTGCAGTAGGTGTCTTCGAATGTTTTCACCCGTCTTTGAGGTGCTTGGGTCAAAACGGCCAGCAAAAAGCAGCCTTGAATGTAGCTCAGATTGCTCATTAACATAATGAATGGTTGTAGACAAAAAGGATGTTTTAGGATATGTTTCTGTCCATATGTCTGCTGTAACTGCACATCCGAACTTCGATATAGTTGCAGTGATTTCTTCCACAACATGTCTACGCAGACTCTGAGCCCTCATTTCAACATTTCTTAATACCGTTGTTGGGTGTGGTAGTATCTCACCGACATCGAATTTTGCTATTTTTGCTGCTGTGTCGACCAAATGTTGGGCCAGCTGTGTGAAGCCTTTTCCGGAGAGTATCATACGGTCGGATGTCTTGGCAAACAAATTCAGCACATTTCTCTGTGGTCTCTTTTTTCAACTGCTCTAGCAAAGGCCTAGACTTAGTAAATGCCAGTTTGGTTTGCCCCTTTGTAATGAGGTATGAATACCGCCTTTTACCTGAGGTTCCAGTCTTGTGACTGCTAAACAGCAAATTTTAGGCATTTCTTGCAATGCGCAAAGGGTAATTTTTTTCATCTGCATCTATGACACATGAAAAAGACTCCCATACATCAGACTTGCCTGATGTGGGTTTCTTAACAGTAAACTGACCATTTTCTAGTTCAAGGACAAGGACAGCGCATACACACTTTGCTCTGCCATCCTCAGTACAACCCACTCTGATGATAGTTATGCAAATCCTGTGTGCACAGAACTTGCCACTAAAATGCGTGATGTAGTCCATGCGTGCAGCACGTGCATAACAGTCATGAGCACGGGCCATACAGATGCTCGATAAGATTGAGTAAAGCACAGATATGCTGTCCAGAAAGGACGTCGGGAATGGTATATTATTAAACTGCCTGCTCCCATCCAAATTACTGTACACCAGAGTTACCGACCGCTACCGCATTTTGTTTCTAAATTTATTCCCGCGTAGCAAAAAATCTGGTCAGGTCCCGCGGATCCCGCGGGAGAGCCACGGGAATGCAGACATCTACATGCAAGAGTGTTTCTGTTAATGAAATTAAATTCAACTCAAATTGAGCTGTGTAGAGAAGGTTAACGGAATGTTACTTGTCAGTAGTCTGCTGTGGTTTTCAGGTATTTTTACTTTACAGTCAAATCTGTCAGCTACACATAGCCAGGACTACTAGTCTACTACATAGTAAATTATATGCAGACAAGATTGTTAGGTACAAGTAAAGTAAAAATTCACCGAACAGAAGAGAGAGTGCCACTTGAATAAGGAGAAAATTATGACCAAAGCAGCTGTTCCTAACAGATGGGTAAATAATGTCAGAAAACAAAGAAATAATGTTCCATCTATTCAATTCAGTAAGCCCTAGTTATCTTCAGTATAATTAAAGTGTCAATGTATCATTTAGGTATGGTCATTAAGGTCAATGATTATCAGCTGGGTAAAAAGATGTGATAAAATAACTATTAAGCAGGAAAATCAAATCTAGATTTTTAGCTGAATTTATCTTTATATACTATATATATATACTATATATATATTAATATGTGACTGATATTTTTACATCATTGGTTAATTGTAAATATAGCATAAACATATAGCATATGTAAATAAACATTAAGAGCACCTTTCAGTAGAATGACAGTCACTCAAAAACAATTACTTATCTAGACATTCAATCGCAATACAATTATTAAGTGAGCTGTTACACACAGAAGTTTCAGTAGCACTGGAATGGCATCTATGAGGAAGTAGATTAAGTCAATGCTGTTGAGAGACATTAGTACTTAGGTTAAAGGTATTTATTTATAATGCCATAAAACTAATTTTGTCATTTGAGATGTACATTCCATTCTTCTATTACAGTACATGAAGGTTGCAGTGTAATGTGGTGTTGCAGAATGAGCCAGAGACAAAAAGACAAACATTTGATATACAATTAATAATAGCATGTTACTACTGTATATCCCTCAGCTGATGGACATCCAGACATTTTACTTGAACCACAAGCTTCCTATTGAGGAAGAGAACAAAAAAATGGATAAGTGATAAGCATAATTTTCAAATGTATCTTTTATCAAGTATTACCTATCCTTTCATTTTGAAAGTGCTACCTTTTGTTTTTCCTTATAGCCCATCAAAATGGATCTTGACATCTTGTCACTCCCTTTTTATTTTTTGCTTTTGATGGAAAAAATGTCTCCTATACAGAGCAAATGTCAAATACATAAAAATATTTAAAGGATGATAATACTTTACATATTTCCATCTAATAGTTGTATAGGAAATTATGCAAAACTGACAAGTTTGGAGTAAAAACTACTGACAAAAACAGATCAATACAGATAGATACAGGATATGTGAGACTAAAACAGAACAGGAGTGATAAAACTTCTGTCACATATACCCAGAAAAATAATGGTTCTTTAGTAGTCTAAAATACATTTTTAATTTTTGTCCGAAATATCAGAGTAAAATCCCTATGGTTTTGTCGTTCTGGTATTTATTTATTTATTTTTATTGATACCACAAGAAACATACATCATCAATACCAAGGGTATGAGCAATTGAAAATAAAATGATTAGACAGTGAAAAGACATTATGAGAAAGACACAATGAGACAGTTTTAAGGGCTTTGGAATTGTTGGATAAAAGAAGAGTGTCCATGGAAAGTTTAAGATCCTTACAGAAAATAGGAAAGTAAGGCGTAACACCTTGAAACTTACATTTGTGCAAAAAGAATTTTGCAAGTAAAATAAACAAATTTATCAAAAAATATTTGTCCTTTTCTTCTTTTGGGAAATTATGACAACCAAATAACACATTTTTAAATAACAAAAAGAAACTTTGTCAAAAAAGCATGTACAAAGGCACAAAAATCCTTCCAAAATAAATTAGTACATGTACATTCCCAAAAAAGATGGGACAGATATTCATCTTCAGACTCACAAAATGAGCATAAAGAATCAATACCTGGAAACATTTTTTTTCATATAATGCTTAACAGGGTAAAAAAGATAAAGTAACTTATAAGAAACAGCCGTTATTTTATCGGTTATTAAATATTTGGATGACAAAGACCACACTTTCTTCCATGGAATGTTTCCGTACAGACCACTCCAGTGGGCCATAATATATGGGAGAGAAGTTATCTCAGCCTGAAACAACTGTCTGATTCTTTTGTTCCTACCATAAAGAGGGGATAAGTAACAGATCTTCCCAATCCCAGTATCAGAAGGATGAATCACTGATAAGGAATACAGGGAACCAACTGAGCCTTTAAGAAGGGCGATGGCCCCACTGGGAATGGCATCCATTACAATAGCGAACTCGCGTGGAGTGACAGGAATATTAAATTTATATAAAAACTCAGAATAAGAATATAAATAACCATCAGAGTTTAATAATTGAGAAACAAGAATAATATTATTTTTAAACCAACTTGAGCAAAACAAGGATTTGTTTTTATAAAGAATATCACCATTATTCCAAATGAAATATTTGTGAGGGCTAAAGTTATGTTTATAAATCAGATGCCACGCCAAAAGTGCTTGTTTGTGAAAAATTGATAATTTAAGGGGCAATTTAGCAATATTGTAATTACATAACAAAAAAGGAAGACCTCCAACCTTAGAGAAAATA
>JAODKF010000138.1:2458647-2469794 GCA_026779585.1 Mormyrus proboscirostris
CTTTATGCTAAACTGCTTGGTTGAAACAAAATCCTGGTTTGGATTTTTACTTTCTGGACCTGAAATGGCCGCCTCTGGGAGCCACTGTTGAAGGGCATGACAGCAGACTCCTCCAATGATGCGGGGCGGAAAGGGGCTGCATAGATTGGCAAGTTGTCAGACTAGTGGTGCAGATGTGGATGGCAGCCTGAGGGAGTTGGGAGACCTTGCCTTCCTCACTGCACTTCCTCTGTGTCATTTCCCAACAGCTCCAGTTAGGCTCCATCCATCTTATCCATGCATCTAGTCATCCATCTATCCATTGTAGTTTTCACTGAGACTTCAAAACTCAAAAAGTATTTTCTGTTCATCCAAATTTGTGAAATTCTATTTCTGTCACATGGTGAATGAAAAAGACCTGGATTAAAAAAAAAGACCCAAAAGACATCTATTTCATCAGGATTGGTAACATTCTTTGTGATGCCATAATAAGCCTATAACACAAAATATGTGTATACCACATAAAACACGTTATGAACCAAAATAAGTTTAATAAAATGAGAATGGGACTGCAGTTCTGAGATGACACACATCAGTATGACTGGACTGTATTTTCATTAAATTAAGCAAATCGGGGTGTGATTGTTGCATATGACATGAAGTTCTAAAATGCTATTAATTAAATGGAATCTGGAGGTGGCTGTGGGGAGAATTACAACATATGCCTATTGATGTTTACAAAGTGATTGAGTCATATGCAAGAGTCTGTAATGTGGCTGCAAGTGTAAAATTTTCAATGTATTATAACCATATATCTTAATACCATAGTTTGCGAAATATTCAACCCCCCCAGCTTTTATCGCTAAACTCCTCCCCCTCCCCATCCCATTAAAATCGATAAATTTCCACTTTTCTTAAATCAATATGCCTAAGGTGGGATATCCGCTTAAATAAAAACTGCAACATTGTATTCAACAAAGCTTTGTCAGCTGGCAAGAAAAACACATGGGCTGGTTTCACGACTGTCAAGTGACACTACGGGCAAACATAGAACCACAGAACACACAAGAATAACATACTAGACCTGAGATTCATTTTTATATACCACGAAGGCTGATGAAGCAGACGGAGTTTAAACTAAAATAAAATGGCCGATGCGTTTTATACTATACAGTCGAACGCAAACATTGTGAACAGGTTTTATCAGTCGAACGGGTCCTACGAGTATGACGGAGTTGCCCCCCCTCACATGTTTTTCCCAAACTCAAAACATCTCCTCGAGGTTTTTACCACAGATTTGACGTCTAGGGGGCGGAGCTCTGAGCGCCGAGGCGGAAGAGGAAGCAGCGCGCATGCGTATAACCGACTGAAACCATCTGCGAAACAGCAAGGGCGTGCAGTAACTTAGAAAGGTATGTTATCGATTTAGTTATGTTATCAAAATACAATAGAAGTGGCACTGGGCACTTCAACTACGTATTTTAAATTTATTTTAAGCTTAGAAATAATTCCAACAACGTTTAATATTAGATTTGTTTTCAAGCTCGAAAGAAGTTGTAAAATAATAGACAAACGTGCGATACTTTTATTTCTGGTACTTGGGCAATGACTAAGATAATGTGAGGAGTCATTGTATAGTTTTAGATCAGTTTCTTAGAATAAACGCGACTGCATATTCTCTCGATAAATGGAAAAAGATATGTATTGTTTTATCTGTTCATCGACGATTATTTGATTAATTGAAACGAAATGCATAATTGCATGCTTATGTATTTCAGCTCATCTTGTTTTCTGATCCCTTAAGTACTAATGTGGCCTAACCAAGGTATGTATGTGGATGCTGTCGTGTTGCCATGAATGTATGCGCCTGTCTAGTGTTAAACTCGTGCCCGCGTATCGGAGCAACGACAAAAGTGCAAGGGTCGCATTGCATAGTGGATTTGCTTAGTCACGAGCACTTCTGACATATTTTACTTTGTCAAACTACGGCTGAATATTGTGGAAATGTGTTTATATATCAAATGTAATTTTTATATATATTATGACTTTATAATTAATACTCAATGGTTTTGAATGGACTTGCCATAGGTGTTACTAATCCAGCATTTATTGGCAGGACCCCCAATGAATTGCCCCACTGGTCCACCACCCTGCAACCCTGCCTACCCCCCTGGGCATAACCCAGCTTACCCAACTGCACCAAATCCAGTTTATCCCCCTGGTATGAATCCAGCTGTTCCGCCTGGAGGAATGCCCTACCCAGGCCCAGGACAGCCCACTTATCCCATGAACCCTGGTGCTCCTGGTTTCCCTGGGGGTAACTTTTCTGGTGGGTACCATCCTGGCCCGCCCCAAATTCCAGGAGGTGGTCAGTATATGCCAGGGTGCTTACCTGGGGGCATGGCAATGGGGTTGGCTGGTGCAGGGGGGGCGATGGCTGGACATAAGATGAACAAGAAGATGAAGAAAAAGATGAAGAAGGCCCACAAACACCATAAGCATGGGAAGGTAGGTCCCGCCATGTGGGGCATATTTGCATCTTAAGGGAGGCAGTTTGGACTGGATAGTTTGATGGCACTATTTGGTATAACTTGTTGTATAGCCCTGATTTAGCAGAGATGGACCTTCCAGCATTTAATTCTGTGTATGGTTGCTGAATCAATAAAGCCTTTCCAAATGTGGTTTTGTTAGAACCATCCATCAATTTTATAATCACTTATCCTAGTCAGGATTACAGTGGGGGGTTTGGAGCCCAGACAGTATAGGGTACAAGACTGGGGTACACCCTGGAAGGAATGCCACTGCATCACAGGGTACTTAATGCACTACAGTCTATATACACCAGGGGTGGCCAATCTTATCCGCCAAGAGCCGCTGTGTTTCCAGGTTTTTGGGATAACCTATAGGTCAGCTGTTCAAACCCAGGTGTGAGGACTCTTCAGCCAATCGGTCCTCTAATTAGTAATCTAATTAGGGAGTTGCAGCGAAAACCCGCATACACAGCGGCTCTTTGCGGATAAGGTTGGCCACCCCTGATATACACACAGTGAGGGTGACGCTGGAATCCTGGAAGTGTGAGGCAGCAGTGGTAAACACTAAGGCACTGTTACTGCTTTGTAAGAGCATTTGAACTTACTGTAAAATGATATTGTGCTCTTATGGATGGTTCAAAGCATACATACATGCATGGTGAGTCACTATCAATTGCTGCAGTGTTGTTTGGCTGGAGGAATATTCTCTGCACCTTTGGTGAATCAGCGGCAGTGGCCCTTAACTCTGCTATTTTTTCTTTTCCCAGCATTCGTCCAGCAGCAGCAGCAGCAGCAGTGACTCTGACTAAAAAGGCTGATTTCTCTCACTAAAACTGAAGGGTGGCTGTGTGGTTAAAAGACTAAATGTAATAGTTAAATTAGAGCTTAAATTAAACTTCTACAAACTAATGATACCTTCACTTGTATTTCAACATATAAAATTATACATTGATTATATTTGCTCTGCCTAATTTCAAACATTACTGTAATGTTTAAATATGATACCAAACACCTCCTGGTTATTGTTTTATTTCCTTTATTTTCCCTTAATGGGGTCCTGTATAGGAACTGGAGCTGTTATGAATTCATTCAACCCAAAAGTGGAATATTATCTGAAAACACAACTTAGATTACTATTAAACCACTTCTCTCTCTATCTTAAGAAAAAGTTCAGTTCCTGCAATGCATGTAATAGGATGTGATGTAGTAGATGTATGTTTACACTTTTGAAAATGCCTTTCAACTTACATTTACAGTAAGTCTGCATCAGGATACAAGGTTAGCCATTTCATGCTTGATGTCTTTGGGTAAAACGACATGTAAAGCTCTTGAATGCAATAAAAAAATGATTGAAATCTTTGACGTTTCTGGAAGCAACTAATTGAATGATATATGTATGTGTATATATATATATGGATAAGTTAAATCACTGTTAGTGGTAGAAGTACATTAAGGCTATAAACAAACAAATATACGAGAGTCAAGTGTTACGCAAAGAAAATGCTATTTAAATGATCTTCATAGTGGTGTAAAACTATACTGGCACCGCCGCCTCTGCCCTGGTGTTAACGGCAGTTTACGCATGGGACGGTGAACCTGTAATCCGGCTGATGCCAGTCGTCGAGACACGGTGCGGGATGACACGAGGTATTTTAGATAGTACAATACCTGTGTCCGGATGGCAGGTGCAGATGTCATGGGGTTCTGTAATTCTTGGCGCATAATACAACGATCCTCCCTTTGTGTGGTCTGTCTTGGGCAATCGGAACCTTCACGACGTGTGTGGGTGATCTCACATGCCCGTTGGTCCCAATATCTGGCGCTTGTGACATCTGCATGCCCCACATGCTGGGGAATTGCACGATACGACCACCCAGCCTCATGCAAACCCATAATGTGACCCCTATCAAGCTCCAGCAAGTGCTGGTAATGCTGTCTAACGCGTCTATGAGGTATCCCCTGTGTCTGGCGTCTAGACATGCCAGCTCCTTGCAAATTGAATCATTTACATACCCATCGCTGGTCTGCACGTGTACCAAATTACATCCAAATTATTTCTGGGTGCTTATATGTATTATGATTATGTGTGTGTGCGTGTATAGCCTAAGACTTTTGTTGCACAGTACTAAATCATATTCATATACACATTATGTATGTGTCTGTGCGTATATATATATAAATATATATATATGTATATGTGTGTGTGTGTGTGTGTGTGTAAGCGCACACACTCTAGCACGCAGCAAACGCCGCAAGCCGTAAACGAAAACCCAAGAGCTCTAGATGGCACGTGCACCCTCCGGCACGCGAGCCGCTACGTCAGTGATTTGCGTAAATCCGCCCCTCGGCAAAGATGTGACGTTTTTTGAGGTCTCGTACTGAATTTTTCACAGACGTTTCGTTCTAAAATTAAAACTTCTGCCTGAATTGATGTTGTCGCTCGTCGCCTATTCGCACTTGTTTGTTTTCGCGATTTTATGCGTCTCCGTAAAGTATTTACCACGTACGTTTGGAACTGCTACGCAATGTCCTAGGCGGGGTTAAAGCGGAGAGGGGTGGGTGAAAGGTGAAAGTTGAGAGGTGGTTCTACATCTGCTGCTGCTTGTGGTGCTGCTGGTGGTGGAGGTTTTGTTGTCTTTGTGCGAAACAGTGCAACTGACTATCTCGGACTATTACTCTTTCCCTCTTTCCCCTAAATCCTTCAAAATCTCTTCCCAACCCCCGGGGGTGTATACCCTCTCGAACCTTTCCCCTTCTACCCTTAAAACCCCACCCTCCCCCTCAAATACATCGGACATCGGACAGGTAAGAGCGCTTAATATTGCTTTTATTTATTTACTGAAGGCTATAGCTGGTTTTAAAAGCGCCAGGCGACGCGCACGGCGCCCGCTTCCGCGGCTTGGTGGCGAGCGTGGCCGCGAGGCCGCAGGAGCGCGCAGCTCACAATGCGCAGTAGTGCTCGCTGCGAGTCGGCTTGTTTACTCAGGCGGCCCCGGCTATAGTTGCTAATACTGCTTGCCGTCATAGCTCAAGAGCTTCGTTAGGCGGTGTATAATGTTGTGTGTACGTGTATATGTGTGTGACACATCGCTTTATTTGCATTTCTTCCTCTCGCGACAAGATTGAGGTTCTAGTCAGAAACGTTAACTGCGCACGTTAATACCCAGGGGGAAACTGTAAGTTGATGAATGGTACATGTAATCAAGACTGATCGCTTTGTCTATTTATTGATGCAGAATACTGAGTACTGTCACCGTTTAACTTCTGACGGCTGTTCTGCTCTTCTCGTAGGCTTGTTAAGTATGCGTAAAATGCTTATTAAAAGTGTCTCCTGAAATGGCCAGTTCAAACGTGATATTCCCACTTGGACTTTTAAACGGAGGTGAGAGCTAACATTTTAATTTTTTTAATAAAAGGCCCATTGTGCTCAGTTTGAGTTGTACCCCCTCCCCTTCACTGTATCGCAAAGGGACGCAGTCTAAGTGTTTTGTTACTTGTCACTGAGCAAAGACACCCTGTTCATATGTTATCTGGCTTGCTCTTTTAGGGGAGTGGAGGTTGAACTTCCCGGGGGTTGTTGTGGGATTTAAGTTTTCCCAGAAACGTACCCAGATAGCTGTCTTATCGTTGCTGAAGTACGCGATGTTCTTAAATGTCTAAGAATCTGCGCGTCTCTCGTGTTATGACGAGTTAAGAGCTCCCAGTAAATGTTAATATTATTTATATATATATATATATTGAGGCGTTGTGCGGGAGACAGGCGTGTGATCGCACATCTGTTGATGGAGGATGGACCCGTCCAAAGCTAAGGTTCAGCCCCGGTACACTTGATGATATCACGGAGTAGTTTTAGTTAGGCTTCTGTAAAAGACATCGAACATTGCTTAACACTGCAATGCTCACGTTTGGTAAAGTCACTGTTTTGGTGATCTGTGAAGATGATTGTGAAGAACATTGCTTCTATCATTTATGTGCAGTTTGTAGGCTTCGCCCTGACTTTGGTCATATTTGCCGTTTCCATCCCTCCCTTACTCAGGTTCCATTCTTGTGACCAAAGACACCAGCTCTCTGACTCGCTCTGCCCTCCACCCTGACGCTGCAGTAATGGACTCCGGTGTGATTGAGGCTGGGCTCAATGTCACCCTGACTATCAGGTTGCTCATGCATGGAAAGGTTAGAAAGCCCTCATGACTGACTATGATGACTGAAATGCCACCGTCAGTCACCCGTTCTTCAATTAAGTCATGGATACTGTTCACATGAAATCTGTTGGTTTTGTTTATATGAATCACTGTGCCTTCATGACCGTGTGATTCTGTTTGGTGGTGTAAAAGGGCAGATGCGAAAAGCCCAGAAATCTCCCATTTAAATAGACTGCTTCTTTTTTTTTTTGCTTTCTTAGGAAGTTGGAAGTATAATTGGCAAGGTAAGGTCGCTCCTTGTGGTCTTCATGCTGTCGGAAGCTGCCCTATGCCTTTGCTGCAGAGGTGGCTGTGATATGCGGTAACACGTTTCTCCTCCTTCCATTAGAAAGGAGAATCTGTGAAGAAGATGAGAGAAGAAGTAAGCATTCTTTCACTTCATCTTCACTTTCATTGCCATGGAGATGTACTTGCCCAGGAAATACACCAGTGTGCATAGAAATAGCTTGTAATTGTGCAAATTCATGTGATGCAATACTAAAAATAGTTTCTAGGTGTTGCATGGTCTCTTACGTATGTCTTTGCACTTTACTTTTTCTTTTTTATTAACAAGAGTGGCGCTCGCATCAACATCTCCGAGGGGAATTGTCCTGAGAGGATCATAACACTGGCAGGCCCTACCACCGCCATCTTTAAAGCCTTCTCCATGATCATAGAGAAGCTGGAGGAGGTATCACTGTCACTACCGCACACTGCGCTGGGCCCCTGCCTGTGCTTTCGCACCCTCAGCCCACACACCTGCCAGCTTTGTTAAAATCACCAGGCGCCTTTTTGTGTATTCCCCACCCTACACAACTTGGCCCCACCCCCCCGATATCTAACGCAGAAAAGCCGCGAATGAAGACGTTTTCCAGGTTTAAGCTTTTTGCAATCGCTGATCCCTGCTTAACAGCATCATGGGTGTCGGTGCAAGTTGATGTCTCTGGCTAGCACAGAAATAGTGCTTTTAAAATAGCATTTCAGGCTGCTGCACAGCTAAAGGTCCCCGCCTGTCTCACTGCAGGACATATGTAGCTCCATGACGAACAGCGCGGCCTCCAGCAAGCCGCCTGTCACCCTGCGCATCGTGGTCCCTGCCAGCCAGTGCGGCTCGCTCATCGGCAAGGGGGGGTGCAAGATCAAGGAGATAAGGGAGGTGAGCGTGTCCATGAAGGGTGCTGTGGCTGCTGCCTATTGGGTCTGCTTTGCACCACGCAAAAATAATAACAATTAATGATTAATAAATATCAATAATGTTGCTGTTGCCTTTTGTATTTGCCATGTTTTTCTACAATAATGGTTATTGATATTTAATGTTTGCTATTGAATTCATTGTTTTTATATTCTGAAGGAATCGCATGTTTCATTGCAGGATGTTTAGGTGGTAAAATTTTAAAAACACATTCACAGTCCGAATGTTTTCCCAGCACACACAGATATCCAGACGGTTACTTTTGGTCACCTGACCTGTCTGTTTTTATGAGTTGACACTGATGAGGAATAAACAGTGAATAGGGCTCATAACTATACTGAACTGATGCAGTAATGCTTGGTATGTGAGGATAATGTGTTGCTTTCTATAGGTGATACCTTATGGCAGTGACTGCGTAAAGTGTCGAATCGGCAAATGAATGAATGCCACTATTTGTACTGATGACGTCGAGCTAACCTGGGTAAATTTTGTTCCCTTCTAGTCAACGGGTGCACAAGTTCAGGTGGCCGGGGATATGCTTCCAAACTCGACAGAGAGAGCCATCACCATCGCTGGTACGCCTCAGTCCATCATCGAGTGCGTCAAGCAGATCTGCGTGGTCATGCTCGAGGTAGGACAGCGAGTGCAGCTACCTTCCTCAGTAACGCATCTGAGGCCTCCAAGTGAAGATGTTAAACCTTTTTAGCTTTCCTCAAGGCCCAGTGAACTCTTTGTGGCTCCTCTCAGCATTTTGTCCATTAACTGCCCCCCCCCCCCCTTTGCAGTCTCCTCCAAAGGGTGTCACCATCCCTTACAGGCCTAAACCATCAGCATCACCTGTGATCTTCGCAGGCGGGCAGGTATGTACAGGGGCTGTGCCCACTTTTTTTTCTCTCATGGACATTTAATTACAGACATTTCATAAGTATCCTTACCTGCTCTTGCCATCAAAAGGCATCATATCCTATAAGTGTATTTTAGAAACATTTGCCCATTTTAAGTACATATTATTGTGTCTTCTTGATGGTTTAATGGGTAATGAACACTGAACGGGTTATTTCAATGAGTGTGTATAAAAAGGCATTGTGTGTGGAGAAGTGGATAATTAGCTAATTCAATTATTACACAATGTAAAGCATAAAGGAGCATAATGTTGGCTACTTTTAATACTGAAACACTACATTATTATGACATTGTGTGCATATATATTGTATAATTCTCTAACTATGATAATTTGATGCATTTAATAACCATTTGTTTGTAATTTGGTGAATTATATTGCATTGTGAATTGCTTTTAAAATATAGCATTTATTCAAAGCCTCCATAAAACTGTGTCAAAGCCCTGATCGAGCTGGACTGAAGATGAGGAAGTGCATTGTCCTCCTTTACCTTTTCAGATCTTCCTGTTTCCTGTGTGACTTAAAAAGAGGACCTGTTGCTATTTAGACACACAATTTATTTTTTTTTTAAATGCAGTAAACTGCATGCAATATATGAAGAATATTATGAAGTGGATAGTGTTTTGTCTTAAGGCTGACAAAGTGTTGGTGTTGGGTCCTGTCCTGTGTGTTTGTGGATGTCCTTAGTGAATGTCTGTTTTCTTCCTGCAGGCATATGCTGTTCAAGGCCAGCACGCCATTCCACAGCCTGATGTAAGTGCTATCCTTTATTCTTCCCCATTCCCTTCCCCCACTCCAGCATGTTTCCTGGTTGTTACGGGGTGGGGGGGTTGGTAGGTGGAGGAGGGGCGTTGGGCTTGGGCTGTGTGTATCAGTGGCCTTCAGCTCAGCATTTGAGTGATGAACGCTGACGCCATATTGTCCCCTTTTGACCCCAACGTATTGAATTTTACTGCTGATCAGGCAAACTGTACCAGAACTGTCAGTATCCAGTATTTTTAATTAGTTTGAGACCTTTATTTCATTAGATTCCCACATTTCTGTGGATTTCACTTCAATGTCTGGCTGTCCTTGGTTTAGCTATTTCACTTGCTTTTCCTTCTTCCCCTATTCATAACAGATGCATGTTTGTTTCACCGTCCAAACTCCTGTCCATGTATGTAGTGTGCAGAATTTATTATCCATTGGTTGCTCACTCAGGCATTAACTCTGCCCAGATAAATAACTGATCTAGATACGTGTTTCAGAAGTAAGCCAGTAGAAACAAAAGCAGGCATTAATCACCGTGTCCTTCATGCTTTGGTTTTTACCGTAGCTTTTCTTTATTTCCCCTGAAGCAAGTTTACCACCAATTACAGAGCTGTCCCGCTTGTATGATGATTTTACTAATTTTAGCATGCATGGTGTTACACCCCATTAGTGAGGGGTGTGTGTGTGGCAGTATCTTCTGTTCTCCCCTCCAGTCCACGCACCCAGACTCATGGAAAAAGGTAGTTGTACTCGCTGCCAGTACAGCCGTAATGGGAATGTTTCATTCGTGTGTGCCCTGGATATCTGTCTGGGTTAGTAGAGCACAGAGCAGCTTGCCTGCATCTTTTTAAGCAGGGCTGATTCATCACAATTAACCTGTTCATGAGTCGATGTGGGTGGAGGGCGGCAGTGGAAGCCATGTGACCGGAGGTGACCGGGGTCAAGGCGAGGAAGGAGGTGACTTGAAAATGATGTTGGTTTGCATAAAATGGGTTGTGGCAAAGAGGTGTGTTCTTTAGGGTGAATGTAGAGGGGAGCTGGCAGCCAAAGCAGGCTCCGTGTGTGTGAGTGGAGGGAGTCTCAACAGATTTACAGCCTGGGTTAAATTTCAGAAGGGGAAACAAGCAGAAGGCCAAAAGTCTGTGTGAGAATGAACCTCGCGTGGGCCGGCCGGTGTTTTGTTCTTTATATCAACATTAAATCTGTTCATTGTGAAATTTATAGGTCACTTCTTTCAGTGGCTGAAGTGTTTCTGTGATGGGAAGATTAATTTATTTCTAAAAGCCTTGAATCACTGGTGATAATTTACTCCATCCACCCAGCTGCCACTGTCTAGGTGGTTACTTTGGAAGCTGCCAAACACCGTTACCGTTGATTCGTATATATCTTCCAGTTGTCTTTAGTATATGCTGTAGGGATGCAAATTATCGAGTAATTCATTAATCAATAGTTGTTTCATCTTATCGATCGATTAATTGCTAAGCGGCAATTTTTCCTCGAAGCTGAATTTCCCTCTGAATAGGTTCCATCTACTGCATACGTAACATAGAATGCTATCTTCTATATGATATGAAGAAAAAATGCAAATCATATTCCTTAATCAAAGGTTTATT
>JAODKF010000138.1:2469894-2486055 GCA_026779585.1 Mormyrus proboscirostris
CAATTAATTAATTTTAATCGAGTAATTTCTTATCGACAATTAATTGATAATCGATTAATTGCTTACATCCCTAATATGCTGTGCTACCATGTGTGAAGTGCAAGCTGTTAATACATTGTCTTGCTTCTGGTGAAATATTAAGACTGAAGTCTGGTTGTTTTTAAACTGTTCTTGCTTGCGGTTTACAGAGAGTAGGTAGCTTATAGGCTTTTGACAGTGTATTTTTAAAGGCTACAGTTTTGTAAGTGTCTTCTGTTCTTGTGCATGTTTTTTTCACACTCATAATAATTACACATCAGTTAGAAGACCTTGATGTAGCCCTGACGTATGTTAGATCGCAATGTCCCACATTGGCTGATGTGAGGATGTGCAGAGAAGGCGCGTTGCCTCTTCTTTAGTTGTGTTGAGATGGCCAGGAAACACCCCCCCCCCCAAGCTGTTTTATAGCGACATCTGAGAACTGGAGTTTCTGCTTTCCCGCTGGACTGGAATCTCATAAGATCAGTCTCCAAGGAGCCTCGTGTGACCAGCTGGAGGCTGATGGCATGTTCACAGGAGGCGTTGTGTCCTGGTTTTTCCATGCAGTGATGCAGTGTGAGATGGGGGTGAGGCCTATGGGATGTGGGAACAAATCGAGGACAGTAAAATGTCTTTGTACACTGTCTGTTATGGTGAGTATGCGGATCAACAGGGTAGGATTCATTAGACATGTGATCGGAAAGTCACTGGTTCGAATCCTGGGGCTGGCAGACTGATACCACCACTGGGCTTTAACCCCCCAGGCACAGACAAACCCTGTGCTGTGACCCCCGGCTTTGCTCTCACCTGTACATGTGTCTGTGTGCTTCATGGAGAGCAAGAAGGTGAAGACAGTTTCCCCATGTGGATGAATAAAGTATTACTGCTCTATCCATTTTGTGTTTAACATTGGTGTGCATTTTGGTTCAGTTGTGTAAAAACTGTAATGTTAGGTGGGCTGGAGCCACGCACCAGTTAATCATTGTGTGCAGCTTACGGCTAAATATCATTTTAGTCATTTTATACCACAAGGACAATAGCAGCTGTGTGCATAGCTAACAGAATATACCATTGACTGCCTGGTGTTTGCTTAGTACAAAAGATTATAAATTGGGTAGGGGACTGAATGTGCATTCTTATAGGGGTGACATTTCAAACAGTCTGTCTGCATAAAGTGCATATCAGCCTTTCCAAATTGATGGGAAAAGTGAGGTATGGATTGAATGCAATTGTTGCTGAGCACGTCCTGAATTCTAGTGAAGCGGAACAAAGGACACAGAGAGGATCAATCTACCTTTTTGCTCAGTATTTTGGGGCAGCCTTTATTGCGGTTTTAAAGTTTGTGGAGAATGCGGGGCATATTCACTGTTTCATTCTGTCTTTGCTGAAACTTTCATCCTATGTGGCTGGTCTTCATTTAAATGGCTTGATTTTATAAATGCGTCATACAAATGGTACAAAAGCAGATTACTTGTAGCAGCTTGAACCATCAAACAACTGGATACGAGTCTGTGTCCTATGGATGTAGACTTCCTGGTTTACTTAAGGATAGATTCAACAATAGCTTTGCTTTAAGCCTTCATCCCTCCTGGGCACACTGAGTGGGTGGGGAAAGATCACTTAGCTTTGATTTGTGGGTGTTACGTCAAACTGAATTGTCATTGGTTCGAATTAAAATGAAACTCCTCTAATGGCCTTAACAGCTCCACCCACTAAAACCTGTTAGCCGGAGTTCTATGTTTTTAGCCTGTGGCTATTATGAAGCAGCATTGATTAAAGTGCCGTTTCCTGAAACTTCTGTAGGGATTGATGAACTGTTCTACAAATACCAGATGTCAATGACTGGATCTCTAATCGGTTATGCTAGATGTGTCCTGATTCTGAACTGAGAAATTTCATAGGAAAGAAATGTTTCTGCTGCTTATCTGTAAACATAAATACTGCCTGTTCAGTAATTAACTAATCAGATTGGTCATGGCTTGGTTTTAGTTTTTGCTTTTGTAGCACCTCCATGATGATGATGATGATGATGATGATGATGATGGGTATCACATTTACCCAATCATACATTGGTAGTAGGGCTGGGATGATTATTTGCCGTAATCGACGATGTTGATCATAAAAATGCATCAACGTGGAATTTGTGTGGATGTGTTGTGTAAAACTATGTAAATGTTTTGTATCTGCAATGCACTGAGTGATAAGCTAAACGTATTATAAGGGAAAGTACTTTATCCCCTCTGGAGTACGTTAACGCTGTCCTTTTTAAGAATCGTGCAATAAAACAGTCTGCTAATAACTGAACTTTACTGTCCACCTGATGATCTCTTTGCTACTCGAGAGCTACAATATTTTATTTATTGGTCCTGTGCCATGGTTTTCATTTACAATACAAAGTTATTCCGGTAATAAAGTGACTAGTTGTTTCACTGTTGGCACCGTTAAAACTATATCAATTATAGACTGAATTCTGATTTAATTTTCCGTAATATCGCCGGTGCCAGCAGTGCCGCACTGTTTTGTAAAGCCAATATAGTTTTGTCTAATATTGCCAGTGCCAGCAGTGCCCTACTATTTTGTAAGGCATGCACTGGCCAATCATGTAGCACTTCTCTCATAAATATTAATGAGACATCTCTTACCACCCTGCAAAAAGGAAATTTGCCGTCTACCTTGCCCCCCCACGCATGAGGCAATATGGCTGCGTCTACCGGCAGAGCTCCAGAGCCTTTGGAGAAACACGCGGCAAAAAAGACTCGCACGCGGTCTTCCAAAGTTTGGGAATACTTCAGTCATGACACCTTTTCTGCACCTCTACTGTAGCTGATGTTAATGACGCTGTTTCAGCCGTTTTATATTTTCTGTTTACTTATTCTGTCATGTACTACTGTTACACACTAGCCTAAATCGTTCCTTGCTCACTGAAGTAAGCTTAACTATAAGCTACCTTTGCTAGTGTTTGTGGAAAAACATGTTTCTCTAGTTATGAAATCATTCCATGTTTTAGCATCTATTTAAGTAAAAACTATTGCAGTGACTTTTCACTTCATTCTAACAGAAATCCTATTAATCTCTTAAGATTTGCCTTTTTTGTTAATGCTCTAATGTTTTTAGGAAATGTTTTCATAAATTGGGATGTTGATGAGAATTTCAGATTTGTGTGTGTGGAGGAGATGATGAATTGTTGTATTAAATGACTAACTTAAATTTACTGATAAGCAGTTATTTTCATCATAAAATTAGTTGTTGGATTAGTTGAATAATCGAAAAAAATAATCGCCAGATTAATCGTTTAAAGAATAATCGTTTGGGACAGCACTAATTCGTACCTGCAGTAAAAATTGGAACTTTCACCTGTGGCCATGTGGTGGTCAGACAGACCTCCCTGTAGTGGGCCAGGGCTGGCTTCAATCATGAGGTTAAAACTTACTGAGCTGCTGTGTTGGTGAAATGACCATACTTCTCTGGCTTCCAACTTTAGTTGCATAAATAAGGATAAAGATTATTTTATTGTCACACTACCAGGGTAGTAGTTTTGGGTATAGTCCAGTTCAGTGCTACAACACATGACCATAAGGACAAGTGTAAGATGGAAGACATTCACAGCATGATACAAAAATCCAACCAAGGCGAATTAATGGAAAAAACAGCATGTCCCGTGAACCCCAAGAGTCTGACCTAGAACTGCAGATCTGAAGTGTCTGGGACATTGTAACACACACACTAGTATAGTCCAGACAGAATCAGTCTTTTGGACATAGGCTTTTGTCTGCGGTGGTATATGGAAATTCATATGATTCTTTTTTTTTTTTTTAAAAAAAAAACAACCTTTGTCGTCTTTAAAATATTTTAAGCTATCAGTATATTAACCTTGGCTGATTTTTATAATTTGTTAGTTTAGATTTTGGCTATGTGATCTTGCGCTGTATCCCCAAAGGATTAAACACTCCCGTTCATATATATGTTTCATCTTACCAGACATAATCACCTTGAGTTGTTAATCTTCACGGGGAAATGTTTAGTCAGTTGTGGTACTTCGTGAAACAGCACAGTGACGGAACATCCATCAGTAGAGTTACGGCTATTTATAGTTATATTTAAAACATGCATACGATAATAGAGGGCTTGATACTAAAATGTTCAAATTTGGTAATCAGAAACTAGAGTTCACTTACCTCATTATACAATAGAATCCTCCATGCAAAATGAATCCTTTATTTATGGGCAGTTCTGTAGATTCTGTGGGTGTGTTCCTTCCTAAGCCTTTGTTTGCTAAAGCTGTTGAGATCCTGTACGATTTTATGACGTTTGGACCTTAATGCACGACTGAGTCATATTATGCCACTAACATTGCTCAAAGAAGCCAGGTTTGCCCCCTACTGGCTGAATGATCACACATTAATGTGGCTTCCTTCTCCTTTGCCTTCCCTCATATCCTTTCTCTCTGTCATCCTCTGCCTCCTATCTGCCCACAGCTTACAAAACTTCACCAGCTGGCCATGCAGCAGAACCCATTTCCATTGGCTCCCAGTAACCAAGGCTTCTCTGGTAGGTACCTGAATGGGGGAGGATCTGCTCTCTGCCAATTGAGTCTCTTTTGCCCAATAGACTTGCTCAAGTCTTCTTGGCATTTGGAAATAAAGAATCATTGTGGAGATTAACTTTCAGCTCTAGCACATTTATTCATTTCACCGGTAAGAAATGATAGTAATTCATACCTAGTTGACCCCTTCTCCTCCCGTATTAATTCCATACATCTGCTTATGTGGGATGGAGGTGTGTGAAGGCCTGGAGCGGGATGCCAGTCCACCACAGGACACGCATAAACAATCATTCGCTATGGGCAATTTACAGACTCTAGTCAATTTAACAGCAGGTCTATGAATGTGGGAGATGCCCGTCTCAGGAAACGCCACACACGCAGAATGGAATGAAGTTGCGATTCGAATCCCGACCCAGGAGGTGTGAGGCAACTAGTGCCGCCTCCTGTATTGTAGTTTTTGTCAATCAAGTCTGATGCCAAAATTGATAAACTGTAACAGTAAGTAACTGAACTTTGTCATTCACACCATACGACAGTGCAACAACGGATGCATGGCCGAACGAAATTGCGTTTCTCCAGGCTCAATGTGCAGACATAAAAAGACAAGTGCACATAGACAACATACAGATATTACAAGCAGAATTTCACTTTTTACACAGAAGAAAGAGAAATACTGTGTAAGACAGCATAAGGCAGCACAGGACAGACACTAAATTTACATATAAAGAAATGTAGGACCAGTCTGTGGTGAATATGATGAAAAATATTGCACATTGTTTCACAGTGATTGTTTTATTGCACTATGTACATACAGTATTCACAGTGATTATATTATTGCACTATATAAATAAAATGTAAACTTAATACCGATTGTGGCAATAAAGTGCACAGTGACTAAGAGAGAGTTAATACTGCCATCTGTGGGCTTCCAAGCCTAGTTACCCGCATCATCCTCTCATGAACAGGAAAGATGTGTTGACAGACAGTTTATCTTCTGAAAACCCAAAACTGCAGGCAGAACCTCTTGAAGGCAGAAGGTGTAGTGAGGTGGCCACCAGGACCATATTAACCAGTGTATTTTTTTTCTCCCCTATGTAGCAGGAATGGATGCCTCGAGTCAGACGGGCTCTCACGAGATGACCATTCCCAATGATGTGAGTGTCCTCCTTCTGCCTGACTTTTATAGCAATAGTTGTAATGTACAATGACTTTCAAAGAAATTAAACCCGAAAAGAATCAAACGGGATCCAATGGAAGCTAATTTTCTGAAAAGCAGTTCTGCTGTGTAAGATTTTGGTAAGGCTAAGTAATGTCAGTGTTACTTCCTAAGTTTTGTCCACAGTGTTTAACAGGTTGTGGCCTCCCTGAGTGACTAAAGAAATATGAGTTGAGTTTTGATTAGTTCTCCATGCAGTGGAAGCAGTATAAGTCTTTGTTTTGCCTTAAAATAGAATTATTTTCCTTTTTAGTGAGATTTTTGTAGAAGGCTTTTTCAATGATAGGTTCACCTGTGCAACGCATTTGCACTGAAACCTCTGCTTCCTTCTGTAGTTAATTGGTTGCATCATCGGCCGCCAAGGAGCCAAGATCAATGAAATCAGGCAGATGTCTGGAGCTCAGATCAAGATTGCCAACCCGATGGAGGGGTCCTCTGACCGCCAAGTCACCATCACGGGCTCGGCCGCCAGCATCAGCCTCGCTGAATACCTCATAAACGCCAGGTGACTACATCCTCCCCCGCGTGGTCTCGTCAGCCCTGCTGTGGACGGGCTCTCCGTTAGCATGTCCCGTCTGCCGCTGCGCAGGTTGAACTATGAGCATGTTGCTCATAGTCTCCCACTGTTTTGAAATCATAATGGAGGGGTCACAGGTATGGAGTGGGTTCATTGTGGATGTTCTTCAGGTCCCGTCCCCCCCCCATAAGCTAATCCATACTAATCGACCCATACTGGTTTCCTCTACTGTTTCACCGCGGGAGTTTGTCTTCCCGTGCCTTGTTTTGTTTGTCAAGTTCACCCCCAGTGTCAGTCCATGCCCCTATTTTTCCAAGCTGGCTCTTATCCCTCACCTCTTCCCTTACCTAGCCTGCCCTGTAACCCATCCCCCCTGTGTGTTCCTTTTTCCCTCTTCTCTCTCTACAGCGTAGAGTCCTCTAAACCTTCCTCCTTGAACCTTGAACAGACCCACAGCACAAGCCTCTGCACTCTCTCCACTACTACCACTACTCCTGCCGCTACTACTACAACTGCTACCTCCTCTTCCTCCTCCTCCTCCTCCTCCTCCTCCTCTTCTTCCTCGTGTGTGGTGCCTCCCCCAGCCTCCATCTCCCTGTCCTTACTGGCAGCAGGCCCCGCCCCTTCCTCCTCCACCTCCTCCTCTTCCGACCCCCCGCTGCCCAGCTCTCCTGCCCGCGTTTCCAGTCTGCTCAGCCTCAAACCCCTCCCCCTTCTGGCCCTCCATGTTGTCAGTGGGACGCCCTCCAGTAGTTCCGCCCCCTCATCTACTGCTGAGTCAAAGCTTTCTGCAGACTTGGGCTCCAAGTCCAAGAAGCGGAGATTATCCCCCTATTAGTGTTCTGCTGGTGGTTGAAAGGACACTTTTTTTTTTTTTTTTTTTTTTTTTTTCTTCCTACATTACCCCAAAATATTACCCCTGCTTTGGATATGACTGTAGCATGCTGTCAACTAGTCTGTTAAAATATAAATCAACAGGTTACCTTGGTATTTTATTGGTGAGTGTTTGGTTCTGCCAAGTGGAGACTTCAGTCAGTGCTGAGTAAACTTGTACTTTTTTTTTTTTTCCTATTGATGAGTTAAACTGCAAAGTGATGTATTATACAGAGTCTTGATCTTCACTTTGTCTTTGAAGTCTGTGTGAGTTTTGTGCTTCAATGCCCATTTGACAGTAATGTGGGCTTTTCCACATAGATTCCTGATCAGTGCTGACGATGAATGCGATCTTTTATTCAGGGGTACACAAGGAATTCTCTCTCAGTAAGTGGCTGGGCAGAAAAAAAAAGACCACGGACATTTCTGAGTCTAGTTACTATGCTGTTAAGGCATGTTATTCTGCTCTTATGCTCTTGTGTAGCCGTGTGCCGTTCGACACCGTCCAACGCGAGTGTTACGGCACGAGTGTATTTTTGTGGGCATCGTATTTGGCTCTGGTGCTGTGACTGTGCTGTCCAGCAACACGGGCTCAGAAAAACCTGAGAAGCCTATACATCCATTCTGAAATTCCCCTGACCAGCAAGAATAATCCATATTCATGTGCTCTCTTCCAGAAATACTATGCATGTGCATATTTTCCAGAATACGTCAAGTTGTTTTTAGTAATATTTTCAAGTAATAATTATCAGGAGTTAGTGATGTGCTATTTTGAGATGTGAAATGGGTTCATTATTTCTGTGTTGTTTTGTCCCCCCTCCTTCCTGTCCTTGGTATCTCCCAAACCTCTCTCCAGGCTGACCTCCGAAGCAACAGGGCTGGCAACCAACTGACCCCTGGCAGTGCTTCAGTAGTCAAATCCTCTCATACCCCGAACCCTTTAAACTGGCAACTCCTGTGAGGTGGTTTATGCAACAATCCAGCATTTCCTCTGTTTAATTTAAGCTCACTCATTAAGTATCGCTGTCTACCTATTTATTTATTTCATATGTTTGCTTTTACTGTCCTTCAAACCCGTTTAGTACGATTATCACTTGGAAGTATAGTTTGAATAGTCTTAGGTTTTGTTCTGTAACACCATTTTTTTTTTTTTTTTTTTTTTTAGAAATTAATGTGAAAAAGAATTTTAAAAACACTATGATAAAATGAAATACAGAAAACTGTCTTTATATTTATATTATGCTTAACTGCACAACCTTGCACCCCCCCCAAGAGATCTGTAAACCCTTCTGTGTTTTATATTGGTGAATGTGACACCGTTTAATGGGAAATCTGGACAAGGTTGAGAGTTCGTTCTTCCTGATGTATTAGATGTACATGCTGGCCTCTACCCCTTTGGGAAATCACATCTGTCATTTACTGATACTGTGCTCTTTTTGTCAACTGTGTTTAAATTCTCCTGTTTTCCACCCATCCCCTCTTTGCCTTGATTTTTATAAGTTGTGGACAAGTCATGTGCTTCAGGTCGACAGATGTTCTTGGCCTTTACTGTGAGGCAAGGGGAAATTATTTTGTTTAATACATGTTACTAAAGCTGGAATGATAGTTTTAAATTAAGATTTTTTTTAATGTACCAGTGAGGGAGATTGATGATGGGCAGAGTTTCTGTGATGTGTAACGCGACAGCGATGAATCGTTAAACTGTACTTTGACGAGAGCGAAATTTCCTGTGATTTTCCTGCTCTTATCTTCTCCGATTTTGATTTTTTTAAACAGTGTAATATATATATAAATATAATAATTTATTATGATGATGATTTTTTTTTTGGGGGGGGCAGGAAACAATTGTGCACGTTTTCAAAAAGGCCGCAAAATTAAAATACATGACTTCACCCGCTGCTGACTGTTGACTTGTTCAAGCTGATTGTGCGCTACGCTCACTGAAGATGGCATGTGTGTCTGTCATTCTTTCAACACAGAATGAGTGAGATGACCAAAATGACTCTATGGAAAGTTGAGACCATATTTCAAAATCCTATGTAGTGTCAAACTACACTTCAGCTTTGCATGTGGTTTTATGTCACCCAGAAAGGGCCTCAGGGCATCTGGATTTTTGCCGTAACTATTAATTAGAGGACCGATTGGCTGAAGAGTCCTCACACCTCTGTTTATACAGCTGACCTAAAGGTTATCCCAAAAACCTGCAAACACGCAGGCTCCTTGCGTACCCCGAGTTAAACCAAATTTGCAAAGACTTATGTGTATGTGTGTGAAGGATATTTTTTATGGGTGAACCTTTTAACGTGGGAGTTGAAACTAGAGCTCAAGTTGTAGCGATAGCCATAATGCTTCTTTTTTAATCTTGCATGCAAATGGTTGGATTAATTACCTAATTAATTATCATGTCTAATGGTCTAATTACCTTGCGTTTATGTCCCGCTTTGTCCTTGTTACAGATGTTCACGGTAAATGTGCTCCTCTTTTTGTTCTGGCTTCCCGCATTTTTCATATGGGGAAACCTGCATATCGCACGGACAAGCAACCTCCCAGCGATTGGTATCCCCTTCTTGTGAAAATAAAAACTCTCATGATTTCAGTAGTATAACAGTATATTTTTTAATTTGTCTTAATTTGACCTTAAATACATTTTATAGTACAGATACATAATGCGGTATAAAAAGACTTTTCTTTTCAAAGGAGGTTTTTTTTTTTTTTTTCCCGTGTAAGAAACTTAAAAGTGCCTCTTCCAGTCACCAGGGGGCAGTATTCTATTGCTGTAATGGCAACAAGAGACTCCTAGGATTTGTCCGATTCACCAAACTGCACATGCTTTCTTTAACTTATTCCTTAATTAAAAGGACAGAATGTGGGGAAGAGGTTATACAGAAATCTAAGCATTACTAAAATGAACATCAAGCCTATAAATGTCTAGAACGCAAGTTGTCATTTCTAAGTTGTAAAACAGGCTGCGGAGTTTGGAAGGCTGCGTGCAGACCAATTTCGTTTCGACCATTGGAAGCTGACTGTGTGAGAGCCAATTTTTCCAGATAAAAATGAAACGCCAGATCAAGAAATAACTCATTCTGTGTTTTTTTTTTTTTTTTTTTAATTATTACTAATATTGGAAGATTAAAGTACCGTCAGTGTATCACACGGGGACTTTAAACATTGTTCTTTAACATTTGTTCTCTTTTCAGTTTTTTTTTTGTGGACCCAAGCACCTCGGGCAACATCAATATACAATCTTAATTACACATCCTATATTACAAGCATGCTTTGTTTTGTCTGTACACTTTCAGCTGCATTTAGTGTCAAAATGCTTATTTGTTTCCAGCCCATTAGAAATTTCTTGACCACTGGGACCACCCTTATATCTAGCTATTTTCCCACTTTGCACATGGTAACCTCGCCCCAAAGGTATCCAGTGATATTTTACTGATGTGGGACAGCTGTGGAAGTATATATCTCACGTTGAAAGGCATGTTTTTTTCCAAAAATCTAAAACTTCATAGTCATTATAACAGCACCTGATACACTATCCAATATACAATTACCCCATCTTGTTGAAAACATCAGCACCAATGTATGTTTACAGTGTCAGATTTTTTTATAACTCTTTGAAATTTGCCCTTTGTACAATGTAGACATAAAATATTTACATAAACAATCATTTAAAGTACATAATGTAAAAATGACAACGTAATCCCTGATATAAAATATATTTTGTAAACTATTAAAAACAAGAATAAAGGGAAAACTGTGTAAACATGATTATTTCAGGCTACGCGATCTGTGTTACTCTGAAAAGGGATTATTCTTTCTCATACAGCTGCCTTCACTTCCTCTTTCAGGTTTTTAAAAAATGAGGATCCAATGAAAATATATCGCCTTCCTCATGAATAGCTCACAATGAGCAGGAAATCGAGGGAAAAAAATATTTGTGTCAAGACTGAGTTTGTGATGGAAGAAGAATAGATAAATAAAAATCAGTGGTATTTTCACGTTTTCCCTGCTTTGACTTGTTCTGGAGAGTTGATCTGTTTACCTCTTGGCCGGTTCCATTCAAGGCTGGTTCCACTTGAGCTCCATGTATCAAAGCCCAAGCAAACTATTTAGTTTAATATTACAATTCCAGTGAGGGATATTTGAGAGGACTGATGTCCCACTGTCTTATATTCCATTAAACTTGATGTCTTATGGAAGGGAATTGGGGCACAGACCTTGAACGGAAGTTAGACCCTTGGTGTAGTTTGTTCAGGTGTAGTGTGGGTCGGCTGGGGGTCAGGTTTGGCGAGTGGCTGTCTAGTGAGGTGGGGTTGGGTATTTTTGCAAGGCTGGGTTCGGGGCAGAGGGGGTCCTCACAGGGCCCCTGTGCTGGGAGGACGACTCGGTTCAGCACTGCCTGATTGATCCAATTCCGCGCTGTCGCAGTCTGAATCGTCGTACAGGGCTTGATTCTAGGGGCAGAGGAAGACAAGACACAATTAGAGCCACAGGAAAAAGGACCAAAGGCCTTTCAGTAAAACGAGGTGGAGTTTTTACTGTGTTACATCTCCACCCACGATCAAAGTTTATGATGTCTTAATAGATCATCAACCACAGCGCTCGGACGCTGATTCCTGTCAGTAAATGTCAACCAAGAAAGTACTATCTGTTAGGTACTACCAAGGTATTCCCATACTGTAGCAACCGGAACAATCGGAAAGCCTTAAGTGATACAGTATTCTAAACAAAATTTAGTGTTACATACACTCCAAATGTGAAGTAGAGCAGGGTTAATTCATGGACATGAATTCTGTTTAGAACATGAGGGTTCAGGTGGTGCAGTGGTTAAGGAAACTGGATTGAAAGGAGTCATGGCTGTTGATCCTCAGCTGTACCTCGTAGCTGTTCTGCTCTGCGTTGAGCTGCGTCTTGACTTGCCGGATAGCTGCCTCCTTCTCAGACAGGCCGTCGGAGGCCTGGGCGGGGTCGGTCGGAATTTCCGATCCTTGTGACAGCAGGTCGTCGCTCTTGTCGTCCAGCCGCTCGTCAGTGTTGGTGCTGACCACGTCCGGCGTGCCGCTGTTTGAGTGGTCGCTGGTGTTGCCCTCCTCGCCGTCTGACCCTGAGAGGTTCTCTGAGCTGAAGGTGGACAGCGACTGGCATTTCGTCATGCCAACGGGCCGGCTGTACAGAGCACGAGGGAGAGGTCGGGGGGGTTAGGGGGGTGTGCTGGGAGAAAGGGACCGGGGAGGCCGACTTGACCAAGCTCACCGTCTCCGTGGTAACTCGACCTCACTGTCCACCTCTCCCTCCTCCTCTTCTGATGATACACCTCGCTTCTGGAATAAACGGATCAGTGTGTGTTACAGGATATGGCATCATACCATGTGCCAAGTGAGACATTAACATGTAGAGCTGACACGATAAGAAAAAACACGCTAACCCGGGTTCACAGAACGCTCCATACAAAAGAAAACACATTTTTTTACACTTTAGTGAAGCCATAGTCTGCAAGAATCTTGAGCCTCTTTTTAAATGCCAATCAAAAACCGGGACTTGAAGATCAAGGTTGGACATCTGTGTTCTGTACTACGAAGTGGGGTTACTGGCTTATCGGGGTAACTTGTCGGATTTAAGGTAGTCTGGTCAAAATGTAAGTGAACGAATATGAAGTCCATTTAAACTGTGGTACCTTAAATCCAGCAAGTTACCCTGATAAGCCAGTAACCTCGCTTCGTACTACAGGCCACAGCTTTTCAAACAGAAGATCAGATTCAGTAAAATGTATAAAGAAGTGCAAAAAGGCAACAAATTTGGAACATCTAACCATCTCCATAGCTGCTTCTACAGTACAGGTTAGTGATGAGATTAGACTCTGCCCTAGGAAGCATGATGCAGGCAAATTCACTGAATACGCTGACAGTCCATTGCAGGACACACACACACACACACACACACACACACACACACACACACACTATGGGGAACTTAGAGGCAGCAATTAGCTTAACCTCATGGATGAACATGGAGGGAATCTTGGGGAGAACCTGGTAACTCCACCTACACAGAGACAGGGGTGGGAATCCCAGCCACAGTCCTGGAGCCCAGAGTGATATTCAGAGTCCAATAATGGAATCGGCACGAAAGTTTTCAGCAGACAGCTCTGCACACGTTTATTTCTCTTCATTAATTTGCCTATATGAATTTGCCCAAAAGGAATAATCAATCAGGTTTTAGGTGGCATGCATTAATTAGTGCGTTGCTGATATTAAGAGTGATTAAGGTGATGGACCCCCGACAGTCTGGGATACTGGGTGCCTACTTGTTTGCGGGTGACGGCTGCACGGTAGAGGATGGCTGCTGGAGTGAGGTGCTGACTGCCACTGCCCCGGGGCGAGCGGCTGATTCCGGCACCTTCCTCCTTTTCCTCGCCGTCCTGGGGCAGCCGGACCCCCCCCAGCACGGTGCTACGGCCCGCTGCTGCACCTCTCCCGCAAGGAGAGTCAGGGCTGCTGGAGAAGGGGATGGAGACGGCGTCTTCGCTGGGCGTGTCACTACGAGGCGGGGTTTCTGTGGGGTCTTCGCCCCCTCCCCCTGCATCGACCCCGCCCCCCCCCTCAGCTCTGCCCAGTCCTGCAGCGGCACTCAGGCTGCCGCTGCGCTCCAACCCCGCCGACTCCCTCTGGTGGCGGCCCTCAGCCTCCATCGTGGTGGAGATGAGGTCCGGACTGGAGGAGGACATCTTCTTGAGGAGGAGGTCGTGCTGCAGGCCGCGCAGAGCCGCGGTAGGGGCCAAGTGCTGCTTGGCCGGCGGGCTGCTGGTGACGGGGGAGGAGTTATCCCGGTAGGAGGAGGAGAGAGCGGCTTTGAGTCCCGCCAGGTCCCCGCTGCTGCCCTTCCCAGCCTTGCGGTGGCGAGGCTTGCCGCGGCGTGAGCGACCCGGAGACGTGGAGCTCTTGTTGGGACAGGAGGGGATGGTCACCTGCGTCATGGACGAATCCAACTTGGGCAAGATCACCTCGGATTTCAGGATGTCGGGTCTGCGGGGCAGGCATAATGCAGACGCACGTCAACAAACAGACGGAGACACAGAGATGAAGACAGTGGGCAACTCTGCAGCTTTGGAGGGGAATGAAGGACGAAGGACTTCTGGCCCAGAAGGTCTAATAACCTTATACCTCTTAATGTGTGAAGGCAGTTTCTGGGGAACGTTCCGCTTCTTGATGAGCTTCTCCATGGAGTTTGTGGAGCCACTCTGCCTGGAAGCGTGATGCTTGAACAACCCAGGATACTTCTTATCCAGCGACTGCTCCCTCCTGGGAAGCACAGTGAGCCCGTTAACCCTCCACTGTGTGGGGGCAGAGTCTACATCAGTCAGCACCCTCCCATATTTTAGAGATCAGCACTTATACATACACAGGAAGACAATCTCTGGATTTGGGAAAAATGAACAAGAAGTAATTTTTTAATTAAAGAGAAGCATCTAAGGAACACAGAGAGCACCTTGAATTTTCCAGTTTCACCAGTTTAATTACACTCAGCCAGCATCTGGCCAATCGGACATGACCGTGTGACCTGTGTGACTACACAGGAAGCCAGCGTCTGGCCAATCGGACATGTGTGACCGCACAGGAAGCCAGCGTCTGGCCAATCGAACATGACCGTGTGACCTGTGTGACTGCACAGGAAGCCAGCGTCTGGCCAATCGGACATGACCGTGTGACCTGTGTGACTGCACAGGAAGCCATCTTTTTGCCAATTGGACGCAACCAAGTGACTCATGGGGCCCTCGGTACCTGCGTAGCTCCTTCTCCTTGAGCTCCAGCTGCAACATAACGGCATTGAGCTCCATGTACAGGTTGTTGGCTCTCTCCAGCTTCCTCTCATAGTGCTCCCGGATGTCCAGGGCATGCCTGTGTGACGAGAAGACGAGAGAGGAGTGGATTAGGGCAGCAGTGCAGGGAACATTCTGCTCTTCTATGACCTGATGGAGACCTCCTTTGTTCTAAGCTAAGATCATCACAGATCTCTGCAGCCCTTTACTCTCTCCATGGTCCTTGATGCCACCTTCCAGGCCCCAGGTTTCAGCTGCTGACCTGAGCTCTTCCCGGCGCCTGAAGATCAGCTCCTCATCCAGGCGGTGCAGACACGTGCCCTCCGTCTTGATCTTCTCAAAGTGATGCTTGACCTCCTCACGCCACTCGGCCTGTGGTGGAGAATCGTGAAAGTGGGGGTAAGTCAGAAGAGGGGATCCCTGATTCACTCATGTACAGGTGAGTGTGGAGGTGTGTAAGCTTGGGGGCCAAGTGGAATGAGGATAGCAGAGGACTTCAAGTTTCAAGTTTTGTTGTGAAATGGATTTGAAGGAATATAGCTAAATGACTGAGCCACTGTTGCAGTGTAGGGGATAGGGACAGTGCGATACAGGACAGCAGGCAGGGCAATACAGGACAAACAGCAGTGCGATACAGGACAAACAACAAACAGCAGCGCGTACAGGACAGACAACAGTGACATACAGGACAAACAGCAGTGCGATACAGGACAAACAACAAACAGCAGTGCGATACAGGACAAACAACAAACAGCAGCGCGTACAGGACAGACAACAGTGACATACAGGACAAACAGCAGTGCGATACAGGACAAACAACAAACAGCAGTGCGATACAGGACAAACAACAAACAGCAGTGCGTACAAGACAGACAACAGTGACATACAGGACAAACAGCAGTGCGTACAGGACAGACAACAGTGACATACAGGACAAACAACAAACAGCAGTGCGTACAGGACAGACAACAGAGACATACAGGACAAACAGCAGTGTGATACAGGACAGATGGCAGTGAAATATAGGACAAATGGCAATGCAGGACAAACAGGCGCTGTGCATGAGCAGGTTTGTGTGTGTGTGTGTGTGTGTGTGTGTGTGTGTGTGTGAGGCCCTGGTTATTAAGCTAATGGAGTCTCCAGCCTGTACCCTTTCCCCCCAACCCCCCTTCCCT
>JAODKF010000138.1:2493305-2518915 GCA_026779585.1 Mormyrus proboscirostris
AAAAAAAAAAAAAGGGTTCATTTGGGCTGTTTTTTTTCTGAGACACATCTGTCACTCTCTCACTCCGCCCAACGACTGAGTTGAACCAGCACTTTGTCATTGAGGCAGGACTGTCTCGTGTTAATAGAGATGAGAGGTGAGGGGGGGTTGGGGGGGTCAGCGTGACAGGATGAATTAAACATGAAGCAGATTCCGTGCCGGAATCCCCGGGGGGGCCCGGGCTATTGTGATGTCTGCAGACGTAAACAGGGCCGGGTCACATGGGTATATGTCACGCTGGTAGAGGCAGCAGGGAGGTGAATTTCAAAGAAACACCCCCAAGGAAGCAAGGGCGCATGCATGGCAGCTACCTGGCTTTCAAAAGCCTCTTTACGGCTGTGATTCTGCCAGACGGAGAGTCGTAATGATGTCTTTGTGTAGAGATAATACAGGGGCTTGATAAAATTACATTTGGGGTCTTAATTAACACATAATATGACGATGATTATGGCGAACGTATTACAATTTATTTGGAACCATGTTAGTTGCAGAAAAGGTAACATTCTGAAGTCCATTAAAGAGAAACTATTTGTGTGGCGTCTTATTTGGCTAACAATCTGTGGATTAAAATTCGCTGAAGACAAACTAATTTTTTGTGACAAGATTCTATAGGAGTATCTTTCTGAGTAACAAAAAACCATTTTGTTAGAATATTTTGGACAAATTGGCAACCTGGATGGTCCCCTTTTTATATTGGATTTAAGCAAACACAATTAAATATTAGTTACCTAGTTGCCTGTTAATGCTATCATTAATGTTACTATGGCTCCTAACTTTATAGTTCAATTTGTAGCTACTTCTATAGCCTGTTAGGAAGTCCTCCAGCCTGAAGGTGGCACTGTAGTTTCTTACCTTCCTGATTGTGCTTGTGCTCAGTTGAATATGCCTTGCCAATCATTGTCCAGACAGGTTTCAGACATCCAAATAGTCCCTCCAGGAAGCCTCCACCACCTCCAGACTGACACTGCAGCCTGACGTCGTCGGTTTGGCCACGGACGCACTCTGAATTGCGGCCAGCTTCAGCGCCGGCTCCGCTCGGGCTGCCGTCATTCTCGTGCAGCTTCAGGACGCTGTTGGCAAAATGGTCGGGGGGCTCGTCGCTGGGTGAGGGGCTTTGACCACACACATTCCCGCAGCCACTTCCGGGCACCACGGCGCCCCCCGTGTCAATGGACAGCACATTTCGCAGCACACACTGCGTGGGCGTCAGGTCTGTTTCCGGAGTGCAGGCTGGTGTGTCGCTGTCCAGCCGGCGAAACAGGGGTTCCGACAACGGAGTGCTGAGACCCGAGAGAGAGGGAGAGGGGGCTCGGGGCTCATGGATGCAGGCCATGTGCGGCTGTACTCATCGAGCCGCTCGCGACACACCAGGTAAGGTCAAAGGTCGCCGAGTCCTGGATGGAGGCACGGGAATCTGGAGGAACAGAGAGTAAAGAATAATGGTCACTCTTTTCAAAATGCTTTAATCCACATCACCTTGGGAGTATCGTCTGTGGAACCAGCCAAGAAGATGGAACCATCACAGAGATCCACTTGATCACAGTTAAGCCAAGCGCTGGATGCATTTTCAATGTGGATATCAGTTGGCATGTTAATTATTTTCCATCCCTTGCACAGAGCTCTTGAAGCAGTGCCACACTGCTGTTAGCATAGCTGAGAAAGATAGCAGAAGAGGCACACTTCATACCCAAGGACATCCTACTCAGTGCAGCTGTTAGAAGCAAGCCGAACAAATGCGTGCAGTTCCCTAAATCAAGCTATTTTCTCTGATAGTATTAATGTGTGCAAAAACTGGGATAATCTCTTGCTGGAACAGAAGCCTTCTGGTAGCTATGCAAGGTTAGCTGTGTGTTATATCCATCCATCCATCCATCCATCCAGTACAGGGTTACATCAATAAAAATAAATTTATTCATACATATATACATACGCACAGTTATGTGTTTTAAGTATCATTGTATATAGTGAAAATATACATTATATACAGTTTTATTTATATATATATATAAAGAAAAAATTGTCTGGCCCTTTGTAAATCTTAAAATTAGATTAATACAACCTGAAGAAAAACATTACATATTATACCGTGTCATTATTTATTATTTATTTCACAAAAAACTAAGCCAACATGCAGAAGCAGTGTGTAAGTTCACTCTTACTGCTTCCATAGGACTTAAGAGGGTAAGTTGCAGTCAGGTGCACCTGATTAACTGATCATCAGTATGTGTGACCACCTGCTATAAAAGCAGAAGTTTTGGCAGTTTGCTGGTCTGGAGCATTGAAGTGTGTTAACACGATGCCAAGGAGGAAAGACATCATCAATGATCTTAGAGAAGCAATAGTTATTGCCCCTCAGTCCCGGAAGGGTTATAAGGCCATTTCCAAACAACATGAAGTCCATCATTCTACAGTGAGAAAGATTATACAAGTGGAAAATATTCTAGACAGTTGCCAGTCTTCCCAGGAGTGGATGTCCCGGCAAATTCGCCCCAAGGTCAGACCGTGTAATGCTCAAAAACATTGCAAAAAAAACCAAGACTCTACAGGCCTCAGTATGCATGTTTAATATTAAAGTTCATGAACGTAGAATTAGAAATAGACTGAACAAGTGTGGCTTGTTTGGAAAAGCTGCCAGGAGAAACCTCATCTCTCCAAAAAGAACATGGCAACACAGCTTAGGATTGCAAAACGTTTCATCAAAACAAACCACAAGAATGAAACAATGTCCTTTAGACAAATGAGACCAAAATGTCTGGCCATAATGCACAGCAACACATTTGGTGAAAACTAAACAAGCATATCAGCATAAACACCTCATACCAACTGTCATGCATGGTGGTGGAGGGATGATGATTTTGGCTTATTTTGCAGCCACGGGACCTGGGCACCTTGTAGTCATTGAGTCGACCATGGACTCTTCTGTATACCAAAGCATTGTAGAGTCAAATGTGAGGCCATCTGTCCGACAGCTAAAGCTTAGCTGAAACTGGGTCATGCAACAGGACGATGATCCCAAGCACAGCAGCAAATCTACAAGAGAATGGCTGAAAGAGAAAAGAATCAAGGTGTTGCAATGACCCAGTCAAAGTCCAGACCTCAATCTGGTTGGAATGCTGTGGCGGGACCTTAAGAGAGCTGTGCACAAACTAATATCTGCAACCAATGAACCGAAGCAATATTGTAAAGAAGACTGGGCTGCAGACAGTCCACGTTTTTGCTCCCAGCTCCCTAGTAAGAGCTGAGAGGGAGCAAAAACATGGACTGTCTGTTCGTCCCCAAGGACCGAGTTGGGAAACACTGCTCTAAGGCATTCTAGATAATGGATAAAGCAGCAAGTACATTTACACTCTGCATGAAAGAAATATGTTTGCTCGTCACTGTCCAACTAAAACCTGTACAGCGGTCTAGTGACTGATAAGATAAAAGAGTAAGAGGTCTGTGACTCATTATGGGATGACAATCACGCCACTGAAGCAGACAGAAAGCAATTTAAAAAAGCAATAGCCCTCACAGAGAAAAACATTAACAAAAAAAATTCAAAGGAAATGAAAGGTGCGTTCAAGGCCGACAGCAGGAGGACATCAGATGTCCCCTTTTTATTCAAATAGTCATAAAACATTAAAGGAAATTTTCAGGCAGAATGCACAATGCTGCTGTCACATTCCTTTGAAAGGCGAATCACAGGAGAACATTGTCTGAACCACGATGGCCTACACTGTGTTTATATACAGAGAATGTTTATCAGAAGCTAGATCTGGGTAGAGCAAGTCTAGGGATGAATGACCATCAGCTCCCATAACAGAAGCCAGTGGTGCCTCTACAGCAGGTATTACCGCTTCCTCTTTGTAATACAAATGTTTGAATACAAATTCTCAGTCATCCTGTCTCATACTGGTGAGGGTGAATTCCATCCGCCCAGATGTTACTACTAGGAAAGCAGGAATTAACCCAGGACAGGGCACCAACCCATCACAGGGCACACGCACTAATCACACCTATGGATAATCTGGCAACTCCAGTTCACTATATCATGTTATTGGACTGTGGGAGGAAACCCCATGACAGCACAGGTAAAACATGCAAACTCCACATACGCAGAGACTCAAAAACAGGGGCCTGAATCGCCAAGGAAAATTTCTCGCATAGGTCGGATAACTTGTTGGATTTAAGGTAGTTTGGACTAAACGTAATAGTGCCTTTCCACTGTTACACAGGAACCGACCTGTACTCGACCCACACCTGACCTGTGCCTGAGTACAGCATGGTCCCAGCTCACTTTGGTTTTCCACTTGCAGAAGGGTCAGCTTGGTAAAGGTGTATGGAGACCAACTGTGACGTGAAACCAAAGAGACGTTTATTTACCGTTCACACGATGTACATCATAATTTACAACATGCAATTATTAGTATTTTGCTGTGCTAATTTCACATCTGAGAATCGCCGTGTCATGAAAGTATAAAATGCTAGTGGAATTAGCATTAGCTTGCGTAAATATGCATTACGAGTTCAGCTGTTCTATTATACCTTTTCAAGTAGAAGGTTGGAAATGTTCAAGTTCTTAGATTTTTTTTTTCGGGATTGCATAGCGACGTGCAATGCTACTAATAATGAATAATGTATAGGATATACACTTTTTACCTTCAGATAATAATCCATGCAAAGAGCATCAGTCTCTCCGTGCATTTCCACCAATCAGATGGTGGTGACACAGCTCAGTTCGGTCACAGCATGTCAGCTTGGGTACGGTTCACATACTTCACAATGGAAAAGCGCCAGTATATAGTACAGATCGGGTATGACTCGATTCCTAGTGTAATGGAAAAGTGCCAGAACTGAGCAAAGATAGTTTAAATAAACTGGGATACCTTAAACCTGACAAGTTATCTATAGCTAACCAACAAATCTTGCTTTGTGATACGTGGCACCAGGTTTCCATGGGTGTGAGTCGATTTCATGAACCACAGCACCACCGCGCAGAAACGTCTTTGGGTGTCCATTTGTAAAACACACAAATTTGGAGCAAAGTGATACCATAGGACAGTAGACACATGACCTCGCAGTTTCATTCAAACATATAAGAAAACAACAGAATGTGTTTTGAAAACATACTAATCAGATATATGGCATGTAATCCATCCATCCATTTTCCAAACTCACTCATCCTATTCAGAATTTCTTGGCTCCGGAACCAATTCCAGAAGATACAGGCACAAGGCAGGGAAAAAACCCAGGATGGGACACACGTGCAATTTGGAAACTCCAATTTGCATGTTTTTGTACTCTGCTCACGTGAAACCAGGGCAGAGACTCAGAAAAAGGTGTGAGACAGCAATGTTTACCACAGGACCACTGTACCACACAGGGGAGCCATAATAATGAGAAATCATAATTTATGTACATATAGTATTATAAAATAAATCATCAAACAGATCATATGAGGATTTTTCGGATAAAGGTGTTTGGTGAGCCCTGAAAATTACTTATAGCCTCCAAGGCTGCAGGTTCAAATGCATGAGATTGTGTGTGTAAATGCATGACATGTCCAAGATGTGCCCTGCCATGTACCCTGTGACTCTTACAATAGGCACAATTGTCACCTGTACTGAATAAAAAGTTGGAGGATGGGTGGATATTTTACAATCGTTGTCTGGCTAACTTTTGGAGATTTGGATATCCACGTTTTACATTTCTAACGATTTTTACTAAACAAAAATTGTTCGTATTTTTTTTTTATTACTCGGGCCATTAACGCTCAACAAAAACCACAGTCCTTCTGAAAAGCTATTTTCAAGCATATTTATACCTACTTTTGATTTATTTGTTGTATTTAATGCAACGGACTTTAACATGTCGAAAGGCAAAATGTGTCATAGCTACGCACGACATTTAATTAGACCGCATTACGTTTCCAATTCGACCGGAACAGACATTAACGAGGTAAAAGATGGTACCGTAACAGCGTTATGTGTTAGTGTCTGCTCATCCTTTGGCGTCCTACAAACGATATAATACTACTGGCACTCGCTGATGATGCTAGTATCCCTTTAAATATGCCCAATCACTCAATATGCTTCTCCTTTGTCGATCAAGCGCGACGAAGCTGTCAAATTTTAGTCGTGATCTTATTAATCCCCTAGGGGAAGAGCTCAGCGACCTCCACGAATATTTACGGTATTTAATTTTAATGCACATGACCAGCGCTCGCCAAAGTGACCCTTTTTCTCCTTAGAGGAGAGCGCCAGCTGGTACCTGGGCAAACTGCGCTAGGGGGAGGACGCTTAGAAATAAGGCAGCCCATCCGCATCACATTGCCGCTTTTGCGTTATAGGCGAGAACCGAAAAAAGAAATCACCCCACAATCCTGCACTGGGCATATTCTTCGTCAGTTTGGAGCCCAAATTGTCACCCCGATCTTTTTCTCGTTTTAGCTGTCATAGCAACACCACTTCAGAGCATCACCTTTCCGTCACTCCTACACCCCCTCCCCCTTTCCTTTGCTTTCGCTCCTTTTCTCTCCTACTCTTCTGTATATTGATATATACTGCAGGCATAAATGCGTGAGCATGTAGATTTGGGAGCAGACGAAACCACTCGATGTTGTTACCTGTAGCGATCTTCACTACCGAGATTCAAAGAGGCGCTTCATCGTCGTCACTGCCCATTTGTTTTTGTTGTTGGTGTTTCAATTTGTCCCCGTTTGTTGCTGTGTTTTTAGAAGAGGGTAATTATTCTACTTTCCCGTTGTGTTTATATAATCAGTGTAACTGCCGCCTTCTGATCACAGCATCCCTGGTCGCGGCATCGCAGTCGCTCGCTCCTCCCGTAAGCGTTTATGCGTCCCTCTTGCGTCCTTTCCCTTTCCCTCCTGTCACAGCGGGTTTACGAGCCCTATTTAGCGTTTCAGTCGCATTCTTGTTCCATCAGAGCAAGAACATGTGCAGAGAGGCTGCTTCGCTAACCCCTAAAGGTTTTCAGACTGCGGAGTGGCTCACCTACCCCCAGAATAGAGGGAGAGAAGACCATGGCGGGGGGCGGGGCACAGGAGGAGGTGGATATAGAGGGTTGTGAAATAGAAGGGGAAAAGGCCATTTTATTAATCAGTTCACCCCTCCCTTCCCATCACGGTTTATCTTTCACCCTATCAGAGTGCACCGTCCGGCTCAGGGAGATGCTGCAGGTAGAGGGTGTTTAGTGGACAAGTGTGTGTATCCCGAGTGTATGATCTCATCAGCTGGGCATGCAGCATTATGAGAAATTTGCACCCTTATCGGTTTAATTTGGTGTGCATTATCCCTGGGAGCTCAATCCGATGTTTCAAGGGCTCAAAACACCATCTTGCCGGACCTCAAATAGCGGTTATGGTTTGGGAGGTAAAGTGTGTCGGTCGTGTAGATTTATTCATTTATTTGTCTGTCCGCTTGTTTATTTATTTATCCATCCGTATAATCACTATGTGAGATAGGTTAATCTGTGACTGAAATCAGCACTTCAGATCTATTGAAATACTGTTCTTTATCTGGAGCACGTACTGTCGGCTATAACAGAGTACTGATGACACGAGCATCACTCTATCTAGCTTTATCCATTATAGTATAACTCACACTTTTAATCGTTTAACTGGCTACTCCAGGAAGGCCAATTAACAATTGCACTCGCTTCCAACGCCCAACTACAATAAAACAAATAGAACAGACAATAAAGATAATGGGAATAAAAAGCAATTTTCTTATGGCATATGTGAAATGCAATTTCAATGAACCATGAAAATACTTCAATATATAGCCTATATATTCATATTTAGAACAGATCGGCCAAATCTTAATTGAGCTGGTCAATGTCAAAATGTAGGATTTTATGTCACCTCTGCTGGACAGCATAACGCCTGTCACTAATATAACTCTTAAGCGAAGTGCGTCCCTTAGTCGAAAGCTCTTAATTAAATACCAAATGCCATCACCAGCCTATGTATAATGAGTTTCCCAATATTAGTGCCCTCTAATTCCGCCTCCCGAAGGCTATCTGTAATCCTAATGAGTGGTAGAGCTCATGCTGTTATCTCTTGGATTACGACTGTATAAGAATTATCCATCTGACTTGCACTGACATCATTCACAATGAAAGAGGGAAACCCCATAAACTGGAACGCGGGTTCGCACATGCAACATCCGGGACAGAGGGATGCTGGTAAACAGCACGTCAGGTATCCATGAACATACTAGGTCACGTGTTAGATATCCTAGCGTGTTTCATTGCACCGCTGAATCAATAGACATTTGAGCGTCAAGAAGACTACAGAATACTATACCAGAAACGCAGATATAATTCATTTTATGTCTGACATAAAATCCATATTTACAGTTTATGCATACCGTAATAAGTACATTTGTCACACTGTTTTATATCAAGTTTTTCTGTAATTTCCCTAGCAAAGGTCGCTTTTAGAGGATATCTTTTTGTCCCCGCTGTTCTATTTTCAGTTTGCATTACCATTTTAACCATTATTTATTTATTACTTGCTGAGTTCCAGGGTGATTACCAGTCGAGGACGATTAATGCATGTGCCAGTACAGATCCTCCGTCTCGACGCCTTTTCATTTCCTAAAACTGCATTCATTTCCGTTTACCGCACCATTTCCAGAACACTGGAACACGTTTGATTCTGAGACAGAACGGTGTATATTTTTGCATTTTCTGAGGGCAGCAGATATTGTCTGAAGGAATTTACGTAATGATATATTACGAATTACATTGAGGGCTTTAAGGAGGAAAATGCGAAGCACTGGCTCTTAGTACATTTGGGTTATCCTGGACTAATGCACTGCATCGATCGAGCCATCTGCTCCGTTTGAGCAAGGATTCTTTCCCCGCCCGTAACACGTAACAGACCCTGCATGGGCTCAATTAATATTCACAAGTAATTTCGGTACAAAACATTATTATTATTTTTAATGTGATAGCATAACTTATTGTAAAGCGTTGCTACGTGGTCCATATAGTGTAAGGATACCGATACTTACTGTTGATACTGAGCAAACCCGAATTATGTAATGCAATGTACTGTACGGGTCCGGCTGTATGATTAACATATGAATCGCATGTTTAGCAGATATGTTATGTCAGATGAGTTCTGATGACGACGCAATTTTTACATGTAAGCATACCTAGTCAGCCTGATTAACAGCATCGATTCTGCTCCTGTTAAAAGATTCGATAAAAACTTTTCCATCAAGAAGACACCAGTGAAGGTGTTACTCTGTGTTGGGACTACGTGTGTAACGCAGCACCTCAAAATTCCCTTCAAAAATGTGGTAATTACGAAAAAAGGAGGAATAGCTGGCACCAATCACATTTTGTAATCTTTAAATCACTGGCGTGCTGTCGTAATTCCGCTTATTACGCCTCATCTTTCGGCTCTTCTAATGATTTTACTTGGTTAAACCCCAGAAAGGGTTATCCAATTTCATTTATGACCTCACCGTCACTGTTACTTACATTACTAAGGATTTCGTTCACAAGGAATACCCCCGACACACACGCGCACACACACCAGTATTTATGGTAAGAAGCTGGTTAAAGCTTATGCATAGCTTATATCCTATCGAGGATTCACCCCAGCCCATGCTGCTCGGATAGGCTGCAAGATCTCCTGTAAGCCTGACCCGAAGAAGGCGATGGAGGATGGATGTAAGTAATATTTAATGTAAGACACTCCTTCCGTCTTTCGTCTAATTGAATATACAATGATTATTTGACCCACAGTGTCTTTTCACCGTTCCCAACTCAAAATTTAAACAATAAAAATAGTATAATAATATTAATATTGTTTGGAAACCAATAAACAGCTAAACTAATCAACTATGAGGTTCAATTTTGATATCTGCTTTTAATATTCTGTAGTTGCACAAGAAACATACATTATGATATATATTATGAATTGTAATTGTTTTTATGTACACAGTACTTAGATTTTTTAGGAGTGTTTAATAAAACTGACTTTCTCAAAACACAACTCAGCACCACATTTAAAAATGTAAACAGGGTAGGAGGGGGTTAATGACAAGATAGAGAGCGGGGGGGATGTCTTTCTGAAAGTCACATGTATGGTGGGAAGGGGGAGAATGACGGGGAGGAGGGGTGTGGTCTGGACTGGGTTGCCGTGGAAACTGAATCCTCCATTGGCCACTGTGAAGTCAGAAGCTTAATATTAGACGCTGACTGTAGCTGCTGTGGAGTGAGTCACTCCAGGGCTGTGTACGCTGCATCCTAATGAAGGTGGTGTGTGTGTGTGTGTGTGTGTGTGTGTGAGAGAGAGAGAGAGAGAGAGAGACAGACAGAGAAAGAGAGAGAGTCTGCCATTTTTAAAGATGAACCGGAATCAGAAATTCTGTAATTCCATGTACTAAGTTTTACATCACAATATAACTACTAAAGGTGTTTTGTTTAGTAGGATGGTGTTACAGACTAATTACATGGTTAATTCAAGGCATTAAAAAAACAAACAAAAAAAAATCACAGTAATAAAAATGCCCAAGAAAGGGTGCTTAAAAAAAGCTAAAAATGTAGCCAGGACTGCATGAGTTAAGCAAGGCTAAGACTCAGGAACTAGTCCAGTAATCTGGCACAATTTGCTGCAAGTAATTCCTTCAATTGACACTTATTTTATGGAGGCATTAAGCTCTATTCAAGGTGTCTCTTCAGACGGCCTTAAAGATACTATAATGGGTTGAAACTGAGTGATTGCAAGGGGCCTTGAAACAGAAGAAACTGCTGTGTGACTGGTGGCAGGTCTAAACTGATTACTGAAGAAGCCGTTCTCGTCTCTCTCATCCGCGGAATGTGTCCGGCGAGAAAACGCGGAGCCGTGAAATTTCACCATGTAGGAAGCCCAGCCATGTTGCTCCATTCAGCTGGCATCCCAAAATACTGCATAGTGTGTATGGGCATGGGGGCATCCTGCGGCAAGCTGGCATTCACTCTAGAACGGGTAACTTCTATCCATCCCTCCGTCCGGATGCCAGTCCATTGCCCACCACCTGCTATGGGCAATTTTAGACACGCCAATTGGCCTGCCTGCATGTTTCTGCACTGGAAAAGGAAAGATGCAAACTCCACTCACAGAGTGGGGAAGACTGCAAGAACGCCGCCCACTGAGCCGCCTTGCTGCTTGCTTGCTTTAGATAAATGTGTCAACTGAACAACAAAAATGTATACAATTCCGTGAAGCTCCTTTCACATGGCTTCAGCTGGAAGAAGATCCTCGAAATCTACAGTAACCTGTGTGCAAGACCTCCTTACTGTATGTTTACTATATGTTCGCAGTTCTTTTAACACACTATTCATTTTCTTTTTTATCTAACGCTGATAAAGTTCAAAACTACCTCCATGCACTAAATGGGGAGGGAGTTTTACATATTGCTTTATATTTGTTTTCATGACAAAACGACCCATTTATTGAAATATGTTCAAGTACATTCAGCAGTCAATGACGTTTTTATGAAGTCTTAACTTGCTGGAATTGTATAGTTCAAAATCTAAGCCAAGCTATATATTTCCGGGAAGAAACCAACAATGAGTCAGACATGGATGGCAGTTCACTTTCAAGTCCGGCTTGGGAACTTACAGGTACATTTTATGCTAAAGTATAGCGACCAGAATGCAGCAGGGCTCATTAGAATGGCTTAAATCTTTATTCTGAGCCTGATATTCCTTCCCCCTTCTGAACAATAGCTTGAACAGAAGCGTTTAATGAAGACTAAAGGTCCACGCTTACATGGGAGCCAATCCAAGCTTCCCCTAGCCTCATTAGTTTTGATACATCGCTGATGTGTCACGAGCAGCTTAAGCAGCTTCTCATTGTTCATTTTTCTCCAGGGCGCTGATTGAGACACAGCCGGTGTCCCATTTATGACACCGGTGCTCAAACTAAAGCAGGATCTGTGGAGGAGGAAAGTTTTAATGAAGGTACTTCTCCATGCTGCTATAAGACAGCTGGACTGTGATCTTAAGCATTTTAGGAGGCGGCATATCAAGTTATCGCATTCTTCTCCGAGTCTGTGGTCACCCTGCCCTTTTTATTATTTTTTTAATGTTTTTCCTTTAATTAGTATTCAGCATAAGAAAAGCACTTCCAAGACGTATCTCTTAGATGTCGTACACATCATATATTCATGTTTGTCTCCATAATTACCGTAATACTTAATGTAGAAAGAAGAATGAAAAGAGAAAGCTATTTACAGGTGGGGACTGCTCTTTTCCATACAACATAATCATTAATTTGTACAGATAAACTCTGGCTTATGGGGCACCACATAGTTTGTGTGAAACAAGTTGTTCTAGTTTATGATAAACAAATACTGTCATCTTCTGCATTTTATAAATGTCCATTGTAATTTCCATCCATGTGTTTACAGTTGGGCTCTCTTGTGACTCCCTGCCTTCTTACACCTGAATTCCACCAGGAATCTCTCTTCCTGGAGAGAATTCCCTTTCAAAGTTTCACAACAGGCATTCCATCCAATTTTACACCCGCTCCTAACATTAGTCACTAAAAACTAGTCTATTCTCAATTATCATACTCTGTTCAATACTTTGAAAGTCCATTTTAGACAAACTACTCACAAACATAGAATTTGTTTAGTTCAATAGAATATCAAATAAGAGCTCTAGGACAGTGTTCATTTAAACGGTTGGCTATTCAATCCATGCCGTGTAATATTCGGAATTTCCTTATAAGGTTGCCGTTCTCCAGCACCGGCTGATGTAAAGTCCTCCCTCCCCCCCTTGGGGAATGAGCATGACAGTACGAGTGATGCAGGATCTCACCTCTAACATTGCCTGTCTTGCTGCATCCCTACTGGCCAATGGCAGAGCGGCTGATGCAGCCTGACCAATCAAGAGGGAAGCGGGGAGGGAAGGCGGTATGGTGCACGGGCTTGGCCAATGGCATTGCACCCAGCTCACCTCATTGCAGCCAAAGTAAGAATGAGTCATGCCAGGCCTGTGACAGAATGTCAGCAAAGCTGTTCGGGCAGCATTTCCTTTATCTGCAGCGAGCTCAGCTTCCCACGGCCAACACGCACTCGGGGACGTTAGGTCTGCATGCAGCTTTAAAGGAAATTCTGAAAATAGACATTTTTTTCTAATAATCACAGCAAGATTTTTCCCACTTACACCTTTTACCCCCATGCTACACCATTTGCTGTAACATACAAATAAGACCAAGGTCATTTCCATACATTACCCAATAACTGTTAGTTCAACCAGAAAAAGTCCCCTTTCCCCCTATACTTTCGCTTTTTCGTCTTTCCTGTCATATTTCGCCCATTCGGCTTTCAAAAAAACACGGCCATAAACATACTGTTTTTTTGGCGCCGAACTGAAAAAAAATCAGAACAGGAAATCTTCACACCACGTTAACACTGTGCGCCCTCCTGATCTGCTTACTGTCGCACATTCGTAGCTGTAGACAATTCCTATTGCGGGAATATCCGCTAGATGGAACGCCACCAGTATATCCCAAACATATCATCTTATCAATAACACACTACTTATTAACACACTGATAAATGTGGACGGTGGGTCACTGTGTGTAAATACTGAGTTTTTAATTGGACTAAAGCATCCGCCTTATGAGCAGGTCAACTCCAATCAACTTTAAGAATCACATGGGCTGGTGCCTTCCCAGCAACAACTGGTAGTACTTTGCTTAAGAACGTGTATTTTACCCATAATGCTGCATGTTTAAGTCTGCGAGAGCAGTGAAGCTGCCATAAGGGATTAAAGCCATGGTGGGTGTAATGGCCACCTGCAGTCAGTCACTACCTGGTGGGAACTGATAAGATGCCCACTGAGAATGTCGGCTCCATTTGGAAGCAGGGAACATTATTAAGGCAAAGCACAAGTCTGGCGGAAAATGCTAACTTCTTATGTTAATGCACTATAATCTGAGCCAATCACTTGTTTCAAATGGCCAGTTTGGGAGCAAGGTGTCCTTCTCGCTGAAGATAAGAAAACGTAGTCTGTGTTTGTTTTCGGGATTCAACATCATTATTCAGTTACCACTAACTGAACTCGATCTTAAATACAGCAGTAGCGCATACGTGGCAACGTAAAATTTGCAAGTCATGGAACTGCTCGAAGCAGCGGCACGGTGGCGCAGTGGTCAGCATCGCCGTCTCACACCTCTGGCAGACAGCAGCTCCGTGTGCGTGAAGGTTACATTTCTCCCTGTGTCGTCGCGGGGTTTCCTCCAGGTACCCTGAGTTCCGCCACCAGTCAAAAAAAATGTGCTAAGGTGAACTAGAGTTACTAAATTGCCCATAAGTGTGCATGCGTGTGTGAAATGTCCCTGCAATGGATTATCCTCTGCCTTGTGTCTGTAGTTCCACACGCTCTGGACCACAGCAACCCCAACAGGAAAAGTGGTTACAGAAGTTGGATGGAATCGCTTGAAGTTTTTCAAAATAATATAAGGGCAGACTACAGCAAATAGTCAGGTCTGCGGAAAAGATCATGGGTGTTAACCTGCCCACCTTCCCAGACGTGTGCTTATCCAGAGCCAGGGAACAGGCTGGGAAAATCAGCACAGACCCTCCTCATACCCAGGACACGACCTACAGATCACGGTGCACCAAAACAGACAGGCACAAGAACAGCCTCTTCCCACAAGCCATCACCCTTATGATCAGCTGACTCAGCTGCACAGTTGCCCCCTTTCCCACCTCCTTAATAAGCAAAACCTCATTGCCGTAAGAAACTCACTGTACTTACAGTACAGCAGTATCGACAGGGACTTTTTAAGAAAGACAGTCATACTTTGTTCAGTAAACCGCCATTTAATAAAGAAAAAAGAAGCAATTTGTTGTTTCTTTTACTCCCACTGTATCGAAAAAATACCAAACCGTGACTTCCGAACCGAGGTCTGTACCTAGCCGTGATTTTTGTGTACCGTTACACCGCTAGTGTAAACATTCTTGGCTAAATAACCTGATTCTGAAAATTACTGGTCTGTGGTTCAGTTTCACTTGATATTTCTACAGTATTACAGAACAATTGGTCATTTATTTACAGGGTATCCGTTTATTGCTTTCACATAAATAAGGGTTATGTGCATATCTATTCTGTATAAAGGGGGATTTATTGATTACAATTACAATGCTGGCCTTATTTCTGTTCTAACATGCAGAGTTAATGGGCCTCCTAAAACAGAACATTTAACGTAATAAGCAGCCTGCTTTTTCATGTACAAAACACCTTAGAGATCACAAGTAGGAAACTGTAAGCATGCTAGTCATTGGTTTTTGTTACATATTTGAATACATCTATACGTGCATCCTCTGAGTGCTGATCCTGACCAGGGCTGCGGGGGGTAGCACAGCGCATTGGGCGCACACATGCTTTTCAATGCATTTTTCCAATAAATTACACCATTGTCACCAGGTCTTATGTCACGAACATGGAATCATCTTTTCCTAGGAAGTACTCAGGAAGTCATGAAGGGGGCGAGGGAGCAGGTCTGCGCGAACGTTGTGTCATTTTCAGGGGAAAAGCCTGTTATAATCTGAATGGGTTATAAGAACATATTAACTGGAAACAGTCCACTCCAGTTTGGCCATAAGATACAATGAATTTAATCTACAGTTACTCTCATAATAGATGCCTGCCATTATTAACTGTGACAATACTGTCAAACAGTAACCATTTCATTTACAAAAGATGAATATTAAAGGTTGTCTTTTTTTTTACTTGTGTTATTATTGTTCCAGAATGTGCACAGTACAAGTTCTGTGACCATTCTTAGCAACTTGACCAGAACTAAGTGGTAGCATAATGGTTAGAGAAGCGTGCTTGTGATGGGAAGGTTGCTGGTTCAAATCCCTAACCAACAAGGTACTGCCCCCAAGCACTGTTCCCTGGGTGCTGAATTAGCTGTACCCATGTCTCAAGGTCACATTTGAGGTAAAGGCAGAGGACACGTTTTGTGGTGTGTCAACATTGACAATTAATCACTTCACTTTAACTGCAGTAGCTATATTTGAATATATGTCTTGCAACCTGCAGTTCTGCGCTGTTTAGGTGTATTTATTACTGTAAAGCTTTAAGCAGTCTTCCTAGAGCACTTGTTTGGGACACATTCCTCCTTTTTAGCCCCTCCCACAGCTTTATGACCCAATCAGAGAATGCGGCTTTACACTTCGATCTATAAATTGCATGTGTTTACCCTGTACAGCAAGTTTCTTTGTTATCATTAATTCGTCGGTGAAACTTGAGAATAGACTCAATCACTCTTATCCACCAGAAGAGGTCAAAGCAGTCCCCAGCACAGTGTAAATAATTTTGCCTTCATTTAGGTCATCCTCTGTCGTGCCCGTACTTCTACCTCTGATTTTTAATGCTTGATTATTTATATTGTATTTATAAATGCAATCATAATTCATTTACAGAAATATGATTCAGGAATACCTTCTGATAGTCCCAGCGGAATATTTTATAGAAATACAGCTAATTTCACAGCTAATTCTTTGCCATTTACATGATGCCATGTATTTAACTACATGCTTTGCATGAAGAAACAATTAAGATTTCAAAGCAGATAATCTGTACTTTTTTTTTTTAACCATATGACCGTTAAACCTAGGTAGCTCATTTTACCCCCATGACATAATCCCCAGCCAATCAGCATCCTCTATTTGATAATCTGACTACACATTCAATGTTTTGTTTTAAACAGATTAATGAGATTAGTCTTGGAATTGTCCCATGGCCGGTTTAGTCCTTTGCTTTAGTACACATGCACGTCGATCCTTATGTTTGGGATCGCGTGCCCACAAGCATACAAGAAAACCGCATATTTAGGTTACTTGTCTTGCAGTCCAACGAAAACACATTTTAAAGGAAGCTAACAAGTGGATTAATGTTACACAGTTTCCACGGGGCCGAACACAATGACGAACAAACGCGCGTTTGATAGCAGAGACTGCTTTAGACATCTCTTTGCCCAATGCGTGTAGCAATAGTTGTAAAGATTATGGTCTTAGCTGTAATAAGTCCATCTATCTGGGTTACAGGCAAGCATACTAGCTGGGATGCAATCCATTAGAGTGCACAGTTACGCACAGCTCAGAAATGCCATTTCACCTAACTATGCGTTTTTGGACTCAATCATATTGGTGTAAAACTAAAATATATTTTGTCTATTAAAGTTTCTTAACATAACCAATTCAAACCTAAACCTCTCCTAAAGTCATCCTAGAATTTGCAACCATCCAGTGCACCCATGCGTTTTTCTGAATAGACAACTTGCAGACCTTATATGGCAAATCAATACCTCATCGAGTTAATTAACTAATTAAACTAATTACGTGAGCTGGCGGTGATCTTCAACAAATACATGGAATGGCTGAGGTGCCCCTGAGAAGAAGTTTCATCTAGCAACATACATATCAGTGGGTTTTTGGAGAACAGAGGAAATTCTTAATTAACATATTTTCTAACGTTACACTGTAATTCTTATTCTGAGCAAATGTATTCTTATAACCTGGATAAATTGCTTTAAACATTTCCTAAGACCACCTAAAACTTTTGCACAAAACTGTCCATGTAAACTTATTGCTGACGCCCTTTTTTTGATCTCTCCCATCTCTTTCTGTCAAAAGCCCACCATCCTCCTGAACTTCTTTTTGCACGTCTGAACTGCACTCTTATTTTGAATCTTCAAGAGGACTACTGTAGTTGTTCTTTGTCTTCTCTTTCCCAGGGGAGAACTCTAATGGTTTGCATTGGCCTTGGGTGGATCAGTTTACAGATAGACGTGACCTACACTGATCAGCCTGCTGGGCATTTATCCAAAATGTGAGACTCAGGGAGTAATATCGATCTTTTCTTGGGGGATATACAAGCACTGAGATTCAGCAGAAGCAACCGATACAGAACTGAAAAGCAAGATTTCTGCATCGCTGGTTTTGATATAAGCATGTTCATATCTTTAAAAATACATGTTTAAAAGCTGACAACTGAAAACCCAAAAAGTTAAAAACATTTTCAACACTATAGACTAAAGGATGTAATCAAACCATGAATCATGCGACCAATCATGCATCTTTTACAGTAAAAAACGACACAGGAAGGTACCTACAATCTACACAGTTAAATATTATTTAAAGTTCAGTATTAGAAATTAATCCTTCAGCTCATCAACACTACAATATGTAATGGAAAGCTGCACACTCTTGAATAACATGTCATTTGAAGCTTTCGATCGGCTTTTCAAAAACCAATTTTCTCAAGCGAAAGGTAACACCGCTTGAGAGAATGCAGCTCCCTGTCCAGAACTATTGATTAGATTAAGTTTGTTACAGTAACAATGTTAAGTAAAGTTATAGCGCCCCCTTGCATTTGGAAAAGCCTGTCGGTCAAACGCCACATGTAAAAATCAGACTATACCAATGAAAACTGAAGTTCAGCATTTATCGTAACATCCATCCATCCATCCATCTCCAACATGTTGCAAATAATGAGGTTGTAAATGATCTACATTTTATCGATTAATAATATACATTCTAAATACACACAAAGTAATTTTTCAATTGACATATTTCATGCAATACCCAATTTTATTAATATATCTGCTAGCAGCACTTGCTGGTTGTCGCCTAACGAAAAATGTTGAAAAATGTTATATTCTGCAAGAGTAAAATGAGCTTATGGAATGTTGCCATTTATGTATCCCGTTCTGACTTATTTATTTTATGCTGTTCATTCGTCCAAATAAAATGCATACCGTTAAACGGTTAACATACCGTCAATTGTTATGATTTTAACGAAGCAATATATCCATATGTTTCTTATTCTTGCTGCAGCAGAAGTCGTTCATTGTACCCGAACAGTTGAAACGGGAGTATCTATTACAACACGAAACGCCTCTCTTATTTACAAAAGCATCTTATTTAGGATAAAATAAAAGTATGTCTTCCCTCTCTATCCCTCAACGGTGGGACAACATTATATAACAAATCAAGCTTAAGAAAAGCGTCTGCGTGAAAGAAACGTAAAAAAATGGTGAAACAAGCACACACGGCAGTCTAATTTTAGGTGTTATATAGAATCTAGTTTTTATGTAATATATTACGTCAGAGAGCTGCCATTGCATATTGCACTGATCTCGACCGTCTGAATGAATAATATATATTTATGTTTCAATTAAGCCACCTCAATCGCTTCAGTGATCGTAAGGCGCTCTTACATAAACACATTGTGAGTAACCTTAAATTAGCTATAATAGTGCCCGTGACATTTAAAGATCCTGCCCATAAAAACAGATCACAGTACCATGGCTCTTTCTCCCCGGTCGTTTACCAGACTATTTTTTTTTTTTTATCTCACCAGCTTACCTTTTGCAGCTGATCTTTATCGGTGCAGAGTACGATCCAAGGAAGTGACAAAGGCGCCTATGTCAGGCGGTCATTCTTCGCCCCTGGTCTTGCTTACTCGGGCTCCGTGTGAGCGCTTAACGTTTCGGTCCAGCTTCCCTCAGTCAATAAGAGACCCATCTGGCTAATTATGTTGATGCAAAACTATGACCAGTGAACGACGGCAAGCATTTGGAGGGAGGGATCCGCATCGATACGTTGTGCTGAATTAGAGACAGACGTACGCTGCTCGATGCTTAATTAACATCTGTTAAATTTCTTTATTTCCAGCATTTTAATTGAGTTTTCACACATGATCTGTAATCTGATACAGATACGGGTTTACAGTCAGCCTTTTCTTCATATCCATAGTAATTTAGCACCTTTGTTTCCATTCAACCAGATCCCACCTCGCACCTGCGTCCCAAGCCTATGATGTGGAGACCGGAGCCAATGCAACGACCGGGCTAATTATGTAGGCCTACTTTAGTACATCACCTACAGTAAGAGGAAGTTATCTTACGGTTTTCCAGCGTTTGTTCGTTGTAATTAATTTAATGTGTGTATTTTCTGCGTTAATGTCAGATCACCTGGCATGTTGAAATTCAATAAACATTTAGTGATGAGTAAAAAATCTGTAGGCCTAAATAAAAGGGAAACAGTATTTGTCATAAGCTGTAAGCAAAAAATAGTGTAGTTTGCCATATTTCTGAAATTAGCCTGTCATCAACATCAGTGGTCTATGTTTTATTAGAAACAAACTCACAATCGCACGCCTGACCCATTAAATAGCATGCCTCTTGTAAACACGATTTAACTAGGAAGATTGCGTTCACATATATAATATGCAATGCTCTGTGATAAAACTGAAAAGGGAACTGGCTGTGAAAAGTTCTATATTATAGGGATTTAAATGATGTTATTTTCAAGGTTGCATTATTTAGAAGACCGAAAGGTTTATACATAATAAAATTGTATTGATTGTTTAGCACACCATGTTAAAATAAGTTCTTTGGAACATCAGTGAGTCTGATTGGACTCCAATTGATATTACTATGCTGTAATTTCACGTTTTTCAAAATAGAAAATGCATGCACAGTCTTAAAAATGCACAATATGGTGTGATTATACTTTTTTGTTTATTTGGAAATGATGATTTATATGCAATTTCCACAAAAACAAGTACATTAGAATGTCTTAGATTTTGCACATCTTATCTTGCAGTGTACATGTACACAATCAGATAGATTTGAGGCATACAGGTGAAAGTGAAGCTATAGGGTCAGAGCACAGGTTCAGCCATTCACCAGCCACCCTTGCAGCATTTCCAGAGGACTAAGGGCCTTTGCTCAAGGGCCCAATTCAAATTCAAACCAGTGACCTTCTCATCACATAATCTACTGAGCTGCACATTGTGAGGAAAAAAAGGTTCAATGAATACAGGTCTTTTTGACATTTTCCAAATGTTGAAAAAGAGCTTACATCATATTCAGTTCCAATAAAGTGTCCTATAATTAATTTTAAATACTCTTTCTTATGAAATGTTAAATGGAATGCCTCTTTTATCTTTGACCCAAACAATATTGTGTTTGTACATTTCCAACTACCAGTTTTCTTTATATTCATCCTAACCAAAGCAATAATGTTTTAGCTATTAGATCTAAATTAGAAATAGGGTCCTAATATAGCCAGCGAAGGAGGCAGTTCTAAAAAGTATGTTCCCCAGTGTTCTAAAATGGCACGTCTAAGCATCTGTACTGAAAAACTGAAACACATTTTAGACTTTTTTTATGTGTCCCAACTTCTACCTTGCGGCTCTTTTTCATCTGTGTGAAACCAGATCGGAGTATTAATTATTAACAATGACGTATAATTACTATTGCCACCCTTTTAAGAGAGTTCCATGAATGCATATATGAGATTCCAAGGACATCACCCTATTTATTAGAGAACAGATGCTGAAAAGATATTTTTTTATTTCAGGGGCTGAAAGGGAACTGCAGGGTCTGCACTGTCACATCCTGCCCGCCATGTCTGCCTGACCCTCCTGTCTCCTCCCTCACATGGTCCTGATGGACCTCACCTGATGCTTGTTGCCCTGCATTAGTCTCTGTATTAGGTAACTATTTGTCTCAATCTCTCTATTCCAGTCATTGATGTCCTCCCATTTTGATCCCCTGTAATCCTGTTTTTTTTTTTCAATCTTTGTTCATCCAGTTCAATAAAACTCCTTTTATTTCTCCACCATACTTGCCCCAAGAGTTCTTCTTCCTGGTGGTCTTGACATGCATCCCAGCCAGGGTGCTCTCCCTGCCTAATGTCTCGTGCTGTACTTTCTGGATGATAGATTTATTACATCTTGGTAAAAAGTAAATTTCTATGGTATGGGATCAATAAAGCCTTTTATCTTATCTTATCTTATCTTATCTTATCTTATCTTATCTTATCTTAAGACTTCACCGTGTTAAAGATTATTACACAGGGTACTCATACAACACAATCACCATCTAGAATGTAGCTTCTTTGTGGGAATTTTTAAAATACCCGTTTTTCTGCATTTTTCCTGCAGTTACTGCAGTTATTGCATAGGACCACTGGGTGGCAGCAGAAGATTCTGGGTTGGGTTGCAGTAACGCCTTAGACCTTCACGCCTGTGAGGCTAAAGTAATTGATCGTTAGAGATTATGACAAATCTCATTTAAATTAGTAGTTTATCAGTTGTTTATCCATCTGGGGTACACGCCTTCTATTCCATTGCTCCATCCAAATCTAAGACCTTTTCTGAAACAAACACACACATACAGTAGATTCCCTGGGAGGTAATATAAATGCACACATGATGCATAAAAAGTGACATAATCCTCATTGTTCCATTTTGAGTCATTATGTCTCTTCATTCATTCTATCACAATCGTCCTGTTCTTACGTGATCACAAAAGTGCCCCTCCTTTCCTCATAAAATATTCAGGGGGGGGGGAGAATTATCTGTAGCCAGATTGTCTAAGGCTATATTTTTTCTTTAATATGGGGCTCCTGCAAACACAAGCCTGTTGATGGTGCATAAACACCTGGGTCCCCTTTGGCACGTAGAGGGGATCAGGGCTTGGCGGGAAGCTGATGGAGATGTAATAAGATTTTAACTTCTTTGCCAAATTCTTTTCGCAGCCCCTTTCTCAAAGTGAGAAACAGAGATCTAAATTTGCAACATCCTCCCCTGGTTGTCTTCCTGGGGCCTTAGGTGTAAATAGATGCTTGTGTGTGCGTGTGTGTGTGTGTGTGTGTGTGTGTGTGTGTTAGTGTGTGTGTATGGGGGGGGGGGGGGTGAAAGAGAAGTGAGAGGGAGGGCAGTGATGAAAGACTGAAACTAAAAATACAGATTTTTCTTCCCCCCTGCTGGTGGTGAGTATGCGTGCTGACAGTCAGTGCGCTCAGCCAGCTGGGCGGATCCCAGAGGCCGAGGTCACATGACATACATTCATGATGAAGCCTGGATCATGTGACATACTGCACATTCACAGAAGCTGCAAGTCGGTGCTGTTTGATCATCTTTCCCAGGGGGGTGGTCACATACCCTGGCTTTTATTTTGACAAATGTTGCTCTAACAGACACAAATTGACCAGATGCTTCACAAAAAACGGTTGGCTTATATAGCTAAACCTGGTGAAGTGTGTTCATCATAACACAAAGGCACTGCCATGTCTGCCCAAAGATAGGAGACATGAGTGTTCAAAATCCACGATGGGTGGAATCACTGTGTGTCCTCAGTCTCTGTCCGTTATTAAAAAGATGCTTTCATTTACTGCGGTTTTCAAAGCCTACAGGGTATTTCATTAAAAGTATATTATTATCCATGAAATCTAGTATAAAATGAGAGCTCAATATCCTCAGGAAGTGTTTTTCTCACTTATTTTCCAATTAATGCACTTCTCAGATAGTTACTGTTACTGTTCTTCAAAATGAAGTTGAATAGGCTGAATGGTTCATTATTTGCGGTAAACCAGGGGAGGGGATTCTTCTACAGGTAGTCAGGGTGTTCTGCCAACTCAGGTGGCACAGCTGTGAAGTGGCTAATGCCGTTATCTCACACCTCCAGGACTGGGGGCATTTTGTCCACAGTCTGTGTGTAGGGATTTCCTCCAGGCACTTTCTATTTGCAACCCAAAGACATGCAAATTGGTGAAGTGATCTTTAATTTGTCCATAGCATGTAACCTGGATAGTTTCCAACTTATTTACACCTGGAGCACCAAGTGAACCTGAGTAACCTTCTATTAATAGCTCCATTCATGCAATTAAAAGTCAAGGTATATGGAAAAACAGGCACGCTCTCCATGGACAGAGCCCCCTCATCGTCATGTTAAGCTTCTGCTGCTTCAGTTCTCAAGGGCCCAGGGCATCCAGCTTTCTGCTTGCTGCTCGCTCTTAATTGTTTTGGTACAGTCATCAGGGCCCGTGTTTTGAACTAGTCAGCTTGGCACCAATTAACACATTTTGCAACCTGGAGGAGCATCAAAGCTGGTATTGTTCAGTGTCATATGTATTAGGGTGGAATAAAGAGGCATGGAATAAAGGGAGCTATGTGTATTTAGTTACAAAGATATCTTAAAAGCTTAGAAAAGATCACTTTACAAAAAATTACTTCTAATGGATCTGAATTAAAGTCAGATTTTCTTCCTGCTGCGCTCTTTATTAATTAGGCTTCATCAAGTCATTAACCGAGTTCTGCTGTTGACTTGTGTGTCAAGAATTCTGTCATTGTGAGCTGTTCATGCGTGTAGTAATAAAAGGAACAAATAAAGATCTTTGCAGGAAAAACTAGCCTATTAGAAAACTGGTGAAAAGATGATGGTCCTGGTCCTGGTTTTGATTGTGATGATATGGATTCAGGTCAGGTGATATGGATTCAGGTCAGGTGATATGGATTCAGGTATGGATAGAGGAGTCAGCTGAGGTGGTTTGTAAAGGCACAGAAAAATGTTTTGAGCTCAGGGTGCTGAAAACTGAAAAGTGCTTTTGTATCATTGGTAGCTATCTACTGCTAACAACAGTATTTTTTAGAGAAACAGTCATAAAGTTGCCTCTAAATTACTATAAGATGATTAACATATTGGTATGTTTGTCTCTGAGGAAACAGACAACAGCAGGTGCTGAAGCAGCCTCAGCATCCCTGCTTCCACCGCTCCTGGTGATTTGGACATGTCCTATAAATGGCACCTGGTTGGCACCCAAGGGGGCGGTTCTGAACATGTCCCACTAGACAGGGGCCCTTGGGAAGAAATTATATTTCCCAACTGGCAACTGGGAATCCTCTCTAACAGTGTTTCCCAGTCTGGTCCTCGGGGAGACACAGCCGGTCGATGTTTTTGCTCCCTCCAAGTTCCCTGTCAAACAGTCCACATTTTTGCTCCCCAGGCAGCCAGGGGGGAGCAAAAATGTGGACTGTTTGTGGGTCCCCAAGGAATCGCTGCTCTAGAAGGTGCTAGAGTCAGCAGCGTTGGATAGAATAAGAATTTTTCATTTCACTACATGTGGGCCTAGAATGAATTCCTCTGACCTCATGCCTCCACGGTAGTGTGACTGATGTATTTATTTTTTTACCCTGTAATTTATGTTGATCCTAGATACTCTGGGTTCCTCCAAAGGCATGTAGTTAAGGTGAACTGGTGTTTGATTCTGCCCCTAAGGTTCAATTTTGTGTCTTGTAGAATGATGCATTGGAATGCTTATCTCTGGCTACCCCATCTGGCTCTGCATGAGACACACATATACAGGTGAATGCAAACTTGGGGGACACAGCACAGGCTCAGGGGTCCAACAGACATGTGACTATTCTGGGGAGGCTGCGGCTCAAACCTGCAACCTTCCGATCACTGCCTAGGATGTTCCCTGCAGCTCCTTCCTGGATTATGCTTTCTGTAAAGATTTTGCACCATAAGAACATAAGAACAATACAAACGAGAGGAGGCCATTCGGCCCATCATGCTTGCTTGGGGAGAACTTAACTAATAGCTCAGAATTGTTAAAATTTTATCTAGCTCTGATCTAAAGGAACCTAAGGATTCAGCTTGCACTGCGTTATCAGGAAGACTATTCCATACTCTGATTACACGCTGCGTAAAGAAGTGCTTCCTTAAATCTAGTTTGAAATGTTCTCCCGCTAATTTC
>JAODKF010000138.1:2543749-2564295 GCA_026779585.1 Mormyrus proboscirostris
AGCTGCGTTTGCACTGCAGTTTTATTTTTTACGGTGCCGAGGTCGACATTCATATGATGCCGTTTCAAATGAGTGAGATAATTATGAGAGAGTTCAATGACAAGCATTTCCGTGCCGAGATCTACAGAAACACAATTGGGCATAGACACATATTAATGAGGGAGGGCAAGAGGTTGAAAAAATGAATTTACTGATAATTAACTTCATTTGTCTGTCTAATAGAAAAGTAGACAAACACACTAGGATGGCAGACAGCTAGCAAGTTTTGAACATGACCTTATAATATTAAGCCTGTAGTCCTACAATTATACTCTTGCTAATGATACACATTCATAATGTTGTAAGTGTAGTAATAGTAATTATTGATTAAAGAATTGTTTTGTATGATTGGACAAAAAAAACCCCTGCAACGTGATTGGTCGGTCGCAGTCATTTTTTGTCATTTTAATTATGTTTGTAGTTTTTGGAAAAGGCCTACCATGCAGGTGATGGAAAAGGCCTACCATGCAGGTGAGTGGCGTTTAATTCAGTGCTGAATGCCCTGCGTTACTCAACACGTCTTTACTGTGTTATGACTGGCTGCTGTCAGCCATATGTCATGTCAGTGGACTGAAATAGTTGAATTGGTGCTTCAGATTTTGGGATATGAATTATGTTTTTTCAAACGGTCTGGGGGGGGGATTATTTAATTTGAAAGATAAGTTGGAAAATTGTATGGAAAATACAATTATACAAATATTTCCGTAAGTGAAAAGTCAACTAAAGCATTTTTTTCTGGTAACAAGAAAATATTATTCGTTCGTTTTTTTTTTTTTATTATAGGAGACTGTAGTAGCGCCACCTTGAGGCCAATTTGTAGTGGCAATACCGTCAGTCACTGTGTCTATCCACCCGTTCATTTTCAATAACTGGTATTTTGGTCGTGGCGACCATCCTCTACTGGGCCAAAAAATTACTTGAAGTGTGCAAAAAATAAAACCATTTGCCAAGACTTATTAATGGCACGATCCAACAGATACATCATTAATGCCAACAAAGCAAATGTACATGGACGTTTGGTAATATATATAAGTAAAATCATCATAGGATTTCATTGTTGGGTGTATTCCTCGTGTATTCTGTTCAGATTCCTCAAGGTCTGAGTGTAACAGGAATAATCTGGCTCGGTTCACTATTAAAACTTAAAGAAGCATTGATTCTAGGGTGTTTCTGGCAACATTTTGCAACAGGTTATGTGTCCTTGGAGAAGGCTTCATCAAACACGATGCCTTTTTATGACAATGCATTTATTAATTATTTACTCATAATTAATTAACATAGTTGTGTCAATTAACAAGACATAAGACATTTCGATGGCCAGTACTCTTTGCAGTATAAAAGGGATACTTAATATATCGACATATTGGCAACTTTTAATCAAGTAAAGAATAAGTCACGCCCTGAAATCATCCGGGGAAAGAATCGCAGAAACATGATAATTTCATGCGTGAATTTATGTGCGTGTTAGAGAGTGAGCGAGTGAGCGAGAGAGCGAGACCAAAAAAGCAAGACTATAGCGACGGATGGTGTCCGTATTCCATTGAAGAACAATATCTTATCAACCACCGCTTGATAAATGTAAAAATTTCGTTTATATACTAAAATGAAATTGCAAAATGATATAAAATTTCCATTGCACTAGGTTGACTCCGTAAGATGTTGCAGATTTTCATTACAGAAACCCCCTTTTTGAAAATGGACTCGTCTTTGACGTGTTGTTCAAAAAATAAGACACCTGACCACCTTTAATTCGACTTACTCGTACAGTTTTACGCTTTTCGGTGTTTGAACTTGAGCTTTGATTCCTCCAGCAGGTTGTAAGTCAAAATCCAAAATGGATCAGTTTCTTTCGACATCGCGTGGTTTGGGGATCTATTTTAAATAACAGGTATGTTTTACTTGTTTGATGTCGAGGTAATTGTTGCGAAATGATTGCAAAATTATACATCCATTACTATAAGTATTCTGTTGAAGACAAGTAACAGAACAAATATTAAGATGTTGAAGTATGCCACGTTTTGTATTGGCGTGTGAGATGTTTTTGTTCATGAATAATATAAAAAAATCTTTTTGGGTGTTGGACATTATATTTGTATTCAATATTGCGAAGAATTTCAAAATGTCAGTACTGCATAAAAAAGTACGAGTAAACATCAGTTTTCTGAACTTGGGTGGGTTTAAGTTATATTCTGACTATGGTGATTTGAATTTAGTAATAAGATACAGAACTGGAAAAAACGAAGGCTGTTTTTGAAGAGGCATTGTTTTTTCCCCTGTTGATCTTTTGGACATGGTTAGGCTGCTTTTTTACTATAACTGGACGGTTAGCGGTTTGGCTTTACATATGAACATGCATTACACTACTGACTATCACCTATCCGCTCCTCCCTCACGCGTTGTTTGTTTTTTCCTACACGCGTTAAAAATGCAAAGTACATTTATTCTGCCAAACTGCATTTCGGGGCGTAGTGCCGAGCGCTGGCCGGGGGCATCGGCAGCGCCTTTAACCGGATCGCCTCCGTATCGGCTCAGACGTGACGCTGCGTACCTGACAGATGTCTCGCGCCTCAGGTTGAAACTCCGTTTTCTTTTTATGGGCAAAGTGAGCGAATTAGCGGGGATCGGACTTCGGGCGCCTGCTGTGCTGCTCCGAAACCGCCCGTGTTCATTGATTTCGTTTTTTTTTAATTGAATGTATTTTCCAGTTTATTTTCCTTCTCCTTCGTATGTATTGCGATTATTGAATAATTGGGCTTGGTGTCGTGTCTGTATCTATAATAGTCATGTATGTACATTTATGTTATATTAGTCACATGTTAGTTCATAAAAGCAGTGTATTTTCTGAGTGTTTTGCATTGCTTGGTCTTTTAGGACAAGGAGGGGCCGCACGAAACCTTCCACTTCCAGCTGTGTCCTTATTGACGTTTAAAGGATTGATGTTCTTGTCCGTGATGGTCTAGTGATGTTTTAGTTATTGATCTCCATGTCTTTTACGACCCACTGTAGTCAATGCACAGATTTCTCACAGCAGGAATGGGAATTCTTTTTTGATGAAAAATGAAAATTAAAAAGGTGGGATTTTTTTCTTTTTAAATCAGCGCCTGTCCAGGGTCTGATTGAAGCTTATTTCCAAAGGAGTATTGCGGTGTTCACTTCTTCTTGGCTCGCCCGGGGGTGTGTTGTAGACATATTAACTTGACTGATTTTTTTTGTTCACATGCTGACTGTGAGTGAGAAGTAAATTAAATTTTGATCTGACCTTGTTCTCTTTGCCTTTTTGACCAGCCAAGGGTTTGATTCCAGTGATTTGAGAGCCCGCTGAAGCTCAGATCAGCTGTAGCCCAGCGCCCTAACACCGCCCATCATCTACACTGCAGAATCTTGCTTCCATCCACCTGCCTTCCCCCCACCCCCCATCACTTGGCTCCGCTGCCTCTCCCTGCTGGATCCTGTGTGTGCTGTTGGCTATGGTCAAGCGATGGGCGTTGGCCGGAGGTGTGGCTGTTGTGGGCGTGGCAAAGCGGTGGGGGCGTGGTTCTGTGCGATGCTGCTGCTGTGGCTGTGCAGGCAGGTCGCCCCCCAGTGCCCAGAGAGCTGCCACTGTGCCTGGGAAAGTGGCACAGTCCTATGCACTGACGCAGGGCTGCGTGAGGTTCCTCAGGGGCTCCCCACGGACACCGTCTCCCTCCACTTGGAGAGGAACTTCATCCGTACCATCCCCGAGAGCGCCTTCAGCGACCTGCCCCACCTGCAGGACCTCTATCTCTCCCACAACCGCATCGAGTCGCTCTCACCGGGTGCCCTGCGCCATCTAAGCACAGATCTCAAGCTGCTGGACCTGTCGCACAACCTGCTGCGAAGAGTCACCCGGGAAGATTTCGGATCGACCCGGGCCAAGACGCGTCTGTATCACAACCCCTGGCACTGCGACTGCAACCTGCAGGAACTGGTGGAGACGCTGAACCTGGAGCCGGAGACCGTGAATGGCATCGTTTGCGAGAGCTCGGCCCGGGTGGGCGGAGAGGGTGGCCGGTGGGAGGAGCTTGGGGGGGCCGGCGAGCATGTGGGACAGCCGCTGGTGAAGCTGCTGGACGCGGGGGTCAATTTCTGTAGCCTTCAGCGCAAGACCACTGACGTGGCTATGCTAGTCACCATGTTCGCCTGGTTCTTCATGGTCATCGTCTATGTGGTCTACTACGTACGGCAGAACCAGGCGGAGGCCCGTCGTCATCTCGAGTACCTGAAGAGTTTGCCCAGCCCACACAAGACGCCTGTAGAAACGGACACCCTTAGCACGGGTATCTGAGTTAGCCGCTTACTTTATTTACCACATGCATTCATCTCAGAATATTTCCCATGGACATTATTTTCTGTGTGTCTTACAGCCAGTAGATTCTCAGCCCCTGTGCGAGGACGCCAGTTTCTGAGAGCTTATAATGTGAACCGCCACTCGGTTAAATCTGAAAAGACGGGTGCGGCCCCCTTCCTCATGAAGATGCCAGATCTCGGGATTCCCGAGCTGTAAGAAAGACGGACAGCTTCACTCACGTGCCGCTCTGTGACTGCAAGGCTGCGCTTGGTAACGTTTCTGCACCCAATCGGGTTTGAGAAGCGGCATCGGAACAGCTACAGCGCTGGACTTAAAGGACACAGAAATGCTGTTAGCATGATATACATATATATATATATTTTTTTTTTAGTGTTCTGAAACTGGAAATGACATGTAAATCATTGTAGATAATACTTAGTATGTGTGTTCCATACATATGTACATTTTTATATATACGTAGTAATGTGTTTGAAAGGCTTCACATTTTGTATTTTAATATACATTTTCCCATTATCCTGAACCTAGTAAGTCACCAGGAAACCACATTATATGAATGATTTTTAAAAGAAGAGCCTGAATTAAGGTATAAATGTTTTAATCAGGTATGATTAGTTATTACTAATACATGAAAACGTAGCTAAAGAAGGGAGGATGTTGAGGTAAAATTAGATCTTTTCAGGATGTTTTCTTTCTCACACTGACACTGATGTTTACTGTGTCATAACTGATTCTGAAATGTTACCCAATTTAGGTTTGTGTCTGTCACGGGTCAGACGTGGCAGTGCGAACACACCCCTACCTTTGTCTGTGTCCTAGTTAGTCACGTGACTTCATCTGAAGGAAACGGTACGGTATGTTTGCTCGCCACATGGAAAGCGTTTTCGAGTCCAGGATAACGCCGGGCTAATTGTGTACTGTAAAGTTACATTGTGGGTTCGGATGATTTTAAACAGTCTAGCCTGTGTGACTTGTGTAAGGTTTTACACCTATACTGCACAGGAGAGAGAATTTTGAGTGCCAGCTGGAATGATGATCTTTTTCACAAAGTTAAGAGTTACACTCCATGATTATGTAGCTGACTGGATCGCATCTTTGATCTAGTCATTTTAGTCTTTTTCAGTACGTTGGAAAAAAGGCTTTTTTTATTGTTAGCCGTGGCACAGACGTGTTTTGTGAAATTCATAACATTTCGGTATTAGACTGTGTTATTGATCTAGCTAGCCCAGTATCCTCTCTGTATAGATACCGCCATCAAGAAATGGGGGGAAAAAATCAGAGCTGAAACGCACTTTGTGTCTTTTTTTTTTTTTTTTTTTTAAATTAAAAGTTTTATTAGTGTTGTTTGGTGTCTGTCCTCCATTGCTCTCCTTGCAGAATACGTCAGTTTTGGAAAGGTGCTACAGAGATAATGAAAACAGATTTAGGTGACAGCAGAAATCAGAAGAAACATCACAAAAAGATGTGGTTTTCTTTATAGACGGTTGTCTGTTCTTAGTTATGGAGAATGTTCAGGAAAGGAAGAAGATGGGCTGGTAACAGAACCCTCCCTTCTATGTTTAAAATCAGTTATCTTAAAAAAAAAAACCTAATGTGCATATATAAAATTACAGGGTTTAATTTCCACTTCCATGTGTAACTTACTTCATTATGTCGATTTGCTCCTGAAAATTCCAAAAACCAGAATCCACTTTTCGGACACCCCCTCCATGCTCCAGTGCATGCTGGGTGATTGCGCACGCAAAGTCATGCACGTAAAAAAAATAAAAAAAAAGATTTTTGTACTTTTTTGGGGGGATATTTTTGGAAATTAAAATGAAAACATTTTAGGGATGGGGGGAGCACCCATCCCCCACCCCAGCACTGCACACGTGCTCTTTCATCGCAACTGGAAATGACACAGAAATAAAATACGACTTCACTATTTCTTGTTTTTCCTTTTATTTCCAATTTACATTAATTAAAAATGTAACAAAACATGATCATCATCATAATAATATTATTATTATTATGATCAATAATAATATTATTAATAATAAAAATATACAGACCCTCACACAGTAAGATGCTGCCTGCCCTGGTCAAAAGGTGGGGGGGGGGGAGAATTCCCTGGTATGCTCAAAAATCGATTGTCATGTGACACAGTTCTGGGACATGAACTTGTGAAGGGGTTTCTCTGCTTTCAGATGCTCCTTTGTGTCCCAGATCCATCCAGCTGTGTCTGCCAGGGCAGAGATTGTGCTGTGGAGGGGGGGGCGGGGGGGTTGAGACTCATTCATAGCACACATTGCACCCCTTGGCTGTGGGTATACCTAAACAAGGAAGCTCCGGGTTTAGCTAAGCTACTTTTTGGAAGCTTGGATTCAAGAATTTGATGTTTTTCAGCGTGAGGTAGCTTTAAAAAAAAAAAAAACTCTATTATGCAAACAGAATGACTTTGGGCTACTGAAGATTCACGGTGTATCTGCAGGAGAAGCACTGAAGCAAAAATTGAGTTTGTTGGGGGGGAACGTTTAGCACATCGATTCTTTAAAAAAAAAAATCCAGAAGAAAATGTACTTTCCAGAAAGTGTATATATATGTATACACAAATATACATATACATACATATTTACATGTAAATATATATCAGTATCTGGTTGTTAAAAAATACAGACTGTTTTACAACAATAGCACCTTTGGTTTTATTATAATACACAGTAACTGTTTTGATACACACTCTGGTGGCAGAATGAGGAACGCCTGCACTTTTACACGGCCGGATAGATTTTTGGTAAAGTTACGGCTAGATGTAATTCTGTGTGGGTTTAGAGAAGGAGACAGGGTAGGGGATCCGAGAGGGACCGGGCCTGACGGGTCGTACATTTAGAGTGTGAAGAGCTCATCGCTAGGTTACACATCTGGTCCCGCCCACAACCTATGGCCCCACCCAAAAGGACGCAGATAATAAATAAATAAAAACACCAAGACTTATTTTTCCCCACATTTCATAATTTTTCCTTTTTCCTCTTTTTAAAATTGTTTCTTCTTGGTTATAAGGTATTTGCCCATGGTAGGTGGAGTCCAGGGGGGTCACTGTTGTTTTTGACCTCAGGAAGTGGATAGTCTGGAGACAAGGGTGCCGCTCAGCGAATCGCATGCGCTTGCTGCCTGTGCCGCTCAGTGCAGATATCCTCGGCGTAAGATTTGGAAAGTATTTTTAATGATTAAAAAAGTCCCATTAAAAAAAAAAACGTTGCATTCTTTTCTTTTGGATCGTGTGTTTTATTCATCGTTTCATGTTTTTCTTCTTTCTTGATACTCTCCCTTACAAGAAGCAGACTGGGCCGATGTCAACGCCAAACTCCTGGTCCGCTCCGCCAATATCCAATGGCGCGATGTCCACGATGGGCAGGCGGGATGTCTTTTGCGATCTGTATTCAATTACTGTCTTGCCCCATTTCCCTGTGTGTTTCTGTGAGAGAGAAAAAGACAAACATGGGTTTAGAGACTTTCTAGGATTCCCGGTGTGCCAGTTGGCGCTAGTTAGCCTTTAGCTGCTTGATGTGGAGGTGTGGCCGTGATCTAAGATCTGCGTTGGCGTCTGCATCCTCTCCCTGTCTCTCACCGTGCATCCGTCCTCCAGCACCGTGTAGGTGAAGCGGTTGTTGCCCTCGGCACGGATGTCCACCTCGTTAGAGCCACGTAGTAACAGTGCCTTCTTCATGTTGCCACTGGCCTCGTCCAGATAGGCCACGCTGTTGTGGCAGTGGTAGGTGAGGTTCTGTGAGGCTTCTGTGGACAGCAGCCGCAGGAAGGTCATCTGGATGCTGGCGGTGTTGGGGGTGAGGCTGTCATCTCCATAGTTGAACTGTTGTTGGGGATAACAATGACAGGCGGTTGAGGTACTAAATTATCGGTGATCCACGCGTCAAGGCATGTTTAATAATTTTTCAAGGTAGAGTTTTTTAGGGTTTGGGGGGGTTAGGGGTTTTTAGAGGTTCTGGCTACAGCTATTCAAGAATAGACAGGCAAACAGTGAATGTATATTCTTTGTTTTGAAGCTGGCTGACAGGAAGCACATTGGGCCAATGGATTCCAATTTTTCATCCCCTATCATCAGTTGGCCAACAGGTGAAGAGGGGATAGAGGTGGGACACTGAGAACATAGGAGTTCATTACCTGCATAGGAGAGATATATAAACCTCCCTTTCCAAACTTAGCTAATAAATGATTAATGTACATTTTTGTTGAATGGCATGCTAACAACAGCCAACTCACATGGAATCCTCCATTCATCATCTCGCCAAACCAGATGTGCTTGCGCTCCTTGCTCTTGCTGGACCACCAGTTCTTGCGTGGTATGCGGTCAGGTCTGGGGTAGACGCAGGTCTCGCCTATCTCCATGTTGCAGAAGACCTTGATGGCGTCGATTGTGGAGCCCTGGTTAGGGTCGATCCAATAGTCACCTGAAAGAAGATCTTTGTCAATTTGGCATTTTTAACCTGTTGGGTGCAGTAGACAAATCCTGCTTCCTCTTTTGGAAATAGTAGATATATGGAAATGGCATCGTTCCCTTACCACTCTTCCAGTCGGGGTGGCACAGTTTGAGGTCCCTGCAGGTACGGGCTGGGTTCTTCTTGGTACCGTCTGGGCTGCGGATGTTCTCAATCTGCGTGTTAAGGGACTTGAGAGTGGCGTCCACCTCAGCATCGTGCTGGCGGAGGTTGCCAGAGGCCTGGTCAGCCCTCATGTACCGCAGAGGGTCAGGGCCCTTCTCGGGCTGGGACAGGCCCGCGAACGCAGACATGTCGATGCCAGGGCCAGGAGGACCAGGGGGCCCGGGGGGTCCAGGGTTACCAGGAGGACCCTGAAGAACCAGAAGACAAGGTTGTCTTAAAAACATGTTCTGTGTATGTGCTATCCAAAGATAATTACAGGTATCCCTCAGGTGTATGAGAGATACCCTTTACTGAGAGATCCTCTTTACTGATGTATGCTAATGATGTATGTAGGTTAATTTTCCACGTTTATGAGAGAAGAGCAGAGCGTGGGGGAAATTTTGTGGGAGGAGTTTCCCACTGGCAGCCACATTTAGCTTGCTACAGTAGCTGTGCTGCTGCCATCTCCGTCCCCACACCATCGTTTCAAGCTCTGCTCACTGATTCCCCTGTGCGAGCTCATCCCAAAATATCTAGTGCTTACAAAAATTTCCCATTGAAATGAATGGCAATTATGTGTCAGACTAATGGGATTTCACCTTACGAGCCAATTTCCAGGAACCTAATTAGATCAATAGTAGGGGGAAACCAGTATTTCATTTCCATTTTTGTTATCTCTGTTGGTATGAACTTACGGCAGGACCAGTCTCTCCAGAACGACCACGGGGACCCGGAGGACCGATGGGTCCAGGCACACCGTTGGATCCATCCTTTCCTGAAGGTCCAACAGGGCCAGGAGGTCCCTAAAGGAAAAAGAATAGTTAAGTCCTGGACTTAAGTTAACCAGCATAGCAGAGTTGATGCATACACATGCCCATGTAAAATACATAATAATAACCCACACGGCCTTTACGGTGAAGCTCGTGCTTCCATTACATACCCTCGATCCACTGGGGCCAGCTGGTCCGGAGGCACCTTGGTCGCCAGCTTGACCCTGTCAGAGGCGGGACAGCAATACATGAACAGGCAGCTACATTAACACTGCGCATTGCTGTTATGCTGTCATGAAATAAATAAGAAATACTCTGTATTACCAAGATCCCCATTTTTTAGAGCTTTGCTCTCCTGATATATTCACTTGCAAATAAACATTCTTCATATGATTCTGATTCTATGCCTGCATCACCATAATTGTTACGTTTATGTAGACCTGTGTGCATGTTTCTACGTGTAAGGACATTCCCGTCCTCAATGAATAAAATCGATTCTGATCTGTTGCAATCCTCAGTGGGTGTTCCGTTTTTAGGCCCTACAAAGGACTGTCATATTTATCATGGTGTCCCTCTGCCTCGTGCCCTATGATGCCTGCAACGGCTCCAGAATAAGGAGTCGGAAGGTCGTTCTACTGCTGGTGTTTGTTGCATTTGTCAGCACTGGCGCTGGGTGAAATCTAGGACTCAACTCTCAAATGAAATACAGCAATAGTTAAATCAGCTACACAGATTTCTTTCATGTTTCATAGTTCTATCTGTCAAAGATGGAAAGAAACGGCTCGGCTGCTTACGGGAGGTCCGGGCAGACCCTGCAGACCTGTGAATCCTCGGTGACCCTTCTGTCCCCTCTCTCCTGCTTCCCCAGCCTCACCCTTGTCTCCACGTGGCCCTTGGGGTCCCTGAGGAGGAAGGCAGACCATCCATCATGTCATCACTTGGGGATAACAACTGTATGCCCTTCATGTGGACCTTTGTAAAGCGCATGTGATAAAGAGCGGTAATATAGTGCATGAAATTGTAGTTCCTTTAATATTTGCTCATTCATTTTTAAAATGACAGAGGTGTTTCAGACAAGCTTAAGTCAAGGGAATGCAGGGACTTGTATGTTTTTTTGCAATGTCACCACACCTCATATAAAAAGTATTTCAGTAAAGTATTTAAAGCAGATCAAAAAGAAAATATATACAGAGTGTTTAAATCTATGACGGTATGAATCCCAGGGATCCAGAGAAAAGCGAGAACGTGGACTAGAAGTCAATGATTCGGAAATCTTGGAGGTGATGGGATTTGACTGGATTAATAATCTGGTCCATAGCGCTGTTGAAAGTAGGACAACAGTGGGTTGTGCATTGGGTTGTGAAACCAGTGATTGTGAGGCACCAGTGTGCGTGAAGTACCAGTGTGTGTGAAGTACCAGTGTGTGTGAAGTACCAGTGTGTGTGAGGAACCAGTGTGTGTGAAGTACCAGTGCTGTCATGCTGTGCATGTGTGAGGCATCAGGTTTTGAAATACTTCATGTGGGGCCTTATGAATCTACTTGACTTGTGTAGCATTATTAGTTTCTGGTGTCGCCGTGTTTGTGCAGCATCAGCCTGTGGCGTGTTTGTGTCAGAGTGTGAATATGCGTGAAGGTGCTGGTGGACAGGGACACTCACAGGCATCCCCCTGGCTCCGGCTGGCCCTGATGGACCCGCAGGACCTTGTGCGCCCTGCAGAAGAAGACAAGATGAGGGAGGAACCCACAGAGAACATACAAAACAGCTAAGAAATGATTCCTGGGTAAATAACAAAAGGGATCTTCTGCAAGGTTTCAAAACATAATACAGGAAAAATCTTGATTATGGCGGCTGATGGAATCAAAGTAATTATCCCTCTAAGTACCTGGTTCTCTGGTGAAACAATGACGTTTTCACTTAAATGAAATTCCTAACTGAGATCCAGGCTGTGCTTCTCGGCTGCTTTACACGCTGTTCAGCGGTATCAAATCCTGATCTGACCCTCTCAGCGGAAAGAGCTCTACTTCATGAAATTAGCTCTGCTCTGGTCTCTCACACAAAGGCCCCCATGGCTCTTGCGTGGCTTCCCCTGTCAGCTTTCATAACCCACTTACTCTCTCCTTATTATGCAGCCCATGCATCTTCATCTCACTCATATCCCTCCCCTGACACCCGTGTTTACCCGTGAATATCAGCACTTGCCAAAAATACATCTCCCTGAATGCGTGACCGCCGTAATGTAATCACTGTCTCACTCTGACGTCAGATCGACAGCCTAGCAGGTTTGGGGAACAGGTTTGTACCACTTGGCAAAGTCCAACTCTTCTGGAAACCTATTCCGCACTTTGTGACAGCATATCCTGCACTCTAGGGATGTCAGCAAATCCTGTGCGTAAGCGGGCAGTGAGAGGGTCCTGGAGCTTCCTTAACAAGCTAAAGAAGAAGTGAAGAGGCATGATACTCACGGACTCTCCTCTGTCTCCCTGCTTGCCAGTGGGGCCAACGGGTCCGGGGGCACCAGGCGCTCCAGGGGCCCCTGGGGCGCCGACAGGACCGGTATTGCCACGGTCGCCCTGAGGGAAGAAGAGGGCGAGGACACATATATTTCAATGATGACACATGTCATGATGTAACCGCTGCCACTGTGACACAGAGCAATGATCGCAATACCAGGCTGGCAAAAAGAGCTGGCTTGTTGTGTCACATGAGGTGTTTGATATTACTGTCGGAATTAAGGATGTAAGAAATCAATTTTTCCCAATATGAGGCAAGGATGTTTTGTACCATTATGTCAGATTATGCAACCATACACAATCTTTATCAGTCTTACGAAAAAAGCATCTTTTCCTTACCTCAATAACAACTTGAAAGATATATTTTGACTTCTGTGTTATATTAGGGGTTAAGCTTTACTTTAATGATCCCACCAAAAAAAGCAGAACAGTGATATAAAAGAGAGCTGACATTACCGACCGCAGTATACAGTATATGGCAGATTATAATTCTGGCCTTGCAGTTAAGGGCAGCTTATTGGTAATGTGGCACAAAGACAGGGGTGATTGCTCTTTATTGTAGAGAGTCTGTCCAGGTAAATCTCACCTTGATTCCAGTAGCACCATCTCTACCAGGAGGTCCATCGGAGCCAGGATTGCCCTTCGGTACAGAATGGGTGTTAGGGCATTTATGTAAGGTGTTACAGCGTTCAGTACAACATATAAAAGTGTTTCATTTAATAGTGCACATTGTCTGGCTGTGCCCTGCCAGACCTGTACCACACATACAAAGGGATGCGATGCAGGCACTTTAGAAAATTAAGACTAAAAGAGTTGTTTTCAAAAATATAGAACCATGCCTATTATTGGGGCCTAATATTAAGTAGCAGTGTCATGGCTCAGGGGTGCATTGTGGGAGTGTTGGCTTGTGGTGCTGACCTCTCTGCCAGGTTCTCCTGCAGGTCCAGTCAAGCCAGGAGGTCCCACGGGGCCAGGAGGTCCGCGGTCCCCACCAGTACCAGGCGCACCTTGCTTGCCTGGTTCTCCCTGAGATGAAAAGAGATCTTGGATTTAATAATACTTTATTGGCCCCCATGGGGAAATCCTCTTTTTGCCTATCCCATCTTGCTCTCCATGACACACAGACATCTATGTAGGTGAGCAGAAGCTTAGCAGTAAAGGGCATCCACCTGCACAGCTCCCATGGAAACGGGGGACCAGGAGCTCCCACAAGGGCCCAAAGATGGCGTCTTAATAGCTAGGCAAGTGCACTGGTAATCAAAGGATTGCTGGTTCGAATCCCCAGCCAGCAAGGCACCACTGACGTACCCTGAGCAAGGTACCGCCCCCAAGTACTGCATTAGCTGCCCTCTGCTATGTCACATATGATATAATGCAGAGGACGCATTTCATTGCTGTGTGCCGTGGTGTGTCAACAGTGACCGCTGATCAGGCTCGAACCGGCAACCTTCCCATCACAGGTGCAGAAGTTTAGTCTGCTGAGCCACATGATGCCCTTCAGTACATTTTTCTCCTTTAATGATCAACTTTAAACATGCCCATTAAAGCGTTCGATCGTCTGTATTACATTAGACTGACGGTTCATTTTCATTTCGTCAAAGAAAAAACACATTACATGATAGGGTACAAATACTTAGTAATGACTCAGATACTACTAAATTACAAATCATGAACAAATGTAGTTGCTGCTTGAGATAAAACATGTGCCACGATTCATTAATGTTGAGCAAACAATCAGAATTTCACCTGTGTTATTCATTACTTGTTTTTTCACCTTAGTAGTTCCTTCAGTAGGTAGCGTTACAGAATTAACAGTTATAGTAAATAGAGTAACTGCTTGACAGTGTTGGGCAAAAGCACTTTTTCAAGCTACAAGCTACAGCCAAGCTACTGTTTTAATATAATATACTTTTTATATCATACATATGAATATTGCTTGGTGTTTTTTTAACCTTTTGATCACCATTTTCTTAGTTCATTATTTTTATAACCTTCATATGACCATTTAAGCTGCGAAGACACAGACAGATATGAATGGTTTCTGTATTGTAAGTGCTGCGAGCATGACATGAATGAATGAGCATCTCGCAGGGATGCTTGCGTTGCTGGCACTTGGGCGCAGCACACCATTTTCAGGTCCCCACAAAGATCTGTGACTGGCTGGGTAGGGGTAAAGGTCGCCATGTTGGGACTAGAGATTTCCCCATAGAAATGAATGGAGAGTCCCCACAAAGATATAATTATAAACCTGTGCGTGTGTGTGTGTGTGTGTGTGTGCGTGTGTGAGTGTATATGAATGTGCACGGAGAAGGTTGTGCAGAAGCGTGCTACTCACAGAAGGTCCTGGAAGACCTGGGAATCCTCTCTCACCACGCTGCCCAGGAAGACCCACAATACCTCGCTGTCCGGCCAGACCTTGCGGGCCTGAAGGACCATCTGGACCCTGGATAGTTGAAGCAGCAGTTAGAAATTTAAGCTTAAAAGGTTTTGTAAATATTTGAATGTGATAATTCAAAATTAAACATAGGTGTACAGAACTGTATTTACTACTCAGCGGTGCTACCATTTTTAGCTTTTTTTCTAGGTCACTCCTGTGTCTCAGAGCTGACCCATGAATGTTCTTTTGAGAGACAGTGACTGCTAAAAAACGCCACATTCTGTTGGACTGGCATGCCATATCTATTTTGTAGACCCAGCGGGGTCCATCTGATTGGGTCGACTACATGCCACTGTGATAGGAATGGGCCCAGAAACTTGGCTGCCCCTGACTGAGCAGTGAGGGGAAAGCTGGTGATAATGAAGATGATAATGCGCGGCACCGTGAAGCTAAACGGGGTCAGGCTGAGGACTCACGGGGGGGCCGTCCTCGCCGGGCTCTCCCTTCTCGCCTGGGGGGCCGGCAGGGCCGCGCAGGCCAGCGTCACCCTGTCTCCCCACTGGTCCGGAATCGCCACGGATACCTTTGGGTCCATCTTTGCCAGGGGGGCCGGCGGGCCCAGCAGGACCAGGGTTACCCTAAGGGGGGAGAATAAGAATGAGCAGAGCGACTCTAGGCCCATTTTAAATTGACAACAGCAACAACAGAAGACTAATAATAATCACCATCATAATCATAATAATCATAATCATAATGGTAACAGTTATGACCGTCATAGACATAGTAAACGTAGAGAACACACTATGACCAAAATGCAGCATTTTTTTCTCAGAGCATTTTTTGGAGAAAAGCAGCCGTTACTGGGCATATATAAAGCCATCAATGGAAAAAAAAAAAACAAACTAGCATCGCTATGCTATAATAAAACTGACAAGCAGAATATCACTTCAAATGACAGGAAATGTCAGGCCTGCACAGATCACACTAAGGAATTCGGTGCGCCTGACAATTCAGCAGCAAGAATAACTGAACCAATAGTCAAACATAATTCTAGTGTCAACCTGCAAATGAAGCTGCATTTATTCAGTAAGAATATATGAGAACAAAATCGCAGATGATAACCAGAACATTAAAACTGGTCCTCTGTATCATTCATATCTATATAGGTAATGTGTGACAAGAAGCAAAGGAATATAATTAAAAATCTTTGCTTCATTACGTGATAAGCCAAATTATTTATAATAATAAAAACAAGTGTCTAGTATCCCTTGACAATAAATGTGGCTTCTGATTTCTCACAGCTGTCAGAGCTGACAGTGAGGCACTTTTAGTTGGTCATTTCTAGGACGTCAAAGCATGTTTTCCATGGTGGCTGTCAGGAGACATTCAGCATAATCCATTGCTACTAGCAGACAGAGCGCAAGAGGGACAGGTTCTGTTTTGACAACAATAATAGTGTAGCAGCAGAGACTGATTGGCCACCAAAGGTCTCAATTTGCATAAATCCCAGAATACCGAGCATTTGTTAAAAAAGGCTTATGGCTTATTTGGAAAAATGTATAGTTATTGTTCTTAATTTCAGATGTGTTTTCCTGCTGGATAGTCTGCAGGTGCACTCTAGAATTTGTAACTGTACTCCCTAATATGAGCAGGTGTGCAAGAAGCCATCCATGTATTTGGCTATTGCGTTGCTGGAAATGCTGTGAGTCTGCAAGAATTCCGGTGGTTGATAAAACTGTGATGCTCTTAGCCCAGCTCTGTCATTTCTTTATTACACTGGTGTCAGAAGTGCAAAAGCAATTAGCTACGAATGCTTCAGCGAGAGTCAACCGCTTCGCTTTTTGAGCTCATACTGAAGCACTGCTGCCACGAGAATCAAGGAGAAGGCTGTCAGTCGGCTTTGCTTCCGCTCATTAATGGGATGAAGATGAAGGGATGAAGAAAGGGTTTATGCCTGGAAGCTGCGGGCCATTGGCGGGTAGATGTTCCACTGCCGCACACCCAAAGGACTGCTAGTTTAGATGCTCGCCACTATCTGGGAGTCTAGCAAGTAAAACCAGGCTATCAGAAGCTAAAGTTACAATGGAGCTTTGGCATGGGCAAACTACATAGCATACATCCAGTTGGCAGCCTGGCGTGACAAATGGAGCTTTGAAAAAATAGCCGTTCAACTGGCCTTAATCCTAGAAGTGAAGGCTCTATAATCGCTGCTAGACCCAGGATCAGATCGGTAGATGGCTTATATTGCCTCTACTTCCTTAGTTAGTCCTACAGTAACTTGGAGAAGGCAGGGCTACAGTTAGAAGCTAGAGTGTTGAGGCTACAGGAAGGAGAAAGGAGGCTAAGAGGACCAATAAAAATGTGAGCTGCCGTTTAGCTTTCACTCCATAGAAGAGCCTATGAAAGCCAAACAGCCATCATTGGAGATATGGCAGGCAGCTCAGACGCCCCAGCAGTGATGGCAAGAGAGATGGGAGCAGAAGGTAAGGCTATAATGGTTTCATTCATGTTTTTGTTTCGCCAGACGAGGACAGCGGATTGACATCCGTCATACAGCACCGATACTGGCTCCTCCGCTCCCAGTCATCTCCATTCTCAGCACTTGGCATTAACAGCTGAGCAAGAAATGAAAAGAAATGACTACTAAAAGAATCCCTGAAACTTCTGCTGGTGTCTGGCCCACTCCATCAGTCCTTGCCGAGAAGACAGATGGCTTACGGGGGCTCTACCTGGACTAGAGGAGATTAATCTCTGTGACATGGATGAACCGCAATGCCCTATCATAAAATGATAATGAGCTGGATTACAATGCTGGGTGACAGTGACTTCGATCTCCTTCGATCATTGGCTACTGAAAAGAGAGGCTGTCCCCTCCCCCCAAGGCTAAGCCTAAAATGGCCATAAGCATTAAACAGGGACTTGGTTAGTTTATAGTGATGCCCTTCGGACTGTGCAATGCCCCTGAAACATTTGTGGGCGTGATGGAGGGAGTGCTGACAATCCACATGCACCCTAGCATGTGCTAGTGCAGCCCAATGTGGCTATAGAACCTCAACCACTCCTAGAAATCAGGGACTCCTGCAGCAACACCTGACCAGGTAGGGCACTATTAAGAAGAAGAGGCCATAAAACCATACTACTGTAACTAATGACTGCCACAGAAACTGCAGATCTATGTGGTGAATCTTGGTTGCTCAGGACAACCGTCCTTCAGGTTGGGGGCAGAGACTGACTGCATGCTAAGGGTCTCAATTTACATAAATCCCAAAATACCCAGAATTTGTTAAAAATGTTATGTCTTTGCTTATTTGTAAATAGGTTGTTAGTCTTTAACTTTTCTTGAGTTAATTACCATGTTGGATAGTGTCTACAGATGCACCCTAGACCTTTAGCACATAGCTGTATTCATTAAGCCATTAATGTCAGCTTGTGTGAGAGAAGGTGGACAGTCATTGCTGTGTCGTTGGAAGTGCTGCTGGGTTGGTATTCCTTTTATGAGCTGACAAAAGCGCATGTATTCCAAGAGTTGGATAATAATAATAGTGCTAGATGTTTCTATTGCAGTTTATTTTGCTGTTTGTGATATCTCCTCATTTGTGTTGGACAAATGCCAATAAATGCAGATGTAAATAAATTAAAATATTGCAAGCCTCAAGGAAGCCAAGACCCTTGAGGTCCATTAAAATATAATCTGCAGGCTTTAAACACTGGGAAGACTTTTCAATCTGGATTAAAGGTCAGGGTGAGACTGTGGAAGCAGATCAAGGACAGTGCATGAGATGGGGACAGACGAAGTCTCACATTAGGTCCAGGAGGTCCAACTCTGCCGGCAGCTCCAGGGAAACCAGTGGCACCCTATTAGAGAGGGAGATAAAATGAAAAAGACATAGATGTATATTTAAAATGAGATAAGGAAAAATGAAAAAGAAAAAAAAAAGTTTTGAATTATTTATTGATTTCTATTTTTCTGTAATCTTAATACTTATCCTTAATGAAACTGTAAAACATCTCGTTACCGGCTACTTCTTAATACATTAGCATGGTCTTTTATCGAGGTGAAATATACCTCTTCTACCTAGTCTTACTGATGACTGGTATTAATGACTACTGAAGCGTGGCGGTTCACTTACAGGGGGTCCCTGAGCACCACGGGCACCTTTGGGTCCTGACACACCTGTGGGACCCTGGGATATAAAGCAGAAGATATACATATTGTGAGCTCTAGATTTTTCTGCAGAATAAATATGAGATTGGAAGTGATTCTGTTCTGTAGCATTCAGGATTCAAGATTTTGGGTGGCACATGCACAGTTATACTAGTAGAACTTGGGAAAAAAGAGAGTATAGATGAATTAAATTAATCTAATTAAGCACAGTGGGGCAGTAGAATAAAAGCAATGATTAAACAGAAGATAAATAACAGGCTACGTAAATAGTATGCAAGACAGTGTGCAAAATAGCATTATATCAGTATACAACACTGTAGGCAGTCTGCAAATGTTGAAGTGAGAGATATACATAAATAATTGACAATTGTAAGAAAGTCACAGGGCTTGTCCAGGTTGAGATGTCTACTGGCCTGCGGACAGAAGCTCTTCATGAGCCTCACTGTTCTGTGAAATTGCTCCATGCAGGAAATTACTAAAGTCTATTTGTATTCAGCCTCATACATGGTATAGATTGAGAGCTACCAGATAGTGAAAAATTCACCTGGGGGCCCGGAGCTCCAGAGGGCCCCTGAGGGCCCGGGGCCCCGGCATCTCCTTTCTGCCCAACCTCACCCTGTTCTCCTTTTGCTCCAGGCTGGCCATCTGCACCCTGAGGATGGGACACAGACATAAACAGTCCCTAGGATGGCCTTTATGAAACAGCGCCCAGACAATACAGTCGCTAAAGACCTCATAAATATTTCATTTACTGGCTGCTCATAATTGGATCCTGGAAAGCAGTCAGAACTGAAAAGCATAATGACGACATCATTTTTAAGGCTAATTTGATGGCATATGTCACAATGATGAGCCACCGATCAGCAGGTCCATCAGTGAAAAATGATCAGGAACCTAATTAATGGATGGGCCACTGCTATCATGATTGATTAGTATGGTCTAGGACAGACATGCTAATCAAAAACCAGACAACATTTCCCCCAGTACATCAGGCAAACATGGTTAAGGACATGAACTATGCAATATAAAGGTTACTGCGAATATGTCAGGAGTGGCCATGAAATTGTGCTCCCGAGGACGGTTTTTATCCTCAGTCAGTGAAGCTTCTGAATTATTACAAATCAGAGACTACTGTATATAATATTTACAATAAACTACGGTATCTGATCCAGTACTGCTCAATAAATCCAGTAAATGTTAGAGTACCATCTAATTTCCCAGAATGAGGATGACATGTATGACTGGGTGCATGTTGTACTCACAGGAGGTCCAGCAAAGCCAGCAGGCCCAGGTGGACCAGTCTCACCACGGTCACCCTGACAGTGAGAGAGAGAGAGAGAGAGAGAGAGAGAGAAAGAGAGAGAGAAAATGAAGTCTAAGAGTAACACTCATTTTTAAAAAAATGTCCAAAAGCAGTAGTAATATGTTTTTTTTTTTTTTTTTACTTTTTGGGTCCCCAGTCGTTTCCACGGCAACCGACAGTAGAAACGTGTAGGTACCCCATTTAGATAACTAGATAGGGTTTATCTCCAACATGAAATTCTGATAATAATGTGAAACCTCCTGGGGAAGAATTCCAAGTGTGGAGTGCAAGGTGGATACGTCTGCTCGCTGTCAGATATGTGAAGTGTGCACCTGTAACCGATCTTAACGGTGGCCATCAAGACGCCTGAGAGGGAGGGGGGGGGGGGGGGGGGGGGGGGGGGGGGGGGGGGG
>JAODKF010000138.1:2564395-2597230 GCA_026779585.1 Mormyrus proboscirostris
TCCTTGCTTCAAAGCAGCTCCGTTTTGGCAGCTTATTTTGCACCACTAACCTCACTGTAGTTGTCTTTGGGGGGAGGCTATTTAAAGCTAAGTTGCTATTTTGTGTGTAGGCTGTAAGTAAACAGTGTCTGCTCAGCGAGTGACTACGAGCCTCTGTGGTCAGATGGATGGGACTGCAGTGTTATCTGCGGATATATTTTGAGCGGCACATTTTTGTGTGTGTGTACATGGCGGAGAAGCTTACGGGGGCACCGCGAGTACCGGGGGCTCCCGGCGGACCCGAGGGACCGGATTCACCCTACAGGAAGATGAAGGAGAGAGGGAGACAGGCATCAGACGTGTCTTTACTGACAGGCACTGAGGTGGACGACAAAAGCAATTCATAAAGTATAAAAAAAATGATTACCTTCTCACCATTAGGACCACCTGGACCAGGCGGTCCGATCGGTCCGGTCAGACCCTAGGAGAAAGGCAGAGAGGCTTACATCCTTCCCAATGACCAGATAATAATATTACATATTTCTGTGTCTGTCAAAAGAATCACATAAAAATGAATCATTTCCAAACTAGAAAAATTAATAGATGTACGTGCAGCTTCATTATCATTCCTGTTAACTTTATCAGGTGCAGCTCCACCTTGCCTGGTGAGTCTTGTTTCCTAAATTTTTAACTTGTTTTTTTTTTTTGTTCGTCATTTTTTCTCACAGGAGTCCATTACTGGATGCTGGGTAAAAGGTGTAATTGGGCGATAATATAGCTTCGCTTTATGAAAGAGATCAAGGTCACCACTGCATCCGCAGATATCTACAGGCTCGGTGTGAGATATGTCACAGTGCTGTGCGACACGCAGCGGGAGGTGAACGAATGCGGGTGCGAGAAAAACAGATCAATACTAACTCTTAAGCCATCTTTGCCAGGAGCTCCTTCGGGGCCCTTTTCTCCATTGTCACCCTATAGCACAGCGAGAAGGAGAGAGAGAGGGAGGGAGTGAGAGAGAGAGGGAGGGAGAGCGAGAGGGAGAGAGAGAGAGGAGAATGAGATAGTCATCGACACCTCCTGGGTGAAAAAAATCCAAGGAATCCCACAACAAACACTGAGTGGGCAGAACGTCAGGCCATCTGAGCTAGCAGTAATGTAAACAACTTTGTTAATTATGCAATAATAGCAAAAATCCCATATTCTGTGGGGAACTGAGCCACAAGATTCAAACACTGAATTATATTTTGCAATTCCTGAGTCTGAACTGGGGTATAGAAATGCACATTGCCTAATAGATGAGGTTATAGCTTGTAATTAAATTAAGAGCCATTTATTACATATATTTACTTATTCAACATCGTAACCATCAATATGGAGGAACATTCCCTTACAGAGAATGAGCGTTATCAAAATATTACATCTGGACTTTGGGTAAAAGCTAAACGTGGAGGTGCAAATAGTGAGGGGGTTTCCAGGACGTCTGTCACTTACTCTGTCACCCTTGGGTCCAGGAATGCCAGAAGGTCCTCTCTCTCCAGGCATACCCTGAAGTCCAGGAGGCCCTTGGGCACCGTGGGGCCCACTTGGGCCAATGGCTCCCTGCAATAAAAGTACTTCAAAATTGGCATCTAAATTGATTTCTTAAATATAAAATTGACTGGTAATTCGTGCAAAGTTGAATTCTGCACTGTGCTTGACGTAGTGTGGAAACAGTGTGTACATGAGGCAAATGAACCTGCATTTGTCCTAGTCTGGAGTCCCCTGTGGACTCAGCAAAAGTTTAATAAGACTGTAATGACCCTCACCATGGTCCACCAGATCAAATACAGTGCATGTGGGCCTCAGCTACATGAAAGCTAGCTGCTAGGTTTCACCTTGTGCTACAGTACGCCTCCGTGCCACAGCTTTGCTGCTCCCAGTGCTTTATGATCATTTATCTTCAAAGGCTTAAATGCTTGGAACCAGAAGCCTTTTGGGTTGAAAAACTCCTCCGCAAAGAGTGTTATAACTCTGTTATACTCGTGGAAGTATTCAGTAATGGTGTCACTCTTATGGTAGTTGGCTTTTGAAAATTAGTAGAAGATTTATTGTAGACCACTGACAGTGACATGGTGGAGATGCTTGGTGTTCCCACCTTGGGTCCATCAGTTCCTGGCGTTCCAGGAAGGCCACGAGGTCCCTGAAGGCCTTGAGGACCAGCAGCACCTCTCTCTCCGGGGAAACCACGCTCGCCCTACCAAGAGGATCTTGATCAATCTTCTGCACACTAAGCTGATACCAGAAATACTAAGGAGGTCATACTGAAATAAAATTAAACTTACTCTGGGTCCCGTTGCACCAGCTGCTCCAGCTTCCCCAGGAACACCCTGCAAGGAGAAGAATATAATGGGACATTAATCATATTTTGCATTTGTTTAGTGACCTTGCTAAAGTCCATCCATCCATCCATCCATCCATCCATCCATCCATTTTCTGTACCCACTTGTCCTGTACAGAAATGGGGATGTCTGGTCCCAGGATAAGGCGCCAGCCCATCACAGGCCACACTCACTCACCATTCACACACCCAATCACACCTACAGACAATATGACATGTCCAATTCACCTCAGCATGTTTTTGGACTGTGTGGGGGGGACCAGAGAACCCAGGGAAAACCCCATGGCGGCACAATTCAATTTACTAAAATGATTCTGGTTTTTGATCCGTTACATGCTAAAATTCTTTTTAACGCCCTACTGAAAACTATAGCACTTTACCCGTGTGCATGTTTTCCATGGGTATTTTTCGAGAAACACTGGCCTTTCTTGACCATCAAGTGATGAACAAACTCACCTGGTCACCAGGCTTTCCTGCCTCACCAGGGGGACCAGGAGGTCCAGGGAGACCCTGCAAAGAACAAGAGAGGTGCCTAAATTGGAAAAAGCGCAAACAGTAATGACAACTGATGATGAAATCAGCGCATCAAAGTCATTCTCAGGATGGTGAGTAAGAAGCTTCTGATACCCTCACAGGTAGAGAAACACACCTGGAAGCCAGAAGGTCCAGGCTGACCCTGCTCTCCTCTCTCTCCTGCAGGTCCCTAAGAAGGACAACAAACAAAAGCTATAATGCAAGATACAGCATTCATATATCAATATTACTAGACATATTCACACTAGTTTTCACACTGTGGATTAATCGATTTCAAGTCTAGTTAGGTAGTAATCTTTGTGAATCAATATATATTATTTCAGCAATATTGCCACATATTATATAATATGTTGAGTCTCAACTCAAAGATTAATAATAAAATATCTTCAGTGGCATTGTTATAGTCTTGCTATTGTTAAAAGCAATATTGTTCCTTGTTTTTCTTTTCTTACGAGTTGAAATGTTGGGAAGGCAGCAATCTTTTCTACGTGAAAGGAGAGTAATAATGAGAGTGCTGTAAGTTTGTTATAACAAAAAAAAAAAACGATAAGGCAGGTGTCTGATGGAGTGGAAGAAGATAAATGTTATAGAATCACTTACAGCTGGGCCTGGTGGCCCGGCGGCACCAGTCTCGCCATCTTTGCCAGGCAGACCCTACGGGAAAAGCAGCCTATCAGCTTCAACCAGAAGACAGAGCCCCTGGGCTAGAATGTACAGCCTGGTATTTGCAATTACAGGGGAATGTCCATTGGTTACTATGCCCAAACATCCCCTGAGTCCGTCCACTGAAGGACAATGTAACTTATATCTGAGGCTGAGGTTCTCTCTAAGGCTCTGGTATTCAGTACAGCCACTATATAATGGACCCCACGGAACATCATAAATGATCAGTATAGCTACTAGATAGCCAACAAACTCAAAAAAAGGTACTCAAGCTGCTCAGTACAAGACGATGAGGGGCAGCTTACTCTGAGACCTGGAGCCCCAGCCAATCCTTTCTCTCCAGGTTTGCCAGACTCGCCCTGAACGAAGACAAAGACAGTCCAGTATCAACCACAGGGTCAAAAACTCAACCCGGAACAACGTTAATGCGCATTTTCTCTTGTGAGCGAATACATCCACCAGGACCCCCGAAAGAGCGGCACTGAGACTGGCCTCATCATGTTAACAAGCCCTCCCCCCCCCGGTGACCGCCAAACCCGCTCAGCCAGGCTCTTTGCTTCTGCAGTCCGGCACTATGAGACACACTCACAGTTCCACCCTTGGGTCCGGGGAATCCCATCACTCCCGGCTGGCCGCGGGCTCCTTGGGGACCTGGGGGCCCAGGACGGCCATCCTCGCCAGCAGAGCCCTGCCAGGTTTGTATGAAAACATTAGCTGCTGTCCCCTAATCCTGTTTCCTGTAGGCTTCCCTTCTGCAACACTACTCTAAAAGTATATAGGTGTGACAACATTTCATCACGTGTACGGTCATACTGTTACTGCGCGTGAATTTATTGAGAGAGCAGATATATCAACTGCACACAACTTTCATAAGCAAGGCACAGTGTGGATACCTCAGGGAAAAGTGACGGAGACATGTGCACTTACAGGTGGACCGACTTTACCCTGAGGACCAGCATCACCGGGACGACCAGTGAGACCCTGCAGACAGGACACAGACAGGAAAACACCAAATGTTACTCTTCTCTTCTCTTGTATAAACATATTTCAAATCTGCCAACTGAAAATGATGCATAACTCAAGTGACATGAAGGTAAATGATCTGAGGCTGTGTTTTAGTTTAGATCAACATCTAATTAGGGTGATGTTAAGCTAAAACCAAGAATAACCCTGAGATGGCACCACTGCGCGAAGGTAAAGTGAGCCGAAACGATAGCACTGAGGTAAAGCTACGGCTAACTAGCATGGTACCATTAGCATTAGCAATGATACCACCTTTTCCACAGATGCACTCGGTAGGGTTAAGAGCTGCACCTTCTGCTATTGTTATTACTCACTCTTGCACCGGGTAGTCCCGGCTCTCCAGGACGGCCAGGGTCTCCAGTAGCTCCCTTAGGGCCGGACACACCCTGAGGTCCACGCTCACCTGGGGCTCCCTAACGAAGGAAAGATGGAGAGAGAAGAAGGAGAAAAGAAAACATCAGCTCTTCATTGTCATGACCTGCAGCACCCTCGGGTATGTTCGGTGCACTCTCACTGGAATAGAAAAACAAACTGGATGGTGTCTAACAGGCAGAGCTCCGTGCGAGTCACACAATGTTCGATAAATTAAGCCAAATAAAATTAGTGAAAATATATAATGCAGAACCTCCACCTCCAGCGGTTAATTAGCACGACAAAGTGAAAGCAAGAGATTGCACATTAAATTGAGTTCAGCTTTCCTGACAAATCACTTGGAAATAAAAAACATGACCGCTCTTGCAGCTGCTATTCAATGCTAATATGTTGAACTGTTTTGTAAAGAAAGTACGATAGTTTGCATCCTTGTGTCTGCATTTAATGGTGGACTCCATTCTCCCTCCATTTTCGATATAACAGTAGCAGTTATAATAATGCATAATAGTAAATATTTAAACAACCTCAGTACCTCAGTCCACCATTAGACCTAGCAATTTTTTGTTGAGAAATGGCTGTAAGAGAACAGTGCTGAGTTGTAAAAAAAGCAAGATAAACTTCTCAAAAGCAGTTATGTTTTTTAGCCTCAAACTTAGAAACATTTTGTCCAATTATGGGCTTATCTGTATTTAGAAATTTTTTAATGATGCGTGAGGTTGCGTAAATGGCACTGTTAGCACGCAGGAGAAAATAATTCATGCATTATGACTTTTCAAAATATATATTTTTTAAGAACAGACAAGAGTTAACATTTTCTTCAGAGTAAGCTCAGACTAGAATAATACTGATCCTATAACCATGCCAACGATCCCAAATGCTGCTGTATTTCTTACTGATTCATAAATTCTTTGTTAGAATCCTAAAGTACGACATGCTGGGTAAAGAGCAGCATGCAGATCCATGCAGTACATTTCTGAGGTATCCTTCAGTTTTCCGAAACAAGTGCAAACTCTCATGGGAGATGTGCAGCCGTGATGATAAAGTACCTTGGGACCAGCCAAGCCATCCTGACCCGGAAAACCACGGTTACCAGGGGCACCCTGTTAACAAGGAGGGGAGAAGGCTTCAGGGCAAGGGCAATTTCAACCGAAGACATGACACCATACAGAATTGTTGTTATTTAATTATAATTACAGCAATATCATATCATCATCATTTTTATATCTAATAAATTTATTTAAACTGTAGCTGGAGATGAAACCTCTCATTTTTAAAAATGATGTCACAGTAACAATGGCCAGTTGAACCAAAAAAAGCCCCAATGAGCTACGTCCGAGCTGTTATGAAATCTGTCGTCTGCCGAATATGGAATTCAAGGCAGACTTGAACTGCGTTGACGGTAAATGTGTCATACTACCGATAAAATATGCAGATCTTATTAACCTTTATAGTGACTGGCATTTCTTTGAATCCATATACAGTACAGGCAAACACCAAGGGTCACCTGTTGCCTTATTTAACACCAATCGATTATAAATACACACAAACACACAAACCAATAGCATTGTTTCATCAACCAGAATGAAGCACCTATACTTCAAAACACCTGTCTAATACAGGAGTCATTCAACACATTTGAGTGGTCTTCATTCCTTCTTTTACACAAGAGGAAAGCTGGCATCCTTGCCATACCTATAAAAATACATTTTCCAAATTAAAAGTCTCCTGGAAGAAGGACGTTTCTGCTTATCTGCATTTTAGACATGGCTGTGTTCCCTGCGGACATAAGACAGCCAGTCTGGTTCAGGTACTCACTCTCTCTCCAGGGGGTCCAAGTGGTCCGGCAGCGCCAGGTTCTCCTCTAGGTCCTCTCTTTCCCTCCTCTCCAGCTGGGCCAGGGGCACCTTGAAGGCCTGGAGGACCCTGAAAGGGGAAAACGTGCAAACATCTTAGTACTCCTTCAGCACATGTATGTGTTTACTATGGGAAACTTGGCTTTGAGGAGCTTTTCATGGTAAATCCACACACAAAAAAAGAAAACAGAGCAGAGTATAATGCAGTTCTTTTTGAACAATAATATTACCATTAATTACAATCAACCTTTGGAAAAATATGCAAATCTGGATCACAAAGTCTTAGACAATACAGCAACCTCTATATAAATTCTACAAAAAAATACCCTGAGTCATGATAAATAAATACCACCCCCTGGTGGTTACAGTGCCACCCGATAACAAACTGCATTCTCTGGGTTTAATCTCCACAAAAAAATTAATACAGTAGAGGATTATCTGTGAGCCTTGAATTTTCAACACTTAGATAATGAATGTATTTCAAGTAATGTGTTTGATAGAGTGCTCAGATAAGGCTATGTGTTAAAGGGTAATTATGCCAATGAATAAGCTAATACATAATGTACGAAAAATAACGTGTTAAATTACAGAACTTTTGGTAACAAGACAAAAAAAAGTTCTTCAGTTTAAATAGGTAACAGCTAAAAAAAAAGGACAAATAGAAAATAGTAACTCTTAACTACCATAAAACACTTTAAATAACCTAATTCATAGTTTTTATGGGTCACTACTATAAGGCTAAGAAGCAAAACTATCCCACAAAGAAACAGCTTTAGCTAAATTAGGGGACTAATTTTAGCATCCACTTGGTGGTTCATCGGTAGAAATTGCCAGGTATGCAGCCAATTCCACATTTAGCTTGTAGTTGTTCCAGTCTCAGTCGAACACTGCACAAGCACAACCTTCATACTGTCGGAAATGATAACAAAAATTCAGTATCTTCAAAGCAGAAGATAATGATGATGATGAGGGTAGCACAGTGGCTGTGGACTCGTTCTTCATCATGTACAGTTGACCGTGAGACTGGCACCATTTCAATGTGTAAGACTGCAAGTATCTCTCGATATAACTATTTGCTTAGCATCATTATAATGATCAAGAAGTATTTTGCCACCGTCATCTCGAAACAAAAAATTCTCAAGCCGATCCGGTTTGGTTTCTTTGTGCTTAGTATATGCTTCTCAATAATATTCCGAATTAGATCCTGATCAATTTTTGAATGACTTTGGAATTTAAAACAAATCACATCTACATTATACTGTATAACACAACGTCTGCATCGTGAGAATAATATTAACCCATAATTCTCAATAATTCTCAATAATTTCAGCAGACAAAAAAAACATTCTTTAATTGTGAAAACATAGTGCATATGTCAACCAAATTTATACCAAAAAAGTCGAATAACACAAAGAGACTGGACCTATAAATATCCATAGATCGGTCGGTTTTCAAGGTATTATGGGAAAACTGAAGTGAATCTGAGAGGGACGGGACTGGCAGCTACTCACAATCTCTCCTTTTGGACCAGCTTCACCCTTGAATCCCGGAATACCGGGATCTCCCTGAAACAAAGGCCGGTCAGACAGTCGAGAAATGAATGATAAATAATACAGACGATATCGCATAAAGTAATCTAACATAGCGATCAGGTAATTCCATGCATTTTTCTGTCAGTTAAACTATAATCTGTACTCATGTATCAGACACAAGTAACTGGATAATTAACGCAGAAGCAGCTTCACCAACGAATGGAAATTTGTTTATCGGCTGGATTTGTGACGTTTGCATTAATAAACAGCTCCCGCTCTATTTTTTTATTACTTCCATCTGTGCTTCCCATGGAAAGATAAATAATGATTATACAGCACTGTGCAAAAGTCTTAGGCAGTCATAGAAAATGCTGACATTTCTTTATCTGGATAGTAAGTATATATTGGCTCAGAAAAAATACACGATTTAACATTTAAACACATGCAAATTAACAGTAGCACAATAAACCGTAACAATAAAAAATACATTTCTTCTGCTCTGCAAAAAGTTACTTATATAACATGTCATGTTAGGAGAGGTTTCAAAATGGCTAAGCTGACACACTTTGGCAGCCATAATATCACAGTTTTACGCCAACATGAAGGTCATTTATGCATCATTTTGTCTGACTGCCTAAGACGTACTACATGTCTTTCTGAAATTCTCAAATTACCAGTTAATTGGAGCACAGAACAGAAAACACACCAAACACTAAACTCCCTATTTTATTCCTTACGAAAACTAAACAAGATTCATTTGGATTTCATAATATGAAAAAAGATTAAATTAACTTCTGTGAAGTTCCCCTCAGACACAAAAAGACGACGATAATTATTGCTGAAAACAGCAGGAAAGCAGCTGCAAAGGTTTACAGGAGACAAAAGTGGAGTTAGATGGTGCCTTGAGGATCTCTGATTCTGCCCGTGTGACGTACCGACTGTCCTTTGGGGCCCAGGGGTCCTGTGGCTCCCTGAGGCCCTGGGGGGCCACGGGGCCCTGGGAAGCCTGGAGCACCTGCAATTCCAGGGGCACCCTGCAGGGGAGACAGGAACCACCTCATTAGATGGGAGTGCTGTAATTCACATACAAACGATCAGCTGGTGACAAGGAACTATACCTGAAACACGCAACCAGGAAAACAATATAAAATAGTTGAAACATAAAGCTTTCATAAGGGACTGACACACACAGTATAATCACCTCCTGCACTGATCAAACCCACTATGATGTTCATTAGTGACAATCAATATTTTTTCTGCTTGATACTAGAAGCCAACCTAATGAATTATTCATGAAGGTAAATATACATTACACGATGGTCATACAGGCTCATTATTTGCATCCGAGACTTTCATCTGATTGGTGCTCAGTTCCCTCTCAACACCATGTGACGTGGCCCATCAACGTGATTGGTGCAGCAGAGATCGTACTGAATGGCCCTGAATTTTAGGCATCATGCAATACAGGGACGGGGATACAGAATTAAAAAATGAGCCAACTCCATTATCCTGATGATCACAGCCTGGGCACCTCTATAGTGGCACTGTCATTCTGAGCTGCTTTTAACATTTAAAATGAAAACGAGGTACATTTAATCCTCAATGTGTTTCCTGCAGACTCATCATGCAGTGACTTTGGCATACCTTCAGTATAGCCATGTGTTACAGTACTGTGTCGAAAGGATTATCTTCTGTTTGAAGAAATAATTAAATAACTGCACATTATAATTAAGTAATGATAAAAAACCTGAATCCATTAGAGCGTTATTGTATTCTGCAACAATAGGAATTTAAATTTTTTTTCCCACTACTGAGAAATACAGGTTTATGTCTGGGATCAAAGGGTTAGTGGCAGGTTTCTTTCATGCATTTTTATATAATTTTAGGTATTTCGCTTAATTTTCCTAGTTGCAAACTTAATTACCTAATTGATTACAGACCCTGAAATACAGTCGGAGAAATCTTTTGCCTAACTGACGTGCAGCTTGTGGCTGAGGGGAGGCACTAATGGGGACGTTTAGGTGACAAAGCTTTGGGTTCAGGAGCCTCTGAGTGACATGGGAGCATCAGGACAGCTGCAAGCCGGACCAGTCGTTTGTTTGGCTCTCATCTTTTTTCAATGTCTCATCACTGATTGCAAGAAAAAAAAAAAACACCCTTGTTCGGGTTTTATGTTTTTTTAGGGTTCTGATTACTGATTGCACACCAGATTTCAGCCAGACAAAAACAAAACACTGTTTGCACCCACATTTGGCCCCTAAGCAAATCTGTTAAACACACTGTCAGCCATATTCTTTACCTCAATATAGCATCAGCGGTTGTGTAGGTCATAAGCTACCGGCAGACAACACTGCTGTCCGTTGCAGGAAGAATTAAGCAGCTACAGCATATCAACACAACATCAGTCCATACATCTGTGCATCCAGTACCTACAGGTCCTATCCCAGGTCCCGGAGGACACCGGGCAAAGGGACCAGCCTGGATGCAATGGCAGCTAATCGCACGACAGACACACCTACTCACAATCACACATTAAGGGTAAATTCAGGCCTAAGAGCATGTCTATTCCATAGAGGATTGAGATCCTCACAACATGAGGAGAACATGCAAACTCCACACTAACAGAGGATTTGACCCCCCCACCCCCACCCCAAACCTGGTGGTGTGAGGCAACAGCGCAACTGAGAAAACAGGGCCAGTTATGCACGATATATATAAGCACATATATAGACTGAAGACAAAGAAAGAGGTTAGTTTATATACTCACAGCAGATCCTTTGGCACCAGGGATACCGTCAGTACCTGGGTTCCCCTGTAGGGAGGTTGGAAAGGGGTAATATTAGTTACAAACACAACAAGAGTTATTTCTCATGCTCAGTTTCCACCCCGCATGAAACTGTGTGTATTTCAATGGGTGACATTTAAATTGGTGCTTGTTTCTTAACCTGTATCATGAAGATCAATATGAGAGAGCTGTACCTCTGTCTGTGAAAACAGGAGGGGCTCTGGTCTACAGTCACAGTTATTTGGGGACTCTGTGCTAGACAGTCAGTATCTGCGCCCCATTCCGCTGTTCCCCGGAGGTACTCACGGAGGCACCAGATGGGCCGGGTGCTCCCGGGGTTCCAGACTCCCCACGAGGCCCCTGGGCGCCCTCAGGTCCGCGGGCTCCAGTGGGACCGGCTTCTCCCTGTTGTGGGGAGGGGAGAGAGGACAGATGGACATCAGTGAGAGCTCCTTATTGTAGAGCCAGATTACACTGAGCGGGAATGGCTAGAATCAAAACAATCCCAACTTCCCTCACAGCTTCTACACTAACATGCTGTCAGAGAAGGAAGATATGTGATTATTTATGGTCAACCGGGGTACTTTTATGCCTCCAGAAACACTTTCTTTTTAAAGTGGCACTCAAGATTTAGCGTTGCAATATTTTCTTTTATTATTATTAGGTTCTGTCTTATAAATGCTTCAAGAAAATTCAAGAATTTAATAGGCCTGAAACCCACCAACAACTGCCAGTAATGAAAGCTACTCATGCAAATATTTCAGCTGACTGACCACACCCACTGCAGCCATCGACCAATGGGAAATCACTAATAACATGAGCAAACATCAAAGCTGACCAGAGCAATCATACTGTGTAGGTTTACTGAGTTTGCTAAATCCCAAACATGGCCACAAAGCTTGCTTTTTTTTTAACAAAAAGAGGAAGCAGTAACAGAGTGGAAAGGAAAAGATCTCATTTTGCTCTGATCAGAGGGATTTTCAAAGTTAGCCTTGACCCTGACGAGTTGCTGTGGCAACAGCTTAACATCTAAGTCTTGAGGGGACAACCAGGCTTACGAAGAAACAAAAGTAAGTTGTGCTGTGAAATGGAGCCGCGTCACAGGAATTAAACACAAAACTCTTCCCTGCGACATACTTACTTCCAGCTCTACACACACATGTGAGCACACACAGGCACGCACACACACATGCGCATCTGCCAACACACTTGAATTGTTCTTTTTAAAAAGATTACTGACCCAGGAGGGGAGAGATTGTGCAAAGCTGTGCTAGGCTCATTCCCTCTACAGCCCTAAATATTTTCCCTGCCTCCGGAAGGATATGCAGACTCCAGCTACAAGACATGGACACTGGTCTGTCTGTCTATTAATGACTCAGGGTAGATCAAACCTGAACAAGCAGAGCACAGGAAACAAGAACCCTGAAAATCCCTTAAATCACAGGAAATTACATAGAAGTACTGAACTCTCAATCAGTGTCAATACTGCCTTGCTAGCGGTTTCTTTCAGTCTTAAAAACTTTCTTTAGGAGAGTGTGAATTTTCCTTAGGAGGTTAGGAAACCTACTTACAGACGTGAATACACACGTGGCTAGCTCTGAACTTTCCTCTTTGTCCTGAGCATTCTTTGTTCACTGTAGCTGAAAACAAGAACTGAGCATTTGTTTGAAATAATCCCGGCCTTAAAGTCTAGTAATTTGCTCTCTGACATGAACAGATGGAAAAAAAAAAGTACACATAAATGAAAAAAAGCTGAGGCGGCGGAAATGAGAGAGACGGAGACGAGAGAGAGACGGAGATTGACAGACCTTGGTACCAGGGGATCCGGGGAACCCAGGAGCTCCAGAGGGACCAACCGGCCCCTAAAGCAGAGAGGGAGAGAGACGATGTAATCTTACGGTTCCGCTGCTAATCCCACTCTTTCCATAATCCCATGAAGCTCTTGAATTGCAACAAAACGTTGACATGAGTGAAGGCGGTACTTACAGGGGGACCGGCCGGCCCAGGCAAACCGTCGTTTCCTCGAGCGCCCTGTTAATGAGAGGGGGGGCGGCTGACAGTTAGTTACGTTACAGCCATCCATCTTCGCTAAGCGCTTATCAGGCACAGGGCCGCGGGTCACATTAAACGGCATTCGTCTTATGGTGACGGAGCCACAGCCCTACTCCGGGGATCAGGGGTACACCAGCTAACGTTATGCTAAATCACTCTAATGGCGCACGCAGGGAGATGGGCCGCATTGCGCATCTCCTACGTGAGGAAAACGTAATTAGTGTGACAACGAAAACGACAGTGGACGGCGGGCATGTTTGCCGTAGTGGGGCTCTTGTCTGTGGCTCCGACACATAAACACACTGGGTCCTTTAGTAAAATGGAGAGGTACTTCGGTGGGGGGGCTTCTGTGTGTAATTTGGCCTTGTGTTTGTCCAATTACGGATCCATCACTCAGCACTTATGGTACAATCATGCAGGCACCATGTGTCTGCCTCACATCAGGGATTTCTCAACAAAGGGCACCATTTTCTATCATAATTAAGGCATAAATATTTTCAATGAGTAGAATGGAGGCTAATTAAAGCAAGCAAACTGTTTTTGACAGCGAATTAAGAGAGACGGCGCCCCGTTCTGGTATGGAGTGGAGGTGTGCCTGGATAAGGGAGCTTAGCCCTGCACGGTGTCTGTGGTAGTGTTGGCAAGCGATCAGTAAAAGGAGTTTTATGGGCGTCCCTTGTTTGACATTAATATTTGGAGTAATACGTTCCTATTACAGTGACATCACCATGGCAACAGCATAACCTAATGCATTAGTGAAGTCAATTGGGAAATACAATTGGACCAGAGCCCCGATAGCCAATGGGCAACGGCAGTGACCCAGTACTTAGGGTCTGATGAGTAGGACAACATAAGCAAGGAATCAGGGGGTGAAACAGCACTCACAGCAGCTCCCGGAGGTCCAGGGCGGCCCCTCTCGCCTGGCAGACCACGAGGGCCCTAAAGAGAGACAAAAAATAAGCAGATGAAGGTCACATAATGAGCACTGCCGTGGTTCAGCACTGCTGGCGACAGTTCATGGCAATGTGACTGGAGTGTTTCAGTCTGGAGTGTGTCAGTCTGCAGTGTGTCAGTCTGGAGTGTGTCAGTCTACAATGTTTCAGTCTGCAGTGTGTCAGTATGGAGTGTGTCAGTCTGCAGTGTGTCAGTATGGAGTGTTTCAGTCTGCAGTGTGTCAGTCTGCAGTGTTTCAGTCTGCAGTGTGTCAGTATGGAGTGTTTTAGTCTGCAGTGTGTCAGTCTGGAGTGTGTCAGGCAGTCCCTGGGTTAAGAACATACATTTTAGAGACAGCTCATACTTACGAACACACTGCCATAAAGCCTAGTATAATAACCATTTCAGTTTAATGCAATGGTTTGTAATAAAGAATGCACACACTACTTCGTGATGCTCATTATGCAGCTTCAGTGGTCAATTAGCTCGAGGTAGCTACATATAACATTATTATTATTAACTATTATTATTATCACTGTATTGCTATTGTTCCGACTTAACTACAAATTCGACTTAAAGACTGTAAAGGTGAGCCCCCATGTAAACGCCGGTTCCCCGTCCTTTATAATGCAGGGGAACCCCTCCCTGACTCACCATAGGTCCCGGTGCTCCATTCTCACCGGGGGATCCTCCCTCCCCCTGCAGGAAGGAGCAGCAGTGTCAGTTTATTTTTAAAGAGGAAGGAAGGAGACGGGCATCTGAAACACAACGAGAAGGAAGGAAAGGAGGAGGGAGGTGCAGGAAGAGGGAACGGGAATCAGCAGTAGGGAGTCATAGAGCCTGACAGAATCAAAGAGGAAGGAGGAAGTGATGGGAATGGAGTGATGGAGGAAGAGAAAGTGACAGATGCATGAAAGTAGAGGAAGGAATGTGGATGGAGAGATGAAGGAAGAGAAAGTGAGGACGATGCACGGAAGCAGAGGAAGTCATGGGAATGAGAGATGAGGAAAAGAAAGTTATGCAGATGTATGGCAGTACAGGAAGTGATGCAGATGGAGTGATGGAGGAAGAGTAAGTGACAGATGTTCAAAAGTAGAGGAAGGGATGTAGATGGAGAGATGGAGAAAGAGAAAATGATGGAGATGTACGAAAGTAGAGGAAGTCATGGGAATTAAAAATGATGAAGAGAAAGCGATGGACACAACAGTAAGGGAATTAATGCAGATATGGAGGAAGAGAAAGGGTCAAAGATCTACAAAAGGAGTGGAGGTGATGGGAATGAAGAAATGGAGGAAGAAAAAAAGTGATGAAGACGCATGAAAGCAGAGGAAGGGATGTGGATGGAGAGATGGAGGAAGAGAAGGAAGTTGAGAGATGGAAAGAGATGGAAAGAGAGAAAGTGACAGAGCTAGAAAGAAGAGGATGCTGATAGAAGAATGTATCAGAGAGGGTGTGAAAGACAGAACACAGATCATAAAAAAATATAGGAAACTACAGGAAAATGCCCAGCTGGCAGGTCGTACCTTTGCTCCTACAGCGCCGCTCTCCCCCTTGGCACCATCCAGGCCTGGGTAACCCTGCCAGGGTGAATAATTCACAAATTACTCCTCACACTGTCGCTCGGGCTACCAGAATTAGCCTGGTCTGATATATCGGCCAGTCAGAGGAAACCCTTGTGAACAAGCAAATGATTTTTAAATATACTCTACTAAAAAGGTGACAGATGGCAGAAAATCCGTAAATCTGCGATGAACACTGAAGTTAAGTGACAACATAAGCATCACACAAAGGAGACTGCCTGGAAATTAGTCACGGAAACTCACTCTATGCCCTTTGATTCCAGGCAGGCCTGGAGTTCCTGGGAATCCGCGAGCTCCCTGCGGGAAAGAGAAACTCATTTCATGTAAGAAATTTCTTCCCATTGTTGCAAGTTATATAGCCTCTAATAAAAGCCACAGTTAGGTCTCTCTTCACATTATACAGGTAAAATTAATTTTGTCTTTTCAAAGTTTAAAAGAAGTTATTTTAATATTAGAAGGGATCCAAAATGGATTTTAGACATTACAGCTTAATCACAAAGACATTTGCTTCTTTAAAGTCAATTTTCAGTGCTAATATGTCTATATAAGATAACGCTGTATTATTTCATATTGGCATTAGGGTTTGAGGGGAGATAGTCGCTCCATTTGTGTGCCCTGTCTTTATTTGAACTTCTGAGCTTCTGCTGTCTGCGGCTTGGGCTCTCGGTACCTGGGGGCCCAGAGGTCCGCGCTCCCCAGATTTTCCTGGCTTGCCAGGTTCACCCTGAGGAATTAGCAAAGGATTAATGGATGAACTAATAAGCCGGAGTAGGAACCAAGAGAATAAGTGTAACACATGTCAAGTTCATTAAAACAAACAAATTAAACGAAATATGTTGGCATTGAAGACTAACAAAAAAGGCTGCAGAAAAATATTATAATTGATTTACATAATAACTTCTATGTGCGTTGCCCCCCCCCGCCCCCAGCGCACCTACAGGTTTGTTCATTAAGCCGCCATATAGTCTGTATAAACTATGGTTATGAAGAAAAAAAACACCTGCACAACCCAGACACGACTTAAAGCACTAGGTACTATTCTGGGAGAAGCTCTCATCCGTTATGACCTATGGGACTAATGTGACGACTGGCTGACGGGATAACTTATTTCTTTAACATATTTATTACCGCTTTGTATATTCTTAAATTTCAAACACATACGTGTTGAAAAATGCAATATGGGTCACAGAGAGCAGAGCAGGACCTGAGAGTGTTCAATCTACAGCTCTGGAAAAAATTAAGAGACCACAGCTAAATTTTCAGCTTCACTCATTTCTCAAGTTTTGGGTAGTTATCTGTGTAAATTACCTGTGTAAGATACACTTTTTTTTTTTGCAAACTGCAGCCTGGCTGTTCTTTCCTTCTCACTGATGAACTGGGCAAGTTGGCGGTCATCTCTGGAGTTAGAAAGCCGCTTCTGCCCTCTTACCTGGCTGGTTTACTGGTTACTGACAGTGTCTCCTGTCTCACCCTGTTCTTGTGTACTGCTGACTAATAAACTCAAAGCCTGGAAGCAGCCTGCCATGCAGTGTGACCTTCTGCCAGCAGAACCGGGATTAAACCAGGATTTAACCATACAGATTTATATAAATTATATGTATATTGGTCTCTTAATTTTTACCTGAGCTGTATAATTGACATAAATGTATTTATGCAGATTTCAAAAAATGAAAATTGGAGATTGAGTTAAAGTGAAGGCAGAAAAACATTAAAACCAGACTCATGAAATATCTTTATCACTATGATGCTGATTACAATGAATGACAAACTGAAAAAGTGTTGAAAACACAGGGGGTATAAAAGCGCCCTCTAGTGTTCAGACATAATGACAGCAGGAGAGGAAATGTGGTTTTGGTGATGGGCAACTGTGATCCCATTACGTTTCAAGGGAAACATCAGGGACCGTGGCAGTTACTCCAAATGGGGCAGTGTGAGCCTTCGGAAGGTGGCAGCAATAATGACACGGTTGCGGATGGCGGGTGACAGTAATGGGTGGTGTGTAAGGCGGCAGCGTTAAGCAGCTGAATGCAAAAAAACAGCAATTTGAATCCAGACAACGACTGGAATGAAGCAGAAGCAGAAGAACAGCCCTGACTGCTCGGGCCTTTGTAAAACATATGGGAGGGGGGGCAGACTATAGCTTGTCTGTGTGTTTTTCATCACTGTTGTGGTACTTATAGTAAATAAAATAAACATAAGAAAATTAACATGGACAGCGGAAAGCTGGGGAAGATTTAGGCACAGGAAGTGATACTTACATCTTCACCAGGTTTCCCAGGAGCCCCGGGGGGGCCACGCGGACCCAAGGGGCCCTATTATGAAAAAAAGACAAAAGGCAAACATTTTTGCTTCCAAATACCAAGACAGAGAAATACACGAAGCATAAATATGCCACTTGGCACATACTTCCTGTACACAGCTAGATATACTAATCAAACCACCAATCAAAACCAGACTCTACCAATCAAACCACCAATCAAAACCAGAAGCTACCGATCAAACCACCAATCAAAACCAGAAGCTACCAATCAAACCACCAATGAAAACCATCAGCTACCAATCAAACCAACAATCAAATACTGAGAATGTGCAACACTACAGGAGGACATGCATTCTAAGTCAGAAATATGTTCTTTTATATATACAGTCTTACGTTGCGTCACACCTGATCCTCATATCCAACTGCATATACGTCCAAAGTGCGTAGTAAATTAGACGCCTGACAGTGGATGTGGTAGGATATTAGCGGGCGTATCGTTTATTGTAACAGGTACGGGAGAATATTGATATACGCCCAGTTGACTTGCATCTGATGGTCCTGGTCGCAAGATGACGCAAAGTTTTTGAAAAAAAAAATCACTTTTATTATTTTTTGAATTCATAATTTTCTTGAGCCGTCAGCTACCATTTTGCTATCCCAGAATGTATCTGTTTTTATTGAAGAGGCCAAGAAACCAGTTTCTGGAGAAAGATTTAGAAACGAACAAGGTCAGAGCCTTGCTGTCAGGGTGTGGGGCACGCATGATTTGACGTCCGGGGCAGTCTTTGTCGGCCAGAAGCATTCCTGACTTGATTCTAATTTCAAGTAATGATGCATTAGATGAAGGGCTGGGGTCTGAGGTTAACGGTGCAGGTGATCTGCATAGGCCTGGCGTCAGACTCTCCGTGCCCAGCTGGAGAGGATTAACACAGCGGACGCGGCAGTGGGTGTGTGGATGGGATGGGGAAGGAGCCGCGGAGCACGTACACTTCCTCCAGGTTCTCCGGGCTCGCCTGGGTTGCCTTGGAAACCTTGAGGACCCTGGGAAGCAGGAGATGAGACTGTGAGCGGCGTCACTCTGAAACAGCACAAGTAACTGAAGCTAGTTGTCAGCCCCTGAAGCTCATTCATCGAGCACCTCTTGATCGTGTCACAGATATGACGAGTTTCCTCTTGATGAATTGATATTTGAACCATATCATGAACTTAATAATGATGAAATGTGCATGCAAAGTTACATGCACCACAACATGAAAAACTATATAATCATCATTTTGAAAAAGAATACATAAGTGAAAAAAATAATATAAAACTATAATGCAGAAACACAATTGGTAACAATCCACTAAAAGTATTACTTGCTTGAACGTCAAGTTCCAACATGTCCCCCCAGGAGTGTTTGCCCCCCCTAATTGTTTTAAACCCAAAAGCTAAAAGGGCTTCAGCAGGACCAAAGGGCATTTTGAGTGGGGTGGGAACTGTTGAGTCTTAGGAACGTTACCTGTCAGGTGTTCCATTCCTCTCCCCCCACCAAAAAAAAAGAAAATTACCCCCACTGCACTTCAGTTGAAAGATTACACATTTAATGTCTGCTTCCTCCAGAAAGTTGCAAACAATGTCTTGTTAACTTGGAATAAATCAGGCAGATTATCCAGGGGATCCTTGAAATCACCAACATCTAAGTCGCTTAGTATGTTTACAACATTGCTCAAACTACATGTAAACAGTGAGCTTTTTGAACATGTTAATTTTGGAGGATTACTTGACAGAAAGTTATTTTAAATGAAAAGGAGAAACTGCGTAAATCTCCTCCTCTCTCTCTCTCTGAAAACTGCATCCACATCTCTTGTGATGTTTATTTTTTTCTCAGGAATCTACCCACGATTTTGATAACTTGCTAACAATGATGCTGCGGTACTTACGGGAGCTCCAGTTGGGCCAGGTGGTCCTCTTGGACCCATAGGGCCCTAGAGGGAGAGAGGAGATAAGAGGAAGAGAGAGAGCATGAGATCATCAGAAGACAAACACACACGATCACATTTCCTACCGCAGAGATGTACTCCAGAACATCAGAAGATGAACGGATACACAGTTTGTGGATGTTTCCCCTTAATTCAGGCTGGAACTGGTTGTGGGGGGGGGGGGGGGTATAAAATAGGGGCAGCATTATTCATGCCCTCCGCTCTGCCTTATGCTGCACGTGTTTAATCAAGTTGCTTTACCCCCATTTTTTTACCCCAAGGCTACAGGAGGCCGCGCAGCCTGCCTGTCTGTCAGATACATAAATCACTGGACATTCCTCGCTCACAGTCAGATGCTGCCACGCCCAAATGGTTGCCCGCCAGCTGTGCTCAGAATTCAAAGGGGGGGGGGACTTTGTTCCCCTCCTGCCTGCTTTTTAAAGCATACAGGAACAGACTCCAGCTGGAGGTGGAAATTACAAATCCACCTAGTTCCCCCCACAAAAGCAAAAGCATGCAAGGGAGGGGGCTTCATTTACAGGTCATCTGCCTTTAGACACCCATCTCTGGATACCTCGATACAAATGACCCTTAATCAAAGGCCGCGCTACTTTTTGTTCACAATCTTCTTAAGCACTGCAGAGATTAGAGTTATTAAAACACTAATGCAGCTGGAACTTCCTGGCTAAGAAAATGAACTGATTCTTCGATTCTACAAATCAGTATGACTTGATGTAATCATCAAAATCATACGATTTCGTAATATCCAGTATACCTTCACCGTTAACACAGGCACTCCACTGTCTATGGCAAAAAACAAACACTTTTTCAAATACTCAAATATGTAACTCCGCATGCGAATGGGATTTCAAAGTATTCAAAATATTTGCCAGAGAAAACGCCCAGGTCACGGGCTCGGACCAGAACGGCGGCAGCTTCACGCGCTGGTAGGGATGGGAGGAAATGAAAGGCAGCGTTTGGCTGTCAGCGGCTGGACCGGAGGGCCTCGCCGTGAATGGGGCTCTGTGCAGGCAGGCTGAGGTGTCTGCTTGCATCGTGCTGCTCTCATTCCAGTGAAAGCCCCCAGTGTGCGGGGCAGTGGGCCGCAGTGGGCCGCAGTGGGCAGCCGCGAAAGGGCTCTTCAGGCTGAGAAGCTCCCACAGTGACTCTTTTTGTTTTATTCCGCCACGTTTGGGTGCTGCCAAGTCAAACCTTCAGGGTCACGATGGCCGACTCCCTCATTACAGCATGAAACAGGGCTCTTTTCACAACTTGTATCGATTCCAAAACGGCAGATCAGGATGCATAAAGAAAAGTGCTCGGAGTCTCGCTTCTCAGCTTTGTAAATACCAGGGATGCTTTTGCTGGTCTTTTCTCATTTATGTTTTTTTTTCTTAAAGTAAACAAAGCTTTTCATAAACTTGCACCAGTTGACCGACTCCCTTTCATCACAATGAATTATTCTGGGTAGCGAGCCAGAAGCTGTAGTTCCTCCTCCTGCCCACAAGATGGCAGCAGCCAGGGACGTGGTGGCTGATTTTCGATAATATTTCTCTTTGCATATCTCAGAGTTCTGTTGCCTGCCTTAATCAGCCATCTTCCCAAATGTGCACCGTTTGCGGTCTTTACCATCGGTCCTTGCATCACACCCATCTGAGCACCTCCGGACTTCTCGTCGAATCCGCCTGCCATCTGGGCCGCAAAGTTCTGCCGTGAGAAGAAAGAGAGAATGGTGCCATGTCACAGTGCAGGGGTCCAGAAATGCCTACAGCTACCCATAGTTGTGCAACATACTCTACAAAAAGTGCAATCTTTGGAAACGGGACCAGTTGCACACTAAGTTAGCGTCATTGCTACACGTTGCAATACATGCAACGCTTTCTGAAGTGGAATTGAGAAAGTGTATAAAAACAGCCCAAAACCTAAAAGGTAAATAAATCCAAATAACAAACTGGCCTCTAACGTAATCTAAATGTAACGAGTCATTTCTGCTTGGTCACCATGGTTTTATAAAATATGCCTTTGAACAGGGGGCTTAAAATAGACCAAAAGGCTATGGGGCTGCACATTTATCTTTTCTTTACAAAGCCCTCAAAATTCCGGCTAACATCTGGAAGAGATCTTGGCGGGCTTATAATTAGGACCATGCTCACAAGACCATAAATAACCCAGAAAGGGTACCCAGTCATACCAAAGGCGGGCGACGGCCGTGCAGGACAGTCCCAGGCAGATGTGAGCTTCATGGGACAGCGCATCTGTTCGAGTTACAGAGAGCTTGCTGCCACTGGAGGACGCTAAGTGGACCCCCCCCCCCTCCCTCCCATGGGCCTATTAAGTGCACAGGTAGGTGCGTGGGGTCCCATCCCATCCAACTCTCCACTTTATAACCTCACCTCCTGCTGGGTTATTACAGCCCTGCATCACCCTAGCCAGCACTGCATGCCAATCCATCAGCAAACCCCCCCCCCCTGCCCCCACACCCCTTCCTGAGGAGTAATTTTACCCCATGGTACTGGTGGATGGGGGGGGGAGCACGTGAGAGGCCAGGTCCCTGTACCTGACATTGTGCTGAATGTGACTGGTTCACAGCCCCTATTTCAGGGGTGCAGACTCCTTGCTGCCAGTAAAACTCCAGTGTTTGCACTTTTCTCTGGGGCATAAGCAGGGCTTTTAGAGAATGAGTCTGATGCTCCTTTGAGGAGACTCTCCTTAAAAGACAAACTGTCCCCCTCCCCGTACTGAACCTATAACGCTGCTACCAAAATCTACACACTGCACATTCCTGTTCATTCAATCTGATTGCCCATTTGCATGTTTGCATTTTTAAATACATTTTTCTCTTAGGTCAATGTTTCAATATGTCTTGTTCAAATTACTTACATATTTATGTTTGATTTTTTACAATTTCTTTGTAGTATGGCCAGTGAGATGGATATTTCATCTCAGTGTGTGATTCATGCATCATACACATGCAAAATACAGATAAAGATACTTTGACTTGAGTATGAACAAGAGCCCCCAGTAACTCTGTAAAAATGCACCCCCCGGACAGCCTAATGTCGTTTCTTTGCAACCCTGGAAATATGTATATTCGAGTCTCACCAGCACATTGAAAAAATGATGATGGCCAAAAAAATACGTTGCAAACAAAACAACAACATTTCAGAGTGAGATGTGAGGGAAAGAATCCCTCCAGAAACATCACATGCGGAATGGAAAGCTGAATACACCATAAAAGTGACCCCCTTATTTTCAGAATTGCTGTCACAAAAGCACAGAATCATGACATCACCTCAGCACCGTACTCCACTGCACCGAGCCAGCGACGCCCACAACCACACATTCTGGGTGTATTTTAGAGCGATCTTTACTTTCACTTGGCCGGTGAATATTGTAATTTGGCCAAAGCCTCCAAGCCATCAAAGGACAACAAAACAATCCATAATCCACCTTGATCCATGACCTTAGTTATGCGAATGTTTGTGATGGGCAGCAAAGCAGGAAGTGATGTAAGCCATCGTGGCATGCGTGTTCTGATTGGTCCTTGGCACCATCATCATGGGCTCTCCCCAGCACCGACCTCAGCTTATATAGAGGACTCAGTGGAACGTCCAAAAGCCTAACAGTGTGTTAAGGAAGATAATACCCCCGTGCTTTGGTGAAACTGTCTACCACCACCCTGTCATTGGCTCTAGCCAGTCACAAGATCCTGCAATATTTTTTTCCATCCCTGGGTCCCGCACTGGTACCCCCACTCTACTTGCTAGCTATGCGATGGAGGAACTTCCTGGGTTTTGTCCTGAGTCAGCGCATTGCTGGTTGGCTGGCAGAGTGAGAATCAAACCCCCTTAGACCTTCAGGAAAGGTGGACACATTCCTGAAATCACTGAAACAGGAGTAACTCCTGCCAGCTAAAACAGTTTTACAGACAATCCCGAATAACCCAACGGACAGTGCTTTATCTGACAATCATGTGAGCCCATAGCTGTCACCTTGATTTAAATGGTTAAAACGAGGAAACGCTGGTCTCTTTCTGCAAAGCACGGGAAACAGCATGACCTGCTTGGGTGATTTCCCCGTTATCAGTGAACCCATGTGCCACCGCCTTGTTAATTCCCGGGTCTTACACGCAGTTCCATATTAGGACCTATCAAGAATAATCGTCAAAGCATTCGTCCATTTTGTACTATGATCAGGATCACTGTCCGCCAGCAGACAGTGGGAGAGCAGCCCTGCCCCCGCCATCCCATCCCACCCCCCGACCGTCCTGATACCTTTAAATTGGAGTCTCAGGAAGTATCGCTTGGGTTCAGCATAAGCCGAGAGGACCCATTACTGAGACTCAGTACCTTAAGGTCCACAGCGAATCATGGCATGTAAAAACCATCAGGAAACCACCAAAAGCCAGCATTTGATAACCTTACCAGCTCAGTACAAGTTAGCCACTGAAACGACTTGTTTTTCATAACCGGACCTTTAAAACCCTGGACTGATTCTCGTATGGAACAACTGGGCAGCACTGTAATTTCATCAGAACGTACAATTATAGTTACGCTGTTTATACGGAAAACTAAACAGATGATACACTAAAATCGTTTAATCATCTTTATCTGTGAATATATACAATAAAAAACATTGATTAGTTATAATAAGATTTTTTTTTTTAAAAAAGTCGACGAGACCGAAAGCAGATTGTCCGCACTTATAATCATATGTGTATTTTTCTTTGTGAAATCTGCACTAAAAATGGGATTGGTGAGTTTTTTCAGCGGTTTCTTGTACTTACAGAAACTTCCAATACTCAAACAAAATGCCATGCCTCCCTGGCAAATGACTTTGAAAAGTTGAAGTACAACTGCGGATTTCTGTTTGTGTCCCATTATCGCGTCCAAAACACTCCGAGCGCTTATAAACGGAATTTAACGGTTCGCGGGTACTTACAGATTGGGTTACGTCTCAGAGAGCAGTCCTGTGCATCCATCAAAACACAGAAAACGCTGCAGTTTGGGATTATTAGATTTGTCCCGGTAAAGCCTGGGTTTCCCCACCAAACGCTCAGTACCGCCCTCCCTTTCTGCTCGGAAGTGGAGCTTTTAAGTGAGATTAACAGCATTGAGCAGAAACTAGCATCTTGGGGTCTGATAACCAGCCCCCCCCCCCCCATTTAAGCATCATATAAATGTCATACAAACAGAATGACAGCACAAGCAACACATACAACAAACCGAATAAAGAGGTTTTGTGAATATTTCTGAACTATAGTTTATAAATCCATATAAAACACGGTTACAGAACTGATTTCGTCTATGTGTTCATGTAAAGCCATTGCTGTAGTTATAGCATACGAGGGATTTTTAAATTGTACTATTACTAGTACCACTTAAATAATATCAAACTTTTTGCTTAATAGCAGGAAGCGGTCCATCGACCATAACAAGCTTACTTCGAGGAAATGAAAGCTCCCACATTGACTGTAACCCCCCATCCCCAAAACAAATAAAGATGAAAAGAGGCATTGTGTTACTTTGAGGAAGGTTTAAGCTGAACCACTGAAGCCACTTCGCAGTGCACGTCTGGTCACGTAGCTCTATCTAGTGGCCTCCCTGATTTATTGTTGACTTGTTACCGGATTCAGCGCGTATTTTTCTTGAACCTGGACGTTGAGCACAAACATTATAAAACCATCACGAGACACATTCCCACTAAAAATTAACGTTCACCAATCCATGTAATACTCTTCTATAACGGCTCGTCAATAGGGCTTTTTACGTTTTAAAAATACAACTTTCACCACTTTCCTGCAACGTTTCTTTCATTAAATACATGGCCTTCATTTTTAGGTCATTTGTGTATTTATGCTAAAAGTATATTTTGGGCTCATGTATTTAGCCCTACTAAAATATCTGCCACCATTCCCATTTGGCTGACTTTACACTCATGTTCCTTTACCGTTTGGAACAGGCCAGTGCAAGAAAACTTAGATATAAGTTGTTGAACATTTCAGTTCAACCTTTTTGTGATTAAGTGGTTACATCGTTAATAATCGAGAAGGAGGGGACTGTCCTTAGACAAACATTTAATTCAGGCTGGTATGTAAGCAAGGGACTCTTGAGTACAAGGTCGAGGCCCTCCTGTTCCATATTAACGATAAGCACTTGGATAAGGACGTACCCTTGCGTGAAGGTTAAAGGTATAGATCCGAGATGAGGTACTATGTACCTTTGACAAAGGAACAGCCTGGATTACATTAACGAAAATGCAGACTTGTATAGAAATACGAATGTTTACTAAGCAGATAAAATGGTCTAAACATCAACATCCATGCAGTGTTGGGCCATCTTCCATTCTGCTAATTCCTTGAACTTGATGATGAAATAAATGAGAATCCTGGAACCCTAGTCTCAGTCCCCAGTCGACTTTGTGAACCTTGCCTGGAAAATTTCACCAAAAAAAAAAAAACTATTTTGAAAGAGCTTAGTCATGATCCAAAAGCGAGAAACTTCCTGAACCTGACCAGGGAAAATGGTAAGTCACATATTCCATCCACCTTCATGTCTAAACAATGTCTCGGACCTGGAGCTTTTAAAACGCGCTCGTGTGATTCAGGATCCCTCATCTGCCTGAATCGGGTTCGTTGCAATGCTAACTGGCCCCGTTCCAAAGGTTGCCAAATAATTAGCTACACATGACATGATACGACCTTTTTTGTATCATTATAGTAAATTCACTAGGTAGACAAATTGGTTTCATTTTATTTGCAGATCGAATTAATGAGAAAAAAACAAATATGGAATCCAACAGTCACATGACCACAAACGTTGTCATATTTAAAAAGAAAACAGAATGTTAATAAAAATAAAGCTCCCTAAAGTACTTGGCAACGATTAATTATATTATAATTTTGTATGAGTTTTGTGTGTTTCTTGAAGTTTAAGAAACTGCTGAAATACACACCAAACACTTTTTTCAGTGCAGAATTTTAATTTAATTTAATAACCTAATGTTTAGTTTCGTGGCGTTTCATATAAACCAATCCAGCTTTTTTATTTTAACTACTAGTAATATCATCATTGTGATATATCCCGTTTGGAAAATTTAGGAAAAATTGTGCTTGACCGTCTCCTGGAGCTTGGTGTTGGTATAAAGCACAGTGACCCCCCTCCCCCCGTAGGAGGCGGGGCTTCAACCAGGAAGTAATTTCACGCACAAGAAGCGAAGCGAAGCGAAGCAGAAGTCAGATGTCATTTAGTCCGGGAACTGTTTTTAAACTTTAAACAACCTGCGGTTGGGTGGGAACATTTTTTAAATTTACCTTCAACTTGGACCAGTTTTGACCCAGAAGATGGCTTCCTGTACATGTTTGAGTTTCCTAACTTTTCAGACGTTAATATGGCTGGTTTTGTCCTCAGGTACGCTGAGCACTACATCTACAGCAGACTATGCAACTCAGCCACCCTCCCGGGAGATTTAACTTTAGGTTCGATGCAGTGATTTAACCCCACGGACACCGCGGTGCACATGACATGATGTAATTCTGCATAATTAATGCGAAACCCATGTACCACCAGCCTGCTCTCTGTCTGTGTTCCTCACAGGGAGACCTAACATCCTTCTGATCGTGTCGGACGATCTGCGGCCCGCCATGGGAAGCTACAGTTTCCCGGGGGTGATGACGCCCAACCTGGATCAGCTGGCGTCGGAGAGCGTCGTGTTCCGTAACGCGTTTGCTCAGGTGAATCGGGAAAGCGAGAAATGCCTCCCCCCCCTATTTACCCCACTCGGAGTATCCAGTATTTAATAACAAGGCTATAAAGATTATATTGTGTACCTTAAGGATTTTCCCACAAACATAGACGGTGCACCTGTGACATTTAAACATTAAGGGTCAGAATAGTTGTTGGTCGGTTTTCTTATGTCTAATTTTGTCTTTATGTAAAACTTTTAAAGCCCCCCCCCAAAAAAAAGAATAAACAAACAAATACATTTAAAAACATGGACTGCACTGATGGACGCTCCGGTTACAATAACAGTAATAAGATCATTATAATTAACAGCACGCACCTGTTGTTATTACTGTGGTTTGCTTGCATTGTTTTATGGCCCTAATTGCTATTCTATTATTATTTTAAGAAGACGCATTAGGGATAATTGGAGTCTTTAACCGTTTGCCGGTATCTCGTTAAGCAAGCGGTGTGCGCGCCCAGCCGAACCTCCTTCCTGACCAGCCGGCGTCCCGATACCACCCGGTTGTACGACTTCAACTCCTACTGGAGGGTCCATGCGGGCAACTACACGACGCTGCCGCAGTACTTTAAGGAGCACGGCTACCACACCATGTCCGTGGGGAAGGTCTTCCACCCGGGTAAGGGGATGTGAATATCATAATAAAAAAAAAAAAAAAACATTGTTTATAAGGCATTAGACTGCGGTAGCATCACAGAGTTCTACAGTCTCTGTTATTAAACCATAATAAGATTTATAGTTTAAATGTATAATAATGAAAAGCTTTAATAATTGAACTCTGTTCTGTGTGTGTTGCCGGTTCCTTTTGTCCATGATCCCTGTACCTTCTTGAATGTCTTGTCCCTCTGTGTTATGCTAATGATATAATGCTATTTGGATTTAGCACGTCTAGAACAGCACCCCACGGCGATGTTCATGTATGTAGTGCTGTGATTGGTTGCGTGTGTGGCCCTACGTGTGGCGACCAATGTCACGTTCCCTACAAAAGCGTAAGTGTGCCTGTCTCCCCCCTCTGAAGGCATCGCCTCCAATCACTCGGATGATTTCCCGTACAGTTGGTCTGTGCCGCCGTATCATCCCGCCTCTATGGCCTTTGAGAAGAAGAAGGTTAGTTCCATTAACATAATCACATCTAGGATTTTGTTTTTATATATATATATATGTATATATATGTGTGTGTTTCGTCTGTTATGTAATGTGACTATTCTCCTGTTTTGTCCACTGGCGTTAATTTTATGTGGTTTTTTTGCATTTATACCATAGAGTTATGAGGATCATTTTAGCAGGCTACGTACGATTCATCTCTGCGGCGATCTGCTTGCATTTATCACCAACGTGACAGTTTCGTAATCACACTCTCAGCTGAGCGAGACCCCTCAGAGCTGTGCAATCACACAAACATACATTTTTTTCTAAAGAGCCATCTTAATGCGGCAGCAGGAAGGCGATGCTTAATAACCTGAAGGTGTACAGACTACAGTGGGGTTTAGACCTGACACCCCACTGATATAGACTGCAGTCATGACCTGAACAGATGTGCTGTGTGGACCATACAGTCGCTCCCTTTCCTTAGCGCTTTTGGGTTGTCTCACCAGAGCTGACCATGTTGAGGTGGTCCAGCTCGCACACTCTGTATGGGCGCCCCCTACAGGTCTGCAGGGGTGATGACGGGAAGCTCCACGCCAACCTACTGTGCGCCGTCAATGTGTCGGAGATGCCGCTGAAGACTTTGCCCGACATGGAGAGCACGGCAGAGGCTATCCGGCTGCTGCATTCCATGAGGGAGGCGCGGGAGCCCTTTTTCCTGGCTGTGGGCTACCACAAACCTCACATTCCTTTCAGGATCCCACAGGTATTTCAGTTCTTCCCTCTAGGGGGTGCACTATGCTGCTGTGAGCAGAGTTCGGAATGCCAATTCCATGCTGCGGCTAGTTGGGTCCCCAGGTAACCAAAGAAAAGGTTTTGTTGACCAGTGAAGCTTATTGGGAAAAGACATTGACCTCGCAATGTACTGGATGAACAGGGATGGATGGATGATGGGATGGATGGATGGACATTCACACTGCAGAACAGTAGCCAAAAAGTTCCGTTAAATGGTTTCCTTCCTAGGGTGCCCTACGGTTTCCTGGCTCTTGGTTGTGGAGTGGAAAGAGCGTATTGATAAATTGGATGTGATGAAAGTGGACAGCTGGGGGCACTGTGGTTAATATAGCAGGAGGTATGATGCTTTCCCCAGGAGTTCCTGAAGCTCTACCCCCTGGAGAACATGACTCTGGCCCCTGACCCCGAAGTCCCCAAAGGCCTGCCCCCTGTGGCCTACAATCCCTGGACAGACATCCGAAAACGGGAGGATGTGCAGGCACTGAACATCAGCTTTCCCTACGGGCCGATCCCCCCGGACTTCCAGGTCGGGCTCGATGGATCTCGATATCGATTTTCTTTAAGATGGCTTGTTAAAATCGACGCGCTTCCTCCTTGCTAATCTGGTATGATTTGGTGGCTGTCTTCTGTCTCACAGTTACGGATTCGGCAGCACTATTTTGCTGCAGTATCCTACGTGGACTCGCTGGTGGGGGCGCTTCTGAGCACGCTGGATGATTTGGGATTAGCCAGGAACACCGCGGTGCTTTTCACCTCTGATCATGGTCAGTACCGGTGTGCTATAGTCTTCGTTCTGCCTCAGTACATCAAGTGCCCCCTTTAGCGGCAGTGGATGGACATGTGGCCGGCGTCTCTGGGACACTGTGCTTTTGAGGCTTTTTGCCATTTTTTTTGTCACCACTAGATGGTGATATAGTGACACCCAAGTTTTTTTTCTTTTCGTCTCTGTAGTCAGTGGGCTTTTGAATCCCTTGGAGCCATTGGTCTGGTTTGGGCAGGATAGGAAAGGGGTTTGTTTTTTTGGATTTGTTTCTGTGGTGTTTTTTTTTTTTTTTGTATAACTCTGGAGGCTGTTTTTAATCTTCCTTGTTCCCTCCATGTAACAAGTGTCTTCAAACATTATTCTCAAAGTCCTTTTTTGTTCTGGCCTGGCCAGCTTCACGGCGATTAGTGTTGAAATGTGTTGACATCGATATAGAACGTTCCTCGCTTCTCTTCCAAATGCCGTGCTATATTTTGTCTGGTGAACTTCTGCTGCATTTTTTTTATTTCCATGAATTTACTTGACACATGGTTCTGTACAGCCAGAGGTACACGTCCGAAATTCTCATGCGGTCACATGGTCTGGGCCTTACCGTAAATGCTGTAGTATACATTCCTCCTCTTTTTATGTGATGTCTTAATTATTAGTTTTTCATCACGGCTGTTAGATATTGTTGAAAGGTGTTTTCTGGCGTGTGTGTTGCAAGGCTTTGGCCAAGCCACTGCTCAGTGTGTCGGCCAGGTCGTATGTGCACAGGCGTGTTTAACATGTTTTTGGCTTGCCCTCCCTGTGCTCGCAGGCTGGTCTCTGGGTGAACATGGGGAATGGGCCAAGTACAGTAACTTCGACGTGGCCACGCGTGTGCCGCTGTTGATCCACGTTCCCTGGGTGATGTCACGGGCCGGGCGGACGGCGGGGCGGAGCTTCCCTTTCTGGGACGTGTTCCGCTTCCCCCACAAACGTTTTGCCAAAGGTGAGGCCATGTGTAGTGACTCAACCCCCCCACTGTGCTGTCGCTGTCAGAGAGGACCGGTTATGCCTATTGCTGGAATTGCCATGTATGTCGGTGAAGCGAACATCCCACAGTCATCTTCCCGTCGCTGGATGTGTCCTGATTGTTGTCTAACTGTCCTCATTTGGAGGGCATGTTTTATGTAAGCGTATTCATTTTTATTACTACCAGACCTATACGAGGCTACTTAAGCAATTTGCTCATTTATTACACAGATTTTCACCTGAAGCGAAATGGCTTAAGAGGACACTATAAAAACTGTTTACTAACCCGTTGCTCATGGAGACTTCCCCCCCCCTCCAACCGCCATGGCCCTCAGGGGGATTTGATGGGTCTGTGTGTTGGCTGCTAGCTGAGGTCTTTCTCCCTTCCCCTTAGGATGGGCTGTCAGGAGCGTGGTGGAGCTGGTTGACCTCTTCCCCACGCTGGCGGAGCTGGCAGGACTGGAGGTCCCCCCACCCTGCCCTCATGCCTCCTTTGACGTCCAGCTGTGCACGGAAGGTTCCAGCCTGGTCCCGAGTCTCCGAGCCCCCGAGCACAGGATCGACACGGAGGCCATTGCATACAGCCAGTACCCCCGGCCGAGTGACGAGCCTCGGGATGACTCGGACTTGCCATCCCTGCCTGACATCCGCATCATGGGTTACTCTGTGCGCTCCTGGGACTACCGCTACTCGCTGTGGGTGACCTTTGACCCAACTCACTTCCAGGCCAACCTGTCGGACATCCACGCCGGAGAGCTGTACCTCCTGTGGGAGGACCCGGGACAGGACCGCAATGTGTATGATAGCAGCGAGCACAGCGCCCCCTACAGGAAACTCAGCTCAGTCCTCCTGTGGAGAGATGTGCTGAAGCAACACTTGTTCTGTTTCCACAAAGGGTTGAAATATGAAGGGATCTTTTAACTCTGCACTGCATAGTGGAGAAGGACAACATCCCACACGTGGAGGCCATGTTTAAAAAAAAAACTGAAGGGATCGTTTCACAATTCTGGACTTACCTTAAGGAACGACTGAACAACAATAGAGAGAGAATAAGGGGAACCTAATACAAGGGAACAAAAACCGTGAGAGAATCCGGAGAACACAAGGGAGCATGAAGAGAGAGAGAGAATAAGGGGAATGTAACATAGGAACAAAATCGGAGAGAGAATAATAGGAACATAACATGGGAACAAGATCAGGAAACGTAAGGGAGCATGAACAGAAAGAGAATAAGGGGAACATGACATGGAACAAGATCAGAGAGAGAATGAGGGGAACATAACACAAGGGAACAAAAACTGTGAGAATCTGGGGAACATAAGGGAGCATGAATAGAGAGAATAAGGGGAACACAACATAGGATCATGGAGGCATGAGCACAGAATAAAGGGAAGGTAAGAATGAGGGACTTTGAGTTGTTTGTGTTCTGTCATTCCATGCACGGGTGCTGCATAATAGGGCGGCTGAGTGCATCTACACGTCTGCGCATTTTTGCCATGTGATTCGGCCGCCTGTTGCTGCGGTCACTGGTCGCCATGTCGGCGGGGG
>JAODKF010000138.1:2603521-2626276 GCA_026779585.1 Mormyrus proboscirostris
TATAAAATATGCCTTTGAACAGGGTTCTTAAAATAGACCAAAAGGCTATGGGGCTGCACTTTTATCTTTTCTTTACAAACCCCTCTGTTGTCTTGACCCCCCCCCCCCCCTCAGCTGTTCCCTATCAGCCTTTCTTTCTCAGGACAGGATTGGCCAGACCACTCCCCTCATTTCTCCATTCGGGGTCCCTCTCCTCTTTCATCATGGTTTCATCACCTGCCTAATTCCCACTCTCCTTTTCATTCCCCTCATGAGAGAGACGTCTTTCATGTTCCCAGGATGCCGTTCGGATGTGTGTGTTCCCTACATCGCGGCCCATCTCGCGCTGTATGGTAACACTCACCCCGCCAAGGCCAGGAGGTCCATTGGGCCCAGGAGGTCCGGGAGGGCCCGGGTTTCCAGGAGTACCAGGCTCACCATCTCTACCACGAGGGCCAGGGGATCCCTATGTTGGGGAGGAAGAGAAAAGATCCAGAAGGTTATAGAAGAAAAGCCCATTTCCTGCACACTTGTTGTGGCAAAGGAAGTGCTTCCGGGTGCATTTTACCAGCAATAAACATTTACATGCAGCTATGAAAAAGTAATCTGGCGATTAAGTGTATTTCAAAAATCAAAAAAATCAAAACAGTGGCCAATCGGGACTACAGGCGTGTAATGTAACGAAGATTAAAAGTCTGATCTGAGTGATCTAAGGGCACTGTTCAGTACCATCACCGGTGGCTGTATTTCTTTTTACCTCTTAGACATTTGTAAGAGAACAGAAATGTTCAATGTACCAGTAAACCCTAAAGCTAATGATATATAAGTGAGGATCAGATTTGCACTGTGTTCAGCATTTCCTCATTGTATGTTCCTCAAGAAATTAAATGTATTGGAATGTTGCAGGAATCATCATCATCATCATCATCATCATCATCATTATAGTTGTTCTTTTTCTTGTTGGTGATGTCATTATCAGTCAGTGTATCATTCCAATGTCAATAGAAATCAGTGCAATAACAGAACACAGACTTATATATACTGGAAATAAACATTAGGTTTAATGAACATGGGACAGCAACATATTAAGGAGTAACCAACATCATTCAACCACAAACAATCGCTTTGAAGTGTTTCTGGAACCAAGTCGATTTTACCTTTGATGTCAAAAGACACAAACTAATCCCAAATCAATCACATAATAAATTACCACCAAGATGAGCACGTCCATTGATGCATAAGCTAAGCTTGGGCACATCAAAAGATACAGGTCTCCTCTAAAACGCATAGTATGGCTTCATTTTAGCGGGTTACATAATTGCTCAGAAATGCAGTGTTCAGTGCTTCCGAACTGGAAGACTATACTACTGCTGTGGGTGCTCAAGACAAGTTACCCATGTGGGATAAAAAAAACGGAACTGAAGATTATTATAAACATCATGGACTTTCCCCTCAGGACAAGTCAAAATGTGAAGAGCACACAAGCAAACATCAATGTGTCCTGACTTCCGTGCAGCTTTTCCAAAACGACGAAAATAACACAGCTTGCCTTTGCAAAGACAAAGGTTCCTAAGACGGCAGCATATAACAAAGGCTGAGTTATATCGTAATAAATACTGTCCACAGCATTAAGGCATTCAAATAAATCTGTGTTTTCTTTGTGGGATCTGTTTACACTGTGTGAACTGTTTATGGAAACCCTAAATTTAATCTAGGTAATTTAAGGGAAGGGTGAATTCAATCAAAGGTAAGTGCCAGCTGAAATCAGGCTAGATCAATATAGTACTCTATAAAAATGGCAGGAAAATAGTTTCTGGCAAACCTACCTTCTCGCCCTTATCCCCCCTTGGACCACGTGGTCCCTGCTCTCCTGGGGGGCCCTGGGAGGATAAAGAAACACCGGTGAGAGACCAGCTGAATGGCCGCAGGGGGCCTCCAGGGGAGGGGGTCTTCGGAGCTGAGGCTGCTGCGGCATCTGCTTACCATAGGTCCTTGTGGTCCTCTAGGTCCAACGACCTGAAATGCAAGAAAAGAATCACAGTGTTTCTGCCCCCTGTGGTGCCAGAGTTGTGGCTGTTAATTAAATCAGCAGCATTAATTCGCCGATGACATTTTGCGAGGTTAGGGAGTGATGGTTCGGAGGGGGGATTTGCATTTTTAAAAAATGCAGGATCCTCAGTCAGACCGTCAGAATTTAAAGCTTCTCTTGCCCCGTCTCATTACCGTGTGCTTTTGTCACGTTTATATCGCAACGCAGCATAAAGCTATTAAAATGGAGCACTGCATCAGGCAGCGATTTCCAGGAGCGAAATCAACGAGGAACGAAGGCTTGAGGAGAAACAAAGTAGCTAATAAAGGTCACCAGTTATTTAGATTAAAACAAAAAACCTAAAGAGCGACTCACTGTGGGTGAAAAGTGATAAGTTTTGCTTTTTGAAAGATGGGGGTAAATGGTTTCCATGTGTTTCAAGGGTACCCGGCCCGGGAGCTAATTCAGGAGGCAGGCGGCCATGTTATGATTGGCAACCTGCCTCCCCCCATTCACCCCCCCTCCCCCAATGTAGACAACCAAGCCAGTCTCACTGCAAAAACCCTCACAGATTCCAACCTCCACCCCCCGAAATCCAAAAACTACATATTTCCACCTCATGGGAAAAAAATGCCACAATCAGCAGTTGTACTGTTCTGTCATGTCACTTTTAGGATGTTTGGAAAGGGCCCGATCTGGATCTCTGATTACGCTGCTTAATATGCACTGGGCAGACAAAGCAAAAAGGGCACCACACCTGCTGCTTCAGAATCACCACAATGAACACAGATTTGGATCAGGGTGCGAACTTACATCTGCAATATCTCCTGGTTCTCCCTTTTGCCCCTGTAGGGGAAAAAAAAAAAATCAGTACCACCATGAAAATAACAGAAATTGCTGCCCATTCTGGTACTTATTTAAAACAGGGGATCCATCTATGTGAGTTTGACAAGCCACGCAAATACAGCAAAGAATATTAGGCACCGAGATATTAAGTAAACACTCCAGGACAGAATTATGAAACGAGAAATATATACAGCTCTTGTGAATGTAGACAGAAAAACAATAACTGACTAAACAAACCTGGATTGCATAAACGGGGAGGGAGCCCTTTGTTTTAAACCCCATTATAAGTCTGAACTATATCAGACCGAGAAGCTGTGGACGCACATTTAGTAAAAGCTGCCTGACACTCGTATGACTCCCTCTGGGCCGGACAAATCTGATTTATTCGAAACCATTCTTATTATGACAGTCTTTTCGCTTCACTGCATCTAAGTCTCTTTGTTCTAACGTTTATAGGGCACCGAGCACCAATTAACATGACCGATGCAATCTGGGCCAAGACTGAAAGCAAAAATCTGCTTTAATTCACACATGACAAGTGAATTATTGTGAGTTCTTTTATACAGTCTGGGGCAATATTTTGGGCGGCGTCTTTAAAAATAATGAAATACCCCTGTATAGATTCATGATGCAAAAAGAATGACGTGTCTTACATCGGCAAATCAGCAAATAGAAAACGATACCAATAGTTCTTTGTTTAAAAAGCAGTATTTAATGTTTTTAATGTTTGTTTTGAATATCGACCCTATTTAAGAGGGAGGTACAAAGCCATACAATGAAATGGTATGAGTAGTTTAACTCTGTCCTTAAGCTTATACTTAGTCTTTTCCATAATTTGTTACTAATCTTATCTATATCAGAGACGGTATCTGGAGCCAAATTTCACAAGCATAGTGTTTTTTCGTACAATTCGCATGCGAAATTGATTAAGTCAAAGGCCCTGAAAGTGCCCACGTCCACACATGATGGCGATAGAAGGTCTCACCTTAGCACCAACGGGCCCTGTTGGGTCAGAAGGAGGGAAGAACATTGATTAATAGATAGGCGAAAACAGCACAAAACACTTTATTTTTATAGATTTGCAGAGGGGGAAAAAAACAGGCACACGAAAATGTAAATCTGCAAGGAGCTTATAAAAAAATACCAATTGACGGACAAAGTTTATTGTCAGTGTGGTGCACTGAATTTTTGGCACGAGCCCATTGGGTGACACAAAGTGTCAGTTTAAGCTCCATCTTGGAATTCATTGGCTGAACAGCAAGCAGGCAGGAGGGGCAATAGCAAAGGAACTGCTGGAGGAGGGAGTCATTGTCACACTTGGTCTGTGTCAGGCCGGGTGTGTGTGAGTCAGAGTAGTAATGCATTAGGCCTTAAAAAGACAAATAAACAGCATTGTGCAGCTAGTAAAAGCACAAAGGGGAGGGAAAGGCGAAAAGTGCAGGCATCTCACACAGGAAAACATCTTTACAGCACGTTTAACTATTAAGCCTTTTAACAAATGCATTGTTATTATCAATTTCTTTTCATTTCTGCTGAAACTTTTCTTGCACCAGACAATGTAGAAATTTGTGTAAAAACGAGGTTTGGGGAGGAAATTAGTTTTCTGACATTTTCTGTCATGGTGCCTGAAAGGTTTCCCATTGAAAGGACACTTCCAATTTTCATAGATGTTGCTCGATGCAGGGAAATGTCACTTTTCCAAGGTGCAGCTCCTGCTGCCAGAGATCTGACTCATCTTTGGGATTCCTTTTTGCTTCAGAGCGAAAAGTGGCTGAGGAAATCATACATCGTCAGCTCAGACTCTCAAGGTGAAACACATCTTATTAAACTCTGGGAATGGCCTCTTGCCGCCAAATGCTAATTTCTGTACACTTTTTTTCTATCTGAAATCAGACAGGGGGGTTTCGGTCTAGAGATTCAGGGGTAAAATTGGGCCTCGTCTCTCTCAAAGTATTTCCATAATGATTCTCACATGTGCGTATGATGCTGGGAATATACCAATATCCACACAAGATGACGTTACGGTGAATCAAGACTTAAGTTTTCTTAAATCTCATTTAAAGAGGACAATGCAACATTCCCACAAAAAGGATAAAATTAGAAGTGTCCTTTTTTATCAGATTGTGGTGAAAAGCAGCAACCAAGGCCACTTGTATAAAGCAAACGAGACACGTCAATAAATGCCGGTTGTTTTGCTATTATTGTCAAAATGCCGGTGCTGTTTTTCACCCCAAAACTTCGCAGTGAAAAATAAAATAGAAAGTAATTTATTTATAAAAAATTGGATAAATAAATTACGACCACTGGGGGCGATCGGGCCAGCCGGACAGATGGGGCAACACTCTCCGAATGGGATCTCGGGGTTGGGGCAGTCTTTTAGCTCCTCGCAGACGATTTCGTCACAGAGAACGGTCCCAGAGTCGCACACGCAGATGCGACACGGCTCCGACTTCCACACGTCCTTGTCCATGTACCGCTGGCCGTCATGCACGCAGGCTGTACAGCGGCACACGGACCGCAAAGAGGGGAGGAAGTAAGGCGGCGGGGGAAAGACAAGGCGTCAAGGATAACGAGCACTCACGTGGCATCGAACTGCATCAGCCTCAAAACAAATACATATAGCAAATAATAATCGATAAAAGTAGAATATGAAATTAAAATACTTAATAATTTATAGCATTACATGTCAAAGAATATTAAAATTAGGTGCCTGCCCAACGTAATTCAAAATGGGAAAATAAAAGACACAAGAATGAGCACTTCGCGTAAATTCTGCCTGCAACGCCAAGGAAGTGCCACTTGGGGGCAGTGTAGCTTTTAAAAAGAGCCGCTTCAATAACTACCTGAGTAATGCGTTTCACATGGATTTTAACCCGCCAAGTACAATATGGATACACATCTCTAGCAAATTCCTAGTAGGGAATTATGGTAAGATTTCCAGTGTATGGTCGCAGACTTTCGCCATAAGAGCTTTCTCCATTCTACCATGTGCGAATTACGTTTAGTTTTAAAACAAGTAAATTGGCCGTTTTGTAATTGGGACTATTTAAAGAGGTAAATATACCGTGAAGGGCACTTCTCTAACAACCTAAAATAACTAAACTGCTCTTTTATTTCTGTACTTGGCGAATTTATGTTGAGTTACAATAATGGACATCACAGATATGGCAATGGAGACTATAGACAGTGTTTTAGGTAAATTCTTCTTATCACAATGGGAACACTGCCTCCCATAGCCTGCTTCTCTCTATAACTGACTCAAGGTATCAGAAGTACTAGGACAAATGGCAGCAACTATGTGTACTTCTGGAAGGTCTGTAATACAGTTAAGAATTCGTAAACTAGGCCTATACTCATTAAACTCTTAACATTGCCATTCCCCAATATTTAACGTGAACTTCTCTGCTTTAAGGTTATTTCTGTTCAATATCATTGGCGATATTTCATGTCACAGTATATATAAAACACTAGGACCCATCGTCTTCATTTTCTCTTCCTAATTTACATCAGCTGATGATAACTAGTTAGCAATAATATGTGTGAGCGGAGGTGAAGTGACACGTACAGTCGATATGATTATCCTGGAGGTCTGGCCAGCTCTGGGTAACCTAGTGGACCCCAGAAGTTATGAATGAGGTCTTTCTTAAAGAGACAGAGCATCCAATTCACACGGTCTTGGCTTATACAAACATGGGGAAATTCGCACCACCATACCCACCCACCCCCCCACTCCAGTCCTTCTGGAACCTACACCTCCGTCAGACACCAGTTCAAACACGTCAAATAGCAGAGAATGGTCAGCATTCATACGCATATTTTTAAATCTATCTATCTATCTATCTATCTATCTATCTATCTATCTATCTATCTATCCCATCAAAATGAAGCCTTAATAGTTTCAGTGTTCTTAACCTGAAACTTAAGGTAGCAATTAACACCTTAATCCACCAATAAAGGAGATGCCGGCACCCCATTTTCAAAATAAAGAACTGACCCCTTTGCACGGCGCATTCCACAGTCTGACTTGACTTCCACATTTTTTATTAGCGCACTGGGGGAATACAGCAAATTGAATACAGGTGTTGGGATATTCACACTGAGGTTGCCAATAGCTCATGGTCAGCATTAGACACATCTCAGCCGCCCGCGTCCCTCCATAAACGCACAGTCAACCTCGGCGTCCCTGTTAATCATGGGCCCCCTCTGCGGTGACCCTCCTGTGCGATAAGGCTTGACCGATGCCAGCGGCTTATAGATGCCCTTTGGGACCCTGCAATCGTCAGGCTCTGCCAGGCCAAATAGCTGCCGCCTAGATTCTCAAACTCAGCTCCTCTCTAAAATATTTTCGCCAGTAGCTTTCAGGAAGGAGCGACTTACATTATGTCCAGGAGCCTCTGCTTTTTGAAAGTGTAACTTGAGCCCACATGTTTTTTTTTCTTTTCATTTTTCCTCACTTTTCTTTTTCATCTCCCTACACTCAGCCTCTCCTTCAACATTTTATTTAGTAACCAAGCTAAGACTGACTCATTATGCATAAAAGAAGAGACGTTTTAATAACAAAACTCTATCTTATGCTTTATTTTCCATTCAATTTCTTGATAGACAATCCTTTTCTTCCTCCAGTGACTTTCACAGCCTCTGGGTAATCTAAAACACAGATGGAAACACTAAAATTATATGGAACACTCATCCTGGCTGTATTCCACAAGTACATACTTATTTTCTCTTTTTAAGACAGATACTCTATACATGAAATATTTTAAAATATTCGAAATCAGTTAATGAGTAACATGGGGGGATAAAAAAATGATTAAAAACACCTTAAGGCATGAACACGAGTATATTTGTTCAGGGTAAAACACTAGGCAAATTCTTTAGAATAATCCGAATCAAATCACTACAGCTATACGACTTTTTTCTTTAACAAGTCCGGATTCGTCTCGATGCCCCATGACAGTGGAATGTCGACGCTTTTTTCCCATTTAAAGGCCCTTAAGCATGGAGAGCTTTCATTTCTAAGTCTACTTTTACCAAGTGACGTGAAATACGTAGTCGGTCAAAACGCGTTCAGAAATGTTTCCAAAGTGCCCGCAGGTGTCCGGCGCTCCGAGTAGGATGGGGGTTGGGAGAATTTGGAAGCATAGTTTAAAAAAAACCTTCATCTTGCAATTAATTTATGTCGTGAGGACCATCTGAACCATCTCTTTCACACCACCGAAACCCACTCTCTCAAAAATCACATTAAGAGCAAATATAAGTTAAAACCTACTTTTTATAAAATATTTTTAAATGTAATATTCCTTGAAATCGTTCAGTTTAACGGGAATCGTCGGCGTCTTTCAATATGTAAACACAAAGCACAGTGGCAATATAATCACTTAAAACTCAAATATTTCTGCGAACTAAACATTTTTAAGTACTTAGGATAATCGTTTTCACAAAACCACGCTGGAACTGGATTCTGGTGCAATATGTCCAGAAAAAAACGTCACGCCTGAAAGGATAAGTATTTTAAAAACGTCTTAAATGATTATCTTGTATTCATTGCAATACATCAAATAACTCAAAATTTCGCACTGCAAAAAGTCCAAAAGCATTAAAAAATCGTGCCATATTGCAGTTTCCCATTTTCCTCAAATAACCTCTCGGTAAATTTTAAACACCTAAGGGTATTTGCGCACCAATCAATATTAAAGATGAGAGCCGATTTGTGCAACGTTTAATACTAGTCTACCCAAGAAACGTAATCAACAGAAAATTGATCAATATAATTAATTCATGAGCATACTCTACAAAATCAGACAATAATCATAAAAATTTAAATCAAACTAAATTGTGGAAACAACAAGTAAAATATATTCACAATTCCTTTTTACTTGTACAACCACGAAACAGATGTCAGCACATGTAGTTTAGTACTACCATTTGGAAATAAAAGAAAAGTTGCAACTTACTGTCATCCTCGTTCTGACATCTAACAACGGCTAACAGACAGGCTACGAGCAGCAGTACAGTCCTCATATCCACAAAGCTGAACATGTCTAAATTTTAGACATGCAGGGCCTTTGGGTAAGAAAAGGTAGACGGGACGAGTGGTGCAGCGCAGCGCTCTCTTCCTTAGTGTCTGCGATCCCAGTGACCCAACCGAACCATGCAGTCAACCTCCCAGAACCGACGGGGAATCCAGCGCCAGGCCCCAGCAGAACTTCAGTACCGACTGCTCTGGGCCGGCCGCCGAAGTTTTATGTCCATTCTGCCTTCAATGGATCTTCGTATATTCCCAAATACCAGTCCAACCCCTACCCCCTGTCAAGATGAAACCTGAACCCCGTCGCCCTCCCATTTCATCTCCCAAGTCCCATTCTCCCAGACCCCTCCTTCCATGCGCTACTGAAAAGAGGTACCCAGAAAAGTTTCTCCCCCCCGCCTTCTGTCGCTCTCTGCTCCTCTCCCTCCTGTTCACAAACCGTACAAAGCGGGACCTTCAACCTTTTCTTAAAATAAATTGAAGCGATTGTCATCGGTTGCGTATTTGTATAATTAAGAGTAAATGATTATTTGTTTTGTTATGACACAATCGTAGTTATTAATCGTTATATTAATGTCGGAGACCGTACACTACATGAGTAAATCCGAGACCTGATATAAACGCGTCTAACAAACTCGGATGATGTTTTAAGGCGAAATCATAATTTTCTGACTTGATATTCATAACATACCAACGATGCACACTGACTTCTTAACTTGAGAAGTAAGTACTTGAGAAGTATAGCAAATGGATAAACTTTGTGTTTCATCATTGATACCTTGAGATAGCTTAGTGAGAAAATGATGATGTATGATGATGAAGATCTGGATTAGGCTACCAAAGAAGACGTACGTATTGGATCATCGGTCTTTGAGGACACGGCGGTAAACGTGATTAAAGTACTGGACGTCTGTTAATATTCATACTAAGCAATTTGATGAAGTTTGATGGAATTTGAGTTTTGGCGATTGGTTATATACATCAAAAGCTGTACGCACGGATCTAGATGCGTTTTCAAAGAAAAGCACGAGAAATGACTTGAAGCATTTGGGCTGTGCATGCTGAAACGGAGCATACAAAACAGTGGATCAAACAGCAAGTAACTGAGGCGATCAAGAAGTAAAATGAACTGAAGGTGACTTTTCCGGAGGAAATGCAAAACGTGTGATATGCGTGCTCTCCGATGGAAATGTGCGCTGTTTGCCAGACGATACGATTAAAGCGAAGACCTAAATGAAGAACTTGTATAGAATTTTCATGAATAGGCCTACTGTCAGGAATTACATAGTTTTATACTTAAAATTACAACTGTTTGTTAATATGCTTTAAACCCATCAATGACTGCAAACCGTTATACTTAACAATTACCGTAAGAACCACTTTAGTGTAATCCTGCCGAATAAATGAACAAATCCCGTATTGGAGACATCATTTTATTATATAATTAGTAAGTGAATGAAAGCAGTGTATAAATACATATAGTGTACGGTGAAGTTCCAGGCCTTTTGAAAGTCTTTCATGGTGAGAAAATCCAACATTCTATGAGATGCTTTTTTTTCGCTTCTCCTTCAGTACAATCGCTCATTCCTTCACGTGTCATACCTCATGTCTCTTCTGTCGGAAACTGTCTGGGAGCTTTTCATTGGTGCCCTGAGCCCGCAGCGATGGGGAGGCGGAGCTAGGTGCCTTTACCTGGTTTGTCCAGCTAGCTGTCAGTTTCACAGAGACGCTAAACAGCCTGGCCGGTTCACTATGTAGTCTAAACTGCACACTGAGCATTACCTGAATTTGGATAGGCCACTTTCTGGAAACTCAAGAACCCAGTGAGAATGTGGAATGGGGGTTTGTATGAGGAAATGGTTTTAAGCCTTTTTGTAATTCCAATACTATAGTCATCAACAGTCTGTTCCTAGCTGTGTAATAACAATGGAATTGCTGACGCATTAATACCCGAATCACACATGGATATTTCATTTGGAAAATGAGATTTTTCTTACATGCCTCAAAATTTGTGGAAGAACGAATGTTTGTTTTTTTTTTTAAAAAAAATATGCTGGATTCCTCAATCTTTCTCATGGACCATGAGGACAGAGTTATGAAAACATGGCTGTGGGATTTGTCTCCAGGTTTCCTCATTGTCTTTGAAAATCTTGGAGTAGAATATTATGCAAGGCAGCGTGTCGATGAGCATTTGCATAGCAAGGTGTGGCCTTGCTGATCTTCTCATAATTATCACATGGAGTCCAGCTACTTTGCTTGCGATGCAGATTGATCAACACACACTGCAATACACAGGCACACGGAAGAAAGAAACTCAGATTTTATACTGCTCACAAGTGACATCACTTAATGGTTGTCTTTTATACACCAATTGTGTTTTCTCATCGCCGTACTTGACAAGGTCCTGGCAGTGTTCAGACACACACAGACCTCAAAACCCACACTTATGGAAGTAACTTGGTATTATATTCAGATTTCAAAATTATTGAATTTCTGGTGTGACGACTGCATGGACTTCAGCCGACACACGAGGACCTTCGCGCCAGTTTCACTGCGTTTGCTAAACACAAGCTAGAGCCCTTCCAGACAGAAACCCCGGACCAGACCCAAGAGAGTAGCTTTCAGGTGAAGAAAATCATTCCTGAGAGGACAGAGGCTAATTTCAATCACGTCAAATGCAAGGGCAGTAGATTCCCCCTGAGATTTCTCATGTTCAGGCCTCAGTGCTGTGTGTTCATCAGCACTGCCAGGTCAACGAGGCCTCTTACCCCGACTGTTACCTCAGGGCGTTATTTCAGTAACAAAATTCATCTTCAGACAGCTTTATCTTGACAGCCTTTTCTCAGCCATTAATTTAAACCCACTTAAACCCAACAAAACTGAAATGGCCAAGGGTAATCAGATTGAGATCACGCTGACATAATATCAGGTTTGATATATGGTGGGAATAAACCCTGAACGAACCCAGAATTCGATTTTGATATAAGAAGTTACTGATGTAGAAAAACACATAAACAAAGATGTCTGCATACACCCGCCACCCACACACACAGCCGCACATACATTTCGGTGGCTGCATTCCAAGAGTTCTGTTCTTAGAATCTGCTTCATCATACAGTCTGTAATTTCGCAGTCTCGCTGGCTTGCATCTGGAGGAAGAGGAAGATGATTAAAAAGTCGCTGTAAAAAAAAACCAGCTCCTTAGGTCTGAAGCCATGCACAGGCGGGACTGTAAGGGAAATATTAACTGTGCACGCTACACGTTAGGTATTTTGCCGAACATTTCTCATACCGTTTATGAACGTATCTTTGGATTACCTGCCAGAGATGTAAGAGGAGGGGAGAGGAGTTTGGGTCAGGAACAGTTAGAGCAGCATAACCGGTATGGATGTGGGTCAAACCCCTGGAGGTCTGTCGCTATAGGAACCGCGAGGATGTTACTTAATGACAACTGCTCCAGTAAAATATCCATTCTCTACATTAAATATCAGCAGAACATACTTTTTGTGCATTTATAGCACAGCCATCTACAGGACCACGCCCCAAGCATACAGGCAGCCACTCGTCATACATCGGTAATCCCAGACTTTGGCATAAAAATAAACCCCGTAGTTAGTTCCAAGAGTCCAGTTCAGCAACAAAGCATTCTATGGCCTCACATGTCAGATGTGGTCTACAGCTAGCAGCATTTTGTGTAGCATAAATGACTGTATGCCCAGCTCTTGGAACTATTACCGGTCAATTACTTATGCACAATTACCAATGTCTATATATAGGCTTGGAAAGCCACTTTGTATCCAGTTTTTGAAGAGGTCTTTACCTTCTCTGCACAGGTCCTGACATTTGAACTCTGTGCCCTGACTCACAACCTTTTCTAGAATCAGGAATAGCAGCAATTTCTTGCATAGACAGCTAAAGTCTATTATTTTGCCTTAATGGGACTTATATCTTATTCTGTCCCCAGAAATAATTTTTATTACTGATCACACACATAGACAGGCAGTAAAATTACGAGTCTGAACCTCCTTGAAATTTGCTTCGCCCTCCCTGTCGGTGAAATCCACAGATGGGAAGCCCCAATAATAATTACTACTTCTGCCACTGTGGGCTGCGGGACACTGTCAGCTGGCTGCGGGTCGCAGAAGCCAAGGGGTGAGGGCTGCAAAGTCAGCCCCAGCCGGGTCAGATTAGGAGACCCGGAGCCGATGGGGCAGGAGCAGGTGTGGGCTCCGTTTTAAGCACGCCGGCGTGTTTATGAGCATTCAGGCTGCAGGATAAGCCTGGGTGTGTCCCGTCCTGCACAGTGCTGACAGACTTTTCACCAGTGGATCTAATCTCGGTTGGCTGAGGACAGGTAATGATCCCGGAGGCAGAGCGTATCGTGAGATGCCATTCATGTGACGAGCGAGCGAACAGCGGTGGTCAAAGCTCACGCAGAAATTCCTGGAATTCTTTAAAAAGACTGGAAAAAAACTCTGCAGACCATGAAGCTGATTTTTTTTAAACAAACAAACCCCGTATTGTTTATTTATTGTTATTCTCAAATATTTAGCACAATTCGTGTGAATTACAGTTTTGCGTCAGAAATGAATGCATGCCCATCTGATACACTCTGCCAAGTCTGTCACTTTTGTTACACACTGCAAGTCAGAGAAGCCCACGCAGAACTGCCTTTGTCCTCGAAGGTAGAGAAGCTACTTCACAGAGGGGGCATGTTAAACCACCGTATTTGTCATGAAAGTTTTTTTGGTCGATGCTTATCCAAGGCAACCTAAAACTCCAACCACTTAAATGGCTTGATATTTTTACTGAGCAACCCCAACAAAACAAAGCTCTTTGGGGGACTTGAACCTTTAGGCTGGGACAGCATGTTCAGATGTGACAGATGTATGGCCTTGACTAACAGTTTCTAAAAACATTTCGGTTGATATAATCACACTTGGACTTGATTTCCAAATTCAGTCAAATATTCTTCATCTACATGAACACTGCTTCTTAAAAACATTTCAATTTAGCTTTATAATAACCTTCCACCCATCTTCTATCTGCTTATCTTAATCAGGGTCACGGGGGGCCCCAGAGGGTTTCCCAGGAAACCTGGGGCACAACGTTGGGGTACACCTTGGACAGGATGTCAGTCTGAAATAGGGTCCACAAACAGTCTGGAGTTTAGAGACAATAATTAGCTTAACTGCATGCTGTTGGATGTCAATGGGAAACTCATAAAACTGTGGAAGAACATACAGACTCCATACACAGCAGAGGTGGGACTCTGACCCTTGACCCTAGAAGTATAGGGCGACGGTGCTAGATACTGAGCTACCAAGCGGGGGGCAGCTAAAGTGTATTTGGAGCAATAAGCATGCTTCAACCCAGGCCCCTCCTCCAGTAAGCCTCACTGCCCAGTTTGACACTCTCTTTGTTGGTGCACAGTACTATATATATATTCCACGTACCGGGCGGTGGGGTGGGGGCTAAGTTGGTGCCTCCTCCGAAGTTGGTGCCCTATTCGGACATCTATGTTGCCTAATGGGTTGACAAGCACTGCTACAGCGCCATAGTGATTTCGAATCATTAAAATAGCTTTCATTTTAATTATGTGCAACAGTTTTACTTTATTGCCTATTGAACGTTTATATCTTGCATGCCATTTATTTAGCATATGATTTTGACACAAAGGGTCAGCCACTACCTGGGACAGCTAGGGTCAAGGAAGGGTCTTGAACTGGTAACCATCCTATCACAAGCACAGAATCCTAAGCCCACCACCGAAACTCCCACCACCCCCTAGCTGAAATGGCAAGTCAGATGAACTCATGCAAATTATTCATAAAAGTTTCTTCTGCATTTACTTCTAAGTCTACAGAATATTCAGGAAAGTGGCTTCCAAAATTTCCTTCACTTCTTATGGTCTTTTCAGAGTTGCAGGTGTTACTCTAATTAAATTCAACGTGTGAGCACAAAACCAGATAATTTAAAGGGTGTTTTCCAAAACCGTGAGCTGTCTTGGTGCAGACAAGTTGAGGGATTTATGGGAAATGGTCTGGGAATATTCATGCTGTTTCTCAAAGTGCTGAATGCCGATGTGTCCTAGTGTGTATGATTCTAGTAACAACCTCTGTGGATCGCCCTAGAACTTTCAAGTCAAGCATCGTAGGTTTTTAATTTGATATGTACTTTTTATACTTATATATACACTTTTTAAGCAATGGGACCTATCTTTAGCAGGACGTAAACACCGGAACATAGTAATCTTTTGTGCCATTTTGGCTCCATGTTGAATTGCCACTGCCAGCTTGGTCCTCATGCACCTCTAATTACTATGTTGAAACAAGCAGGGTTCCTTGGCTTAAGCACCATTTAACATTTCTAAAAGCTGCACGTGCTAATTAGCACTGTGCTGTGAATGCATTAGCAAGATTTGTATTTGATTGTCTCACTTTTTCTTACGTCTGCCTCTCATTATTGTTTCATGTATTGATTTGCACTTTCGGATACACAGACGCAGAAAAAAAATAGTAAACCATTCTATATTTAACTAATCTAAATTTTTTAATCCTGGTTTAATCAAAGTTCTACTGGCAGAAGGCTATGCTGAGCCAGCTTCAAAATTTCTAAGACAGCAGCACACAGGAATAAGATGAAGCAGGAAACACTGGGAACGGCCAGAAACCAGCCAGGCTGAGGGCAGGGGCGCCATTCTAATGCGAGAGATGACAGTTAATTTATCCAACAGTTTCTCATGAATTGTAGGATGACCTTTAAAAAAAAGGCTTTGTAAAAGGCTCCTAGAAGCAGGCCTGAAGTCACGTAAAGCAAGGAAGAAGCCCTTCATTAACGAAGAACAGGGAAGAACCTGGATGAAGTTTGCAAAAAAATAAAAAATATTAATAATAACTAATATATAGACCACCTTTATCTTTGATTATGGTGCACATTTGTCATGCCATTGTTTCCACAAGGTTATGCAACATCTCACCCTTTATTTTCATCCAGATTTGCATTCATTTCTCACTGAGATCCTGTATTGACAAATGAGTTGAACCACTGCATAAAGCCTCCTTCAGCACATCCCAAAGACCTTCAATGAGGTTAAGGTCACAACTTTGTGGTGACCAAGTCATGCGTGAAAATAACTCCTCATGCTCCCTGAACCACTCTTTGACAATTCGAAGCCAATGAATGTTGGCATTCTTGTCCTGGAATATGCCCATGCCAACCGGGAAGAGAAAAACCCACTGATGATGGATGGAGGTGTAACCTGGCCATTCAGTAGATTCAGGTACTCAGCTGACTTCACTTTATTGCTGCATAACGTTGCTGAGCTGTAATAATGATCCAGTCATTGGCTCTTAAGTATTTGCTGATATAAATTCAAATGGCGACTTTTTTTGGCCAGGTAGCATATATGTTTATATTTGTGTGTGCAGGTCTTCAGAAAGGTGTAGAAAAGTTTCTACAGGTAAAACTATCAAGAAAGCAACCAAATGCAACAGAGGCATAGTTTCAATCTTAGTCCAAATCAACTATATAGAGCATTGTCAGCTCCAGACCAAAGTCAGATTTGTATAGGACACGACGACCGTCATCAGTTCCTCATTCTGATTGGTGAGATCTAGCTTCATTAGATGAGGCATTCGGTGCGGCTGAGTACTCAGTAGGTCCTTTAAGAGACCTTAACCATGTGATGCAATCCAGTTAAACCCACTGGCTTAAGTGATACTCATAGGAAAGCATTCCACTGAGCTCCAGTCACCTTTTAAACAAAAACCATTGTTCCCAATGACCAAGACAGGACAGCAGCTTGGTGACACGCGGCACCCCCATCAGGCCGGGGTCCAGCTGCTCACTCTGGATGACCAAAGCAGGGGCACAATGTTCTGGTTGTTTCTGCCTCTTTAGACACCGGCGATGACGAGGAGCAGAGTTTCCCAAAGCTGTTCTCTGATCAGACCGAATAGCTGGGATCCGTCTCATTACAAGTCGCCAGCCCATCTCCATTCCTTCCAGTCCACGATCTTAAGACTCTCTCTCCCTATCTCTGATCAGCGTCTAATTCAATACTTTACACTATGAATAGCTGCAAAAGAGCCAACGCTATGGGATGTTGCACTAAGCGAACTTACTGCCTCATTTCAATGTGCATGCGCACAATGAATATAAAGTCGACTTTGACTGTATCGCCTGAGCTACCCTTGAAGAATTAATGTTTACAGGAACATGAATTACTTTTAACTACAGGACCTGATGCAGGTCACAAAATCTACCAGCAATGTTATCAGAGAGGGGGGGGGAGATACAGAAGGACTGAGAGAGAGAGAGAGAGAGAGAGAGAGAGAGAGAGAGAGAGAGTAACAGTGCATACCAGCGGTTGGATTTTCAGAGCACAGACAAAAGGAGCAGCAGCCAATCGTCAAAGAGCTTTTTTGTTTGGGAGGGAGTCTGTCTGGAAAGGTAATCAGAGCAAATGGAGAGAAACAGAGATGGAGAGACAGAACGGAACTGAGCACGAGAGAAGGGTGGGTGGGAGAGAGGAGGAGGAGGGAATTACTGAATTTGAGGGGGGGTTTAGGAGCAGAGAAGGGGAACACATGCAAATTTTCCTTTAAAACAACATTAGCAAGAAAGTTAATGCTTGACAGAACCACTACACTGATATAAATAAGATCATTAGTCAGTATGACAGATTTGACAGATTGAACAGCACATATACATATATTGAGCTTAACATACATAATCTCAGCAAGGTGATTAATGGGTCAGATTGTCTGTTATGCCCTTGGGCTTGGGAGCTGTATGTTAATAACTATAGGTTACAGTATTCTATAGAAAGGCCTCCCATGAATTTAGGTGCTAAAACAGTGGTCTTTTTCTGGGTGCCCACCGTGCTCTAAGAATATGGCCATTCCCTATGGTTTGGTGGACAGTATAAAGCAGAGGGACGGTGACCAATCAGAGCTCATACACTTAGATCCTTCTCGTGCTCATACGTGCAGCATGTCTCGTGTTAAGAAGGCGAGCGTTCGTCCCGCAGCCCATCTGCCACCGCGTCTTGTCAGCACAGATCAGCAGTGCCTCAGGATGCAGCCTCAGCTTGAAGGCAGCCTCCATAGACGGGGACTACACCATGATTATGGAATTTATGTAGTGCTTGTTACCCGAGGCTGCTAGTTACCTGAAATGAAGAATATCTGAAAGACCATTTTCCCACACTTTCTGCTTGGAATATGCCAATGCCATCCCTAAGTCTGGATAGGTTAGTTCTGCATGTCTGAAGATACCACCCTCATCTCTACAGCACGAGCAGACAGAGAGCTGTGAAAACTGCATCGTCACATGGCTATCTTAGCCGTGCAGAAACGGGATGGTGTCATAGCAACTGGAGTCAGGAAACACTATTTGAATGGGCAGAATATCTCAGTACAGCCTTGCTTTGGATTCAGTGATGTAACTGTAAAATACCAATCAGAGAAAGTCGGGGACAACAGACCCAGGCTAGAATACACTTCTAGCTGCGGGTGGCTGCCAATTCCAGAAACGTCCCTCAAAAGTCTTGCTCTGAATTGCCAGGAGCAAATGGAAAATTCCAGAAGCCCTTAGGAGAAGTCACATATAATATTACTTTGAAGCAAAATATGTCAGAAGCACAAAACATTTAAAGTGTTGTCGAAGCCCGGGGAGACAGGGACGGTTGAAACTGGAAAGTTAATACGCATCCAGCACGACAGCATTATACTAAGTCTCGCAGCTGAAAAGATACAGGAATAGAAGAAAACTGACAGAGGGAAGATATGTATTGAAAAATAGGAAATTGGAAAGAAGAAAATGGGAAGGCAACGTGAGAGGCTGGTGAATGGAAAACGCAGTGAAAAGATAATAGGTGAATGACCAAAGGAGGAAGAGAGAGAGAGAGAGAGAAAGAGAGAGAGAAAAACAGAGAGATGGATAAACACGAAGGCAAAATGTGACATATTCTGGCTTTGCGTTCCGCAGTGGAAATGTGGGCTGGAGTTGGGGTGCTCTGAAGGATTCAAGTTTCAGCTACCCAGGCGCATGTTATTGTTAATCTCCGAGACACTTCCCCACGGCCACAGGGGATGTGGGGGGGGGCAGAAAATCAGCTAGAGACGCCAACCTAGTCAAACGAACCCTCCTCCCACTCGCCAAGTTCAGTTATTGATATTCTCAGAATTTAATGAAGCATAAATGAGCATCAGTTTAAGGCTTAACTGATGGTTTTCGTCTTAGATCTCCTGCTTGAGTAAGTGGTCTAGGAGTGAAAGTGGGAGACAGAAGGGGGGAGAGAGAAAGAGAGAGAGAAAGACAAAGAGAGAGGGAGGAGAGTGTGTGTGAGAGAGGATGGAAAATACACGTGCATGTGCTTGCTGATATTCATGCACCTCTCCAACCTGAAAGCTCGTCTGATTTTATAATAAGAGCACTTGGCCTGCAGATACTTCTGAACGTACCTCAGGCTTGATGTCATTGCAGTCCCTCTGACTTTCCATTCTTGATCTTCGAGCATCCTGTGAGCCAGCAGCAAGACTGCCAACCGCTCGGAACGACTCAGGAACACACTGACTCTCAGTGCAGACCAGGAAGTAAGGTCACCTTGACCGGTCTGAACAAACTGTTAACTATTCTACATTTTGTGCTAAATTCATTACATACCATTTTGATTCTACATATTATGATTCATATTCCTTCACCGCGTCCAAAAGACACGACGATAAACCCCTCAGTAAAAAGCTTTTAAATAGATCAATCAGTTAAAAAATCTTTGCATTTAGAAATATATTTCTCAGTATAACTTTGATATTCAAAAGTATTTGTGTCGGAGCAGCTTTTTTGTAAATAGACACATCGCCTACGTTCTTCATACAATATGAAACCGTGTCTGAAGCTTCTTCCCACTATTTTAACTCATTTCTTCTTAAGCAAAAAACATTTCATGTTAAGGAAATGTTATTCCCAGAATTGGTCCTGTGCAGAGCAAGGAATTTTTCAGAGCAGGTTTTTTTTTTTCCTTTCTTTTAGCTTCTGCTAAGTTCATCAGACCTGGCGGTTTTGGGATTCCCAACATTCCGTCTTACATCGGGACCGTCTGGTTCCCTGGAGGCTGTTTTGTACACCGAGCTGACATGGAATGGGTCCATCTTGGCGTCCGACCGGTGACGCGTTCCCACGGCCATTGATAACCCTCACACCGGCACAGAGCACCTGAAACAGAACCACAGACAGGCCCTAAGCTCTTTGCCGGAACCGAAGAGCGTTCACACACCACTGGGAATTATGGGTAACAGAAGACCTGCAGCTAAAACCGCATGAGGCATATTTATCACCCGCTTAACCTTAATGCTGCTGAATTGTTTGTTTCCTTGCTGTTTTACTTGCCATGATATTTTTTTAAAATAACCAAATGATAAGCTGGCTAAAAATCATAATCTATTTATTTTGAATTGTTTTTACGTTGCATTATCATTCAACATGAAACAGACACCGGTCATGTGGTACAGCTACTTGTTCAAACCTCAGAGCTCTGTGATGAAAGGAGTGACACGCTCCTGTCCCGCTCCCCCCGCCAGGCAGCCTGCCTGGATCATAAACACACGCGCACACGTGCAGCACGGCCACGGCAACCGCGCATTAATCGGAAACACATGTGTAGCTTTTTCTTTTACTGGAGGAGGAAAGGAAAATGAGCGTCGTCATCGTAGAGATTGACCCCCATCGATGACCATGTCTCCTCGCATCCTTATCACTTAAAGTGGTCCCTTTTAAATCAATCAATCAATCAATCAATCCATTAGTCTGTCTGTCTCTCTGTCTGTCAGTCAGTCAGTCAGTCAATCATGATGCAGGTCAGTGTTAATTTACCAGATGAGGAAAAGAACACTGTTACATAACTATATCAGCATCCCGACAGAGCGGGAAGCATAACTAGTGGTTAAGGTTCAGCCTCAGTAACCACTTACACCATCAGACATGGTTATCCACAGTGTCCCAATAGAGGCACTCAGTACACTGCAAGCAAAACACATAGAACGGGAGACTGATGACATTATAAAAGTGAAAACCAGCTACAATGAGAAAAACGGTTTTTGGAACTGGTGAAACAATTGTTTTTCTTTTTTTCTTCTATGTCATAAGAAAAAAATGTAGAGCATGAGCTGGATGAATCCATAAGCATTTATGCCCAGCACGGCTCATAAAAGCAACACTTATCAAAGTATGATTCATAAATTTAATAAAAAAAAAAATGAATTATGATCAAGATGGACCTTAACAAGAATTGTCAACCATCCGGTTACTGAAATTAAGTTATCATTAATAGCAAGATCTTTTTACAGTATCACTTCACATGACTCTGCGTAGAGAGAACCTGAAAGGATACCAAATAAAAAGCAAACACAAAAACGATATTGGTTAACAAGTGCAGTGGTCCTGTATAGTATTGCTGGTTATCAAGTGCAGTGATCCTGTATAGTATTGCTGGTTATCAAGTGCAGTGGTCGTGTATAGTATTGCTGGTTATCAAGTGCAGTGGTCGTGTATAGTATTGCTGGTTATCAAGTGCAGTGGTCCTGTATAGTATTGCTGGTTATCAAGTGCAGTGGTCCTGTATAGTACTGCTGAGGATTTTGATTAAAACACCTGCATGTGGTAGGAGAACCAGCACCTCAAGATCTACCTGTTTGAGTGACGTACATGGAGCCTAAACTCCTGGGCTGGATTGGACCCACAGTTCTAAAAAAGGTTCTCCATGAATGACAGAGAAATCTCTGCTCACGGAAGACCAGCAAACAACCAGAGTGAAGGACTGGAATGGAAAAAAAAAATCAAAAATAAGTGAAGCTAGGACTCTGGTCTCATCTGGTAGCAATAGAGCATATTGGACTGCTGACTTGAAAAGATACTGGTAGAATTATTTGTTTGCAATTTTGTTTTCAGCATCAAAATCTCAAAAGTGGGGGCCATTATCTGGCCCAGAGATGGACTGGAGTTTCACCCTGATAATGTCACATCACCAGACTGGTGTCCAGGGAGAGGGGTTAAATGTTAAAAGCGGTGTGTGTGTGTAGGTAAGTATGCAATAGTGTTAACTTAAATACATTGCGTTTGCATTAGTTGCTACAGTCACACCCCAGACAACATTATTCAAATGACAATGACAATTGTTTCTAATTCACAAAATACATCTTCAGCAACAGTACATATCAAAGAAAACAGCCATCAGAAATGAACAAAAAACAGTACGATACTCCTACCAATCTATAACATAAGTAGCTTGTGACCCTGCACTGGACACAAGCTGGGGTGACGGTTTTACTCATTCCTATAGCTAGGTATGCTGCCGGAGTAGTTCAGTTATAGACTTGATAGTGCAGAAGTATTGGGTTATGCGGCCACAAGGAAATCGGAGGGCTCATATTGACCTGTTTGCTGTCAAAAGTACCTACAAGGGGAACACGAGTGTTGGATCTGGACCTTGGAGAAAACGAAGAAGGTTGCCTGATTCAATGTATCCCATTCCTGTTGCATGATGTGGATGGTCGGGTGCACACCGCAGAAGGAGCACTCTCAGTAAGTACACACCGGAGCAGGAACACTCTCAGTAAGTACGCACTGCAGCAGGAGCAATCTCAGTAAGTACACACCGCAGCAGGAGCACTCTCAGTAAGTACACACCGCAGCAGGAACACTCTCAGTAAGTACACACTGCAGCAGGAGCAATCTCAGTAAGTACACACCGCAGCTGGAGCACTCTCAGTAAGTACACAGCGGAGCAGGAACACTCTCAGTAAGTACACACCGCAGCTGGAGCACTCTCAGTAAGTACACAGCGGAGCAGGAACACTCTCAGTAAGTACAC
>JAODKF010000138.1:2628054-2715933 GCA_026779585.1 Mormyrus proboscirostris
AAAAAAAAAAAAAAAAAAAAAAAAAAAAAAAAAAAAACACACAGCACTCCTAACACAGGAACAGGAACAATAACAGACTGAAGAACAGAGGAAGAGCCGGCACTTAAATACAATAGGCAACTTGGCTAATGAGAGGGGCTGGTGTAGCTCATCTGACAATTAACCAATCAGAAGCACGGTGCAATATATAAGCAACAGGTGAAACAAATGAACACTAACAAGCACTAAACGGACAACATAACCATTAAGTGGGAATACAACACTAAGACAATAAACATGGAACACAACTACAAAACAAAACCAGAATAAAATACAAGCAGGGCAATCTTTCAAAGGTAGACAGGTAGAAACCCATTAATTACAAATAAACAGAACCGTGACTAAGCGAGTTATAGTCCTGAGTTCACGCTCAGGTCACTGAGCTATGCAGCTGTCCAGGGAGTACAGGAAGCACAGAAGGGTTGAAGGACAGAACGGGGGAGAAGCAGAATGACTAGCAATGCCTGTTGGCTAAATGGGGAAAGGTTACAAAGGGAGTGGTCAGAAGGTACCAACCCTGACACTATTAGTGACTCGAACACAGCACAATAAATATCATTTTGGCTTAATTTAGCCTTCTAAAAATAAGTAAAACGGAGGGATATCTTCGGTTCTTCGGTTGGATTATAAGAACTTTCTCTGCTTATCTGTTTTCTTTTTTAATGGCAACATGAAGACAGCAACCCCTGTAGACAGATGCAAAGATAAGGTAGCGGTGGTATGAGCTACTGTGCATTGGGCTGAATTCACGGGCCGTTTTTCATCAGCGATATTGTATGGACTGACAGAGTCGTAGAGGTGGGCAGAGACTGAGCCAGGTAAGCCGAAGAATGGGCATCTTTGTTGAGCTCAGGGCGGGTACAGTAACACCGCTGGTTACGCCCCTTCACGACACACCTCGTTGCTGCGATGGAATGCGGCACATGTGTGGTTTACTAAATGCCTACTATTATTACCCAGAGTGCAGGTTCTGCTCTCGAATGCGACGTCTGTGCACTGGGCTCAGGTCATGTGTTGTTTATGAATGCGGCTTCATTCACAAAAACTCGCCAGTGCAAACGCAGTTCTGCAGCCTCCTGGGAGAAGAGAGACATTCTGTCTAATTTCTGACATCATCTTTAATTCATGTGACGGTTGAGGATTTTGATAACCCAGCGGCTACTGGTCCAGCAGTTTTGAACGGCAGCCTATGATACATATTTGTTCAGAATTTGTTCAACATCCTGCTTAATAGATGGGTAACAATTGCAAATATAAGAAACATCTCTGGTTTTAAGGATCACAAGCGTCATATTCTGGTGTTTCCAGGGTTCATTTATCCACCACATGAAACTATGTTCGGGTCAAGTCTCCTGGAGAACCAGCAGAGCTGCATCGGTTTAACATGTACATTTAACATTTCACAAACAGTAGTACTTATGTAATCAGTATTGCCCTAAAATTACTAGTGAAGTTCTGCACACTTGGGGTGCGTTTTGGTCAGAAAACCGTTCTGTGACATGGGCCAAAGCACCGTGAAACCAGAACTGGCACAGATACGCCCGACCACCGTTTATTGGACACATCAACAGTGGATTCATATTTACGATTTTTAAACGATCGTGTTCATTCGCAGTTTTGATCTTTAAAGTGATCTCACTTGGGGTCGCTGATCACAGCTGTGGATCTAGTTCATGATTAATTAAGAATTGCGAAATACAGCTGTATCCGCAGGATAGTACGACGCACTTCGAGGAACGGGGAAAGGAACGACTTTCCTAGATCTGAAACGCGTCCATCAGGCTCTTCAAAGTAGGAAGGAGGTTGAGTGCTTGGAAGAGTTTGCTTTTCTTTGTGTTCTATTAACGTTCATTTAACATCTTGCCAATGCTTCTCGTTTGAACTAAAAACAGGTGGAATTCTTTTTCCTTGTCCATCTTCTTTTTAATCGTTTTTACACAAAACAGCAGTTTAATGCCGCAAGATATTCGATGGTGGCGGCTCGATATTTGTGTCCCCCCCATTATTTAACCCACGTTGCGTTAAGATAGGGAAAGCTGATAGAACTTTTTTTTTCTTTTAAGACTGGGAAGTGGAAAACACTCCCTTAACTTAAAGCCAGACTTTATTATACTGGTGTAAGGTTTCCGATCCGTCGCTCTTCTCTCGAGTAGTCTTGTAAGCTTCAAACAAGAGTTATGTTTTAGAAACCAACCTGTTGTTTGTGGTTTGCGCAAAAACTTTTTGCAGATTGTCGCTCACCGTAGCTGTTAATTAATGAGATGAAAGACAGAAATCAAAGGGGAGGATCCAGCACCGTGTGATTACATTTTAAAACAATCATTAAAGTAGCGCAAAGCCACATATCCCACACAGTGCTTGGTACCAATTATAACCTAGACAGGGTTTATAGCTGAGAAGACAGACAGATACTCCAGCATATGTTTTTGCAATGCCCCTATATTCTATGAAATATATATTATGCTATACCACAATAATAATAAAAAACAGTGACATATATAACACACGCGTCCATACACATTTAACCCATGAATCTAAAGTTCTCCAGTAGTTGTTAGCTGCGATTACATGGGAAATAGTACAGTTAACCCTGCCCTGAGCAGACATCTACCATTAACCAGTCTGCTGCTTGTCTGCTTTCCGCCTTTTCCGCGTTTACTCGGCAACTCTAAACTCACGGGAAAATCGGCTTGTCCCAGCACATATGTGTGGCACGCAGGATAATTCTGTTTAACAACCCGAAGGGATATAAAAGGATAAAAGCCAAGTTACTTAAAAAACGAGAATAGGAGCCATATAAGGAAGCCACTCTACATTTTCTACACTTTAAATATAAATCTAAAGCCATTTGTGTAAAATAGTTGTTATGGGAATGTTTTTAAATTGTATTCAATAAAAAAAAATATTATTTCAAGAATGCATTCAGCCTCTGTATGAATTCTTGTTTGAATTAAAGTACAATACAACAAAGCAGACTTTAAAGCTAACATAAGGCAATTCTGTGTAGAATCTGGCTTCTTTGCATAATATAGATACAGCAGTGCTTGTACAGAAACTTAAAAATCAGGATAAAAATCCACGCAATCGTTTCAAAAACACTGTATATGTCAATTCCTGTAAAATCAGTGATATCTGCCCGAGGAGCGTAAAAAAGTAACAGAACGCATAATAAAAATGTCACTTATTTACAGCCTCTTTAATGGCTGTAATGTTGGCAGAGCAGTTTGAAGTTCAGCATATATGCCAGCCTGCTCCTCAGAGCAGCTGCTGTCATTGTTGCCTGCTGAGGCCTTTATGCATCAGGTTACCGTGACAACATGCCAAAGAGGAACTTAGGGCTTACAAATTGCAAAGGTAAGTCAATGTAACTGATGAACAGCTTATAAAATGTTTTATACAGAAGTCAGTAATACTACATTAAGCATAAAATCTGGCATCACCTTCAGGCTGTGTGCTGTGAAAATTTGCTGTAATCAGTTCTAATTGCTCGGGCGCTGATAGCAAGCTACTTATCCTGTGCATATTTTGAAATGCATCCACAGGTTTGTCTAAAATTCCTGTTCCCATATGCGACCAGCATGACATGACACATGTCACCAGGTGTCTGGTTTTGTAGAATGGAAAAACAGGCTTAGTAGCATCACTGAATCACTCACAGATGGACTCCTGCCTTGTGCCCCGTGTTGCTTAGATCTCCATTGACCCTAAGATCATGATAATTCAGTTAGAAAAGTGGATGAAATGACCTGCTCTTCTTTTAAAATGCACAGACAGAAGGTCAGGTATGAAAGAAAGAAAAGGCAGGGTAGCAGTAATGCACAAAAAGTGAAATTACGACATTTTTTTTTGTAGAATTTATAAAATGCAAGAAACAGAAGATGGCTCTATTGGGACCCCTATTCAGTATCACATAAAGGAGCCACGGAACTGAATGTGCTGGAGAAGACCATTGTGTGTTTTTTTTCTTTTCTTATCTCTGGGACCCACACTGTAAACACACACAAAAAACACACACACACACACGCACGTGGTGACAGATGCAGGTTCACAGACATGCTGAGTGCCGAGGTCTGCGATGGGTCCAGGACCCCCCTGAGAACAACATGAGTGATGTTGCTTGGAAGCACCCAGAAGTTCATCTGGATCAGTTCCCTCAGAAACGTGCTCCCCCAAAACATTGCGATGTCCCCCTGCCGGGAAAGCATTTGCCTTCTCTGTGCTTCCATTGTTTTGCTCCAGAAAAGGCCACTCGTTTCACTGGCGGGTGAGCATTAGGTGCTGAAAAGAAACGTTTTTGGAGTACTAGAACACACGCTTGGAATGTGCCCCCGCTGCTCTGAAGAAACTTAATTGAAATTGAAGGCTACAGTACATAGATACACGTCCCATTTTCTCTGGAACTCAGGGATCAGACCCTTAAGATCACATTTGGTACTGATAAGTTTTGGTGGAAGGTAGAACAGCAGCAGATTCACATTCTGAAACGTGCCACACAATCACGACAAACAGCGATCCATTCTCATTTCCAAAACGGACATCTGGCAGAGTGATCAGTGATGGGAGGAAATCTGTCTGGATCCAAGGGACACTCAGCAAAACTGCAAAAGATCCCTGAGACTGAATGAGAAAACTGCACACTGGAGGCGGCTTGATGGCGGTGCCCAGTCTATGTGAATTAAGCTGTTTGCCCAAGTAGGGAATTGCAAGTGACCTTCTAGAATGTTCGCTTGCCACCGCTGATTTCTAAAATGCCTGTCCCAGCTGAACAAACAAAAGGGGAGGACCTGTCAGAAATCACAGTGTCCCAAGAACCTAAACCCTCTCCAAAGACCCGTGATGCTCTTGCATCACCCCAAAATGATCATCCAGACTCGGACACATTCCTTATTGGTGATCGTTTAGCTCGCCTCGGCAGAAATGACAGGAGCAAAAGGAAAATGACGACCCCAAGCATCCAGAGAGTGCCAGTTCGGGAGACCCGCTCTCAAGTCTAGACTGTGTGGTGATCACAGTCAAAAAATTAACAAAACCAATTTATTAAATACAGATTGAAGAAAAAAAAAACAGTTAAAACCTTGTTGAAACAAACTAGACAAACTAAAATGTAAAATGTACACCTGTGTTCCCAAGTAGCATGGGAAGAAGTAGATTGTAGATTTCAATGACTTTTAAATCATCCGTTTCTTTGCAGGAATTATACCTTTAAAACCCCCCTGCATTCCTCCCTTCTGCCATGGCATTGTCAGAGCATGCAATGCGGGTTACAATCCACCAGTTCAAATATCATAAACCTGTCATTTACCCAATCTGTCAGGTTTCTGATAGAGACGGTCATTGACCTTCATGCAGGGTCCTCAACAGATAATCCCTCTCGCACACAAATGCAAACATTCCAGAGCACGAAAGAAGGCCCTACTAAATCTAAAATACATATTATTGAGGCTTGAGATGTTGAAGTGATTATGGCTCATCTAGATATGGTGTAGAAGTGTTACATGATGGATGCAGAATAGCATACATCCAAGACCCAAAAGAGGCAAGGGGGACATAACTGCTAAATTTCCTCTGCTAAAATGGCCGACTTCTCCGGACCATAAGGAAAAAATTCAGCCTGAATGAAAATACCTGGTCACTGAATTAAGAATAGTTTTCACTCACATCAGTGGATTTTTAGCACAGGAACCTTTTGGAAACAAAGTCAAAAATGGTCAAAAACCATTTACTCCCAGAAATCGTACAAGTAACAAATATATTGTAACATATAAGGGGAGCAACAACAGTAGGCATGTAGCCACGTAGTAAAATTAGGGGTTTGAACCTCCATTAAATTTTTGTGCTACTGAACAGGCACAAAGCCAGTTACTAAAATTACGAGTTTTCTTCCGACCCCCGGCTTGCAAAATGTACCAAAGGGGACACATCACTGGCTATGGGCCTGAACAACACTCCAGGTTAGTGTTGCTGTGTCCTTCTTGCCCTCTGGACATGTGACAAGACTGTGAGACAAAGAGTTGTGGCTACTCAAGTGACAGTGACAAACTAACTCATTTCGTACGAAGCACAGGAGTCCAGCTTTTACTAGACACCGGGGGGTTAGCACAGGGTAGCGATGTGAAATCGGCATGGTGAGTTGGGATGACCTCACCTCGTTGGTATCGTCATAAAAACGGGGGGATGGTTTGCTGGAATTCCCTAAGCAGGATGCGGGAGGCTCATGCCTGGTGACGGCTGTGGCAGGAGCTGACTGCAAGGGCACATTGCCTGAAGGCTCCTTCCTCTCACACAGTAATGTGGGATGGCCTTCATGCTCCAATCCAGGTGATGTTAGCTGGTTTCCGCAGGTAGAAGACAAAGACGCTCATACCCCAGGCCTCTGTGGACTCTCAGAGAATGTGCCAAAAATATTATTCACCGCTCTTTACCCAAATCGATTTTACTTACTGTAGATACATCTTGATTCGACACTGATCATGTGTTTACATTGAATATTTAAGTTAAATCTTACAGAAAATATTGAATTAAAGCAACTAACCTTTAAATTTCCCATTCAAAAACTAACTGCTGTGAAACATATTCTCTCTAAGCGAGCTCTTCTGAACAAATCCAGGTTTTTTACTTAAACACATAGTGTTGACCCCAAGATACAAAATTAGCTAATTTCTAATTTCTATGATGATCCTTCTTGTGAGAATCTCCAGTTATAGGCCAGAGATGGAGAAAAGGAAGTAAATCAACAGGAATATTTCTGCACCCCCCTCTCAACTCCCCATAGTATACAAGGCAAAGCCAGTCTCTTCATGGGTCGCTGATACACTTTTTTCCAACCTACTGAGACACTCAGAAGGGAGTTTAGGTACAAGTCAGTTAATTCCCCTTTCACTCTAAGTGTCTTTGGAATGCTTTCACCGGTGCCAGGCAGCATGAGTGTGGACATAATGTCCATCTGCTGTTGGTTAAGTATACAAAACAAGGCGATGCGAAGCTGGGCGCTACCACAAAGCCAAAGTGTGACGCAGCGAATCGCCACAGCCAGATGCTGCCCAGGAAGGGACACACTGAGCCGATTAACCTATATATCACTGGGGCAGCGGTCAGAAGTTCTGCATCTTAATGCTGGAGGAGCTGCCCTGAATGTCAGAGGGACACTGAGAACCTGGGGCCAGAAGAAAGAGACAGAGGTAAAAAAAAAAAAAAAAAAAGAAATACAGACACACAGCTCTTATTTCTAATCTCTGTAATGTAAGCCTGCGCATTCGTGCTGGAATGGGAAAGGACTTTCTCAAGAGCTTCCCCCCTGTTAGAGACTGGAGATGTAGGTTAGCCAGGTGTGCCAGGGCAGGACCAGTGCATTTAGCATGTAAACCGTGCATTTAGCATGCAGATCACCAGGCCTTGTAGGGGCCTTGTAGAGTTGAAATGACCTTTACATGTTTACACGGCAAAGTCAGACACTCTGCGCAGCATCGCCAGTAGGAATAAAACCCAGGCACTGGGATGAATTTGGACACCCCAAGTCTATCTGTGCTCTTGCATTTAAATTCTCATTTTATCAGCAACATCACAACATGCCCCTCCACCAACTCCTAATTCACTATTTCATTCATAAATTCAGGTTTATTTTAATGGCTAGTTTTTTTTTTGGAAGGACCTTCTGGGCCGAACTATGGAGGAAGGTAGGATTGAAGAGGGATTTGTGCCAGTTCTTGGTTGAAGCGTGAGGGAATGGAGATGAAAATAAATTCCTGTACACCTCCCCCCCAGCCCCCCAGCCCGTCTGTGGCATCCTAAGGTGATCCCAATGGCCGTGTACTGAGTACTCTGACTGTGGGCTCTTGGTCCCAGTTGCACAATGGCCCTCTGTAAGGCAGCCGAATGGAATGCTGTGAGGTGGCAGGGCCACGGGCGGGGGAGTGGGGGTCAGGGCTGGAAGATGGCTGATGGGATGGGGGGGGGGGGGTGGATGGTGGTGGGTTGGCAGGTCTTTCATAACTGCACCAGAACATGGAGGCTCCAGCGGTGTAGAGGGTGACCAGGTCCCGTAAGCAGAGGGACCGGCCATTGGTAGTCGAGAGTAACCAACGAATCCATGATCCAGGAGGGGCTCACCTTGTAAGAGTGGGAGGGGGCCGGACGGCCCTTTTCCACAAGCAGCCACCTGAATATTCAGGGGATAAATGAGGAGAAACGAGGATGTGGATGGACTTTCCGGACTACATGCTGAATATCGCTTGACTACCATTTATTCCATGGGTTTATCATACTCAGCCCTGGTCGAGCTTCGCTGTGGACTGGGAATTAGAAGGCTTAGTCCCAGGGTGGGACCCCGGGAAGCTAAAGGAGGATGGAAATTATTCATTTAGTGTCATTTTGTAGAGAGAAAAATGGTGGTATTTGAAGCCCGTGCTACCTGACACTGCAGCACTGGTACAAACTGGAGCGTCATGGTCGGTGGTCCGGCTGGATCCTCAGCACTGAGCAAGGGCTGTGTTTGCAGGCAGCGTTTTCTGTGGCCTTAACAACGGTCGTCCATGCAGGGACGGCACCAATGCATGAACGCGCGCTCATTTGGCCGTGCTCTCATTTACACGTGCTGTTCCGCGGCCACACAAGCAGTAGTGGTGGTGGCGGCAGTATGAGCTTCTCCGAGAGGAACGTTACCATTACGTGAGCAGCCAGTGCACTGCATTGCAGACAGGGGGGGTCCTGTTCATCTTTACTTCCCGCCTCCCCATCTGCGTTGTGCCCCCCAGCCAGCCCACCTTGATAAACGGCCTTGCCGTCATACAGTCACCGTTGACCTTGGTGCCGCTGCTCTCCCACAGCGCCTCACGCTGGCCTCCTCGCTCATTTCTGGTTCATCTTCCTCTTCACCTCTCCACAGGTTCGGATGAAGGTGCCTCAGTCCAGGGTTGTGCTGAGTTGTCACTGAAAGTGGGAATTCTGTGAACGTGAGGGGAAAAAAAGGGTGAAGCAGGTCACTGGGACGAGGAAACGCAGCACAAGACAAAAGAACAGTGTTCTCGAAAAGAAAGGGCTTTTTACGTAATGAACTCCTGGGAAAATACAGTGACAAACAAGGACACAGAATAAAACACTCCCTCACTAAAACCACTGAAAATCAAAACCATGCCAGAACCAAGCCATTACATCAAATAATGCAATGCATGTTCATATGGATTTATTTAAGTGATTTATCTTTTTTTTCTAATGATTTTGATAAAAATTTTGGAGTTGGCTTGAGAAAATGTGAATTGAATATCCAAGCTGCAAATCACACAGCTCCTGGATTTGGTGAAACAGCACCCCCCTGTGGAAAGTATGAGCCACTGCCTTTGTCTCTCAATTTCATTTTTCCCAGTGCTGGCTCTGACAATATTCCACAAAGCCCACTTAACCCGATTACAAGAGGACATTTCAATTAAACTAATTAGAATTTAATCTACCACAGCTGGACACTGGATGCTGCAGTGATGTTTATGCCAGTTATGGGTAATTACACCCTTCTCAACCCAACCCCCTCTACTCCACCACAATGACCACTGGCACCTGCCCAATGCATTGCACTGCAATCTGCCTTCAAACAAGTTGGCTGGCACTGTAATACTATTGACTTAGCATTTTTAATGCCAATGCATCCCTTAAGCACTTTAACTGCTCTAAGTGCACTAGTATACTTAAATAAAGTATATACTGTAAGAAGTATAAAAGAAGTATAAAACCAACTATGGCAATATTACGGGCTTAGGCCATGCTACATTTTTACTACTACTTACTACTACTACTACTACTACTTCAAAAGAGTTGCAGTTATGCTCTGTTATAGTCTGATACAGTTATAATTTTCCACGCACGCTTCCCTCTAGAGCTGTGCTAGAACTGTGATTTAAGCCGCATTTTTTTAGGGGAACGACCCACAGCAGCCACTCTTGGGCAAACCGCTCTAACAAGATGGAGTGATTCTAATCACCCAGAGACCTCAGGGCCACATGGTGCTATTGGCGTGTGGTCAGGTGTCTCTGAATCAGGGGCCGCCGGTTGGACAAACAGTATCGCAGCCCTGTTTCAGACCTCGAGGATAATGATGAAAAGCTACAGGACAAGAGTAAACACGGCTTCTCGGTCGGAGAGCGTAAAAGGGCTGGAAAGCTGCAGCTAAAAGCAGGAAAGCAGGGACAGTCTGACAGCTGTGTTTACGCTCATCCTGTGCTTCTGTGTGTCAGATTATTATACCCCAGGGGGATCAGTGGAAGGAGAGACCAGTGTCTCTACAGAATGAGCCATGATAGGGTCCCCAGAAAATGAACGACGGCCTGGATGATAAGGGAGAGGTGTGGAGAGACAATGTGAATATGGAGACGGGATATGTTGCCCCCACAAAACTTACCCAGATACCAAATCACAAGTAAAACATTCAGGATTTTCATTACCATGCAATTTTGTCAGTCCAGAACATCCAAACGGCCCAAATACCTTTGCTGTCCCCAGTAACACTTTGCTTGAAGGGGCACAATTAATGTAGTATTATGATATGTTTTATATATTGATAAACCACAAATAACATCTTACTTACATGCTGATCTCCTGGTCGTTCATCATTAATGAATCGTGATGCATCTTTTATCTCAGCCAGTTACTATATTTGTTACTATATCTGTTACTTCTGTAAACCTTTGTTAACTACTGAAGGAACTACTAAGGAACTAATGAAGGAACAAATAATAAATAACACATTTAAAATACTGATTTCATGTTTGGGCATCATAGTCAGCACAGTTACCCGAATGTTAGTTCTGTCTATGGAATCTTAGTATAGTCAGTGAAATGTTTCTTCTGTCTGTGGAATCTTAGCATAGTCAGTAGAATGTTAGTTTCGTCTGTGGAATGTAGGCATATTTTGCAGTATGTTAGTTCCGTCTCTGGAAGTTAGCATAGTCGGCTAAATGTTAGTTCTATCTGGCAAATGTTAGTTCAGTCTCTGAAATGTTAGTATAGTCAGCAGAATGTGAATTCTGTCTGTGGAATGTAGCATAGTCAGAGGAATTTTAGTCCCATCTGTGGAATGTTAGCATATTCACTAGAATGTTAGCCCCGTCTGAGTAATGTTAGCATAGTCAGCAGAATGTGAATTCTGTCTGTGGAATGTTAAAATAGCAGAATGTTAGTCCCATCAGAGTAATGTTAGCACAGTCACAAGAATGTTAGTCCCGTCTGAGAAATGTTAGCATAGTCAGCAGAATGTGAATTCTTTCTATGGAATGTTAAAATAGCAGAATGTTAGTCCCATCAGAGTAATGTTAGCACAGTCACAAGAATGTTAGTCCCATCTGTGGAATGTTAGCATATTCACAAAAATGTTAGTCTCATCTGAGGAATGTTAGCATACTCAGCAGAATGTGAATTCTGTCTATGGAATGTTGAAATAGCAGAATGTTAGTCCCATCAGAGTAATGTTAGCACAGTCACAACAATGTTAGTCCCATCAGAGTAATGTTAGCACAGTCACAAGAATGTTAGTCCCATCAGAGTAATGTTAGCACAGTCACAAGAATGTTAGTCCCATCTGAGGAATGTTAGCAAAGTCAGTGGAATGTTAGTGCTGTCTGTGCAATGTTAGTGAATAGTGACACTTCTATCTCAAGCATTTATATTTATTCTTCATTTGTATCTCAGTAGTAACTGCTATCGGTCTAGGGTGTGGTTTAGGGTAACAGCCAACACACCCCTGACATTTTCACTTGTGTGCCATTGAAACCAAGTCGCCATTGCACCACGGCCCTCTGGAGGGCGCCCTCATTGAAATACCCTCACCCTTAACTAGCAATACTCCCAGACCACAGATGCTGTTGTGCAATTCTGAGTAAAGCCTGGGACACACTCAGTGTCGCATCAAGGTAGATGCTCTAGACTAAATGCCCCTTTTGTCCTGTTTGCTCTCCCCACATTTCTATCCAGTTGAGCAAACATTTAACTGGAGCTCCTGGCTTAACCAAGAAATTATATGTGTGTTTACTGCACTGTCTGTTTCAAGACATCTAGTACGGTACTGGCTGAAATGACGTCTTTAGCATTAATTCAAAAGTGAGTGAGCTCAGTGAATGGTGAGGCAATCTGTCCAGATTTACTGATGCCGGGGAGAGTTAGACGTAATAGTGGAAATGGGAGTAAACTCCCAGAGCTTTGTGTGAATGCGGATGTGCGTAATGCTCGCATTTATCAAGCTTAAAAATGACAATCTTTATTCAACCCCAACAGACACGGAATAGTACTTGAACAGAGGTTTGGACATGAATAAACAAAGGGGCGTTTTGAAGTGTCAGCGCTCCACCAAGAATCTATAAACCAAGCAAGCTTGTGTGGCTCTCACTCCCGTCTGATACCATCTTTATTAGCACATTAAAAGCCTTCAGTGTGTGTTTTCCGTGCGAGACTTCAAGCACTGTTTGGATGTTCGTAAAGCAAACATGTACAGGGGCGACCACGATAGCTCATTCTTCAAGGGAATGTTTATTGAAACGCAGGATGCTCATTAAGGAATATAATCAGTCTCAGTGAAGAAACGCCGCTTCAATTAGTCCAAATTATGCAGACATAATTTTATATGTGTACAGAGCCGTACACACACCCAACAACATTACCTAGCCTGAAGGCACAAACCTACCCAGTCAAAGGATACAGTTTTTAGCACACATTTGTCTGCAGTAGCGATGAATGCTTTAGGCAAGGTACTGAAGAACAGACGTGTTTTGTTTTTGATTATATACAAAAAGCTCATCTTGAGGTACAGTAGCCGTCTAGCAGGTCAGATTAGCATGGGGTTCCTTTCCCTACTCTGCCGCTACGGTCTCGACACGAATTCCACTGTTAGCTCCATTAACCCCGTCAGCCACTGTTAGGCCACGATCGTGTGGGTGATTGTTGTCTTTGGTGTGACTGCAGCTAAAATTATATTCAGTGTTACAGAAGAGCACTATTGCTTCGGATAACACGTCATAAAAGTAATTCACTCCCTTACAGTGCTTTCATAAAAGTAATTCCCTCCATTTTGATTTTTGCTTTATTTCGTTCACTCATTTCAGTACCACAAGGTTATCCTTGGTCCTACTGCTGATCATTTCATGATTCTGCTTCCCCTTTGGGGAAGAACCACTACTTAGGATTATTCATGGAGGGGGGGGGGGAAGTAGTTTTATGTCTGGTTCCCAGGCTAATGGTCTGGATTGCCGACTCTAGTTTCAAAGTGGGTGGAGGGGGGGCAGGGTTGAGCATAGGGCACTGTCTGTGTGGAGAACCAGACAGCCAGAGCTTAGCCTAAGGCGTGACTGACCCTCCAGGAATAAAAATGAAATAAACTAAATAAAAAATGTATTTCCTAAGAAAACACTGGTCACCTGCAAATATGCAGATATTACAGGAGCACCTATTTGTGTTTATAATGAATGACATTAATAACTTCCTTTTAAAGTCCAGGCTTCTTCTGCCTCTGGCGGCTGAGAAAAAAAAAAAAAAAAGCTTAACGGTTGGGGAGGCGTCTTCATTAAAAAGGCTCACTAGTTGTTTTCGAGCGTTAATTTAGAGTCTATGGGCCATAGATCTTCCGTGTTCTGGGCGATCAGTAATAGAAAATGAAGGTTCTCACATATAGCTGCATTCCGTCCTCCCATTTTCTATAACTGCCGATCTGTTCCAGTGAGCCTGGTACCCGTCCTGGGAAAACCTGGAAGGAAAGATGTTGGTTAGCGATATTTAGAGAGAGACAGATTCTTATAACTTTATAAGATATAATTAGAAAATTCTAAAATGTAATTTAAAACAAATAACTATAGACAGGTAAGCTGTGGTTAATCCTATCGAGGGATGTGTGGCTCAATGACTTAGGCCTCCATCTTTGACCAAATCAGCTACTAAAGGGAGAAAAGGTAGACCATGTGAAAAACAAGCACTGCCAGGTCTGTTGGGATTTCCCTCAGGGGATTAATGAAGTATCTATCCGTCTACTCATGCTAATACAAATGCACAGTAAAACATTGCTTCACATGAAGTAACCTTATTGCCCATCCTGGTCCCAAATGGACTCCGTAGCGTCCGTGATAAACGGGCCTGACCTGATCAACCCAGCAAGAGAAACAACTTGGGTTGTGTCTCAGCAGTGGAAAAACAATTAAACGGCTCATTATCAGATCTATGCCACTGTTTGTATAGTGTCAGGGGCTATCAAAGATGTATATTTCGCGACTTCACTCTATCGTGGTTTTTTGTATTGTAGCACCGGCTACAAAAGAGTGTTATTTCATGTCTAGAGGGCTCTAGTCATGTTAAAAACCGTATTTAGAAGGTTGTAAACAGGTTTTCTATGCTCTAACTACAAAAGTATTCGATTTATAAATAAAGAATCTTACTTCACGGAAATTCACTTATCACGGTAGAGTCTGGAACTGATTAACGGCGATAAACGAGGGCCGACTGTACATAAAGAGCTACAGTGATCAAGAAGGTTCCCTGCTAGTCACTTGCTAGATAATATATTTAAAATACATACAGAATTTAAATTATTAAAATGTTATCTCACCAACCCAAAACATTATGTATGTATGCATGTATGTAAACAGGATGTATGTATGTATATCTATGCCATTATGGAGGCCTGCTGGTAAATGTTGTATTTGTAAAATCTACTTGCACAATGACAAATAAAAATCCTTGATCCTTGATCTTTAATCCATGACCGGGTTGCTTAATTCTCATGATGCCGAGTATTGTGAATAGGACAATAAGCAGGATAATGGATGGACGCTGCTTTACTTCCTTGATATTTGGAACTTGGATGTTCTTTCCCCATTTAAAATTTCTAAACTTTTTTGTAACATTTAGACACTATTATTGAAGTACATGAACGGAAAAAGAAACATTTATGAGTTTTACACGTTTTATCTAATATAAAAATCTACTTATGGACTAATATAATAAAGGCAGCACCTAACGGTTCAGAGTCATTGGGGAAAAAAGGGCTTTTTATTTCTGGCTTTGTAGGGGGGGGGTTCCCCAAAGGAGACAGTGAGGCGTTAGTCCCCCCACAGAACCCGCTTTTAGCACCACAGTACCTGCTCTGTCTAAGATACCGTACGACACACCCCACCTTGCGTTGGTGCTGCACTGCATAAACATGGAGGTATTCCTGTTTATGTAATAGCTGCTGTTTAACCATTTCCACCTTTTCCAGGCATCTTGGAATTTTCCCCCTGCAGTGTTCACACATTAATTTTTTTCCTTCTTTTCCTACAGAGAGTTCATTGGATCCAAGGGCGGTTTGCTTTCTGTAATGGCAAATGTGGAAGGAGGTACAGAAGGCTGCTTTTTTCGGAACTGCTGCCATGCACAGGGGACTGAAGGAGATGCAGTGAAAGGGACGCACTAAAGGGGATGCACAGAAGGGGATGCAGTGAAGGGATGCACTGATGGGGCACAGTGAAAGGGACGCACTGAAAGGGATGCACAGAAGGGGACGCACAGAAGGGGATGCAGTGAAGGGATGCACTGAATGGACGCATTGATGGGAGTGCACTCTAAGGGACATGCTGAAAGAGACACACTGAAGGGGACACGCTGAAGAGCTGCAGTGAAGGGGATGCACTAAAGGGACACATTGAAGGGAGTGCAGTGAAGGGACACAATTTAACTAAGCTGAGAAAGTGAAAGATTTGGGTAGTGGGGCCAGTTTAGCTATCAGAGTGGGAACACTGTGAGCACCAGTGAGTTAGTCCATCCTATTGGCTGTAAGACAATGTCCCCTTTTTAAAAATAACACTAGCGATCAGACCTTCCCAAAATAAAATGCTTAAAACACACAAACATGCCCAAACACGTTCTCGATTAAATACTTACAATGTCTAAAAGAGATTTCTAAAAATTTTACTTACATGGACAAATGAACTGGAACTGCACACACACTCATGCTCACAGGTATGCTAAAGTGCGTTTCCTTTGGCAGGATAAGCATTCTGGAGACTTCTGTCCTTGGTCAAATGCATTATTTTGAAAGCTCAGGCCCTTTTGACCTTTACTTGATCGGTTCAGGGACGGTGACGTGTCAGCAGCTTTTTCCACACTACCTTCATATTCAGTCTCAAAAGCAGCAAATCAAAGTATAAAAAGTGTCTTATCTGTATTTAATTTTAGTTTTTTTCTGCTAGATTTCTATTCCTGGCTTTTTATCTTAAGTTTTAAGAGTCATTCCAGTGTGCCATTCCAGTGTGCCCCATAGCGGAATGGTCACTTATCCTTATCACTGGAGTGACCGGCAGCATGAAGTTGGTGTGCTGCGTAGCTTTAAGAGAAATTGGGGCTTGTGATATATCATTGGAAAGATCTTTTTCCAGTCTGTTAGCTTCTTTCTGACTCAAAGAACTGCAGGCTATGGGGTGACCGAGAGGCCTGTCAAAATGGAGGGTCAAATGGAGTGGTTGGCTGGAAAGCCTTGCCAATCAGGGTAGACCTAATGTATTGGCCAATATGAGGGCCCATTTTGTTAAGCAGTCCATTGAAAATTTCTGAAATTTGGGAATTAGCAACTGCACCACAGACGGATCAATTAGGGGTTGGGGAGGGACAAGTACACTGGCAATGGATGACAAGGCCTTTCCCTGCATTTCAATGCTAACCATCATTTCTTACATTTATATTGTCTTTAGCAATGGAGATGGACACCCCACAAGGTAAATATTCAGTGGGCAGTGCTAAATCCAGGGAAAGACAAACTAGGAGACTGCTTACATACAGAGGCAAGGGGCATGCAAATCATGAAAAAAAAAATGTCTTGATCTGTCTCCATCTAACCTGTCATGTTCTCGTTTGGCCAGAAGAGATTACTGGTCATCCCATTTCCATCCACTCTAATTCCTGATTAACTTCACCTGTTCCCTGTTATCTGTGATCCTTATTATTTAGTTCATTGTTGTGGGCCGCACCTATCCCTCATGTAGCACTCATCGTTAGAGTATTGTGCCTGCCTTTGCCCTGAATTACCTGCATTCGGAGGAAGTGAAATTGGCATCAGATAGGGGGCCACCCAAGTAGAGCATTGCCTAGGACCCCTGAGGGGGTCGATGCGGACCTGCCATGGGGGAGTGAGCGAGAACACAGCAGATCTGATACGTGGCGCTGAGGGGATGAGCGTAGCGCCAGCTTTCTGACGTGCAGGGAAAGTAACGTCTCGTGGCCCATTCTCATTGTGTTTTACAAGCGGCTCTTTAAAATCCACTCGTTTTTTTGGGCAATGATATTAAGTTCCAAATATCAGTCAACAGTTTTACAAATGGAACAGAACAGAACCAAGTGTGATTTAAGTATTTTATCCCATGGAAACACTGGCAAAAGTTATTGCATAAATTTTTAATGGAATTTTATAACTTTTAAATCATAACTTGGCTTTTAAGAATGATATAGATAACATTTGTTTTCAGAAATTTAAAACTACGCTCTTTAAATATATACAGTTAATAATATATGAATGCATACATACTGTAAAATGTATATACTGTATGTATATATATATATATATATATATATACTATAAGTGTTGTAAAGTTCTCTTCTGACAGCTTGTATAATACAGACCCTTTATTAATCCCAAAAGAAATTGCAGTGGACTCTGAAAGCAGTTATAGTTGGGCATCTGACCCCTTGTGAGATCTCTCTTACACACCCGCCCTGGGCTGGACCACACTGGTGAGGGATGTTTGGAATTCCAGCACCCAGCTCTGAGGGACACCAGGGTTTGCATCTTTATTTGCTTTTTAGTGGGAACTTCAGCGCCATCTAGCATTTTTCCCGCTGACTAATCACGCTATACCATAAATAAATTGGATATACATCAAGCCTCCTAAACAAACTGGGCAAGAAGAGGGGAAAGTGAGAGAAGGGAACCAGAAACAGCTCCAAAGAGAGAATGGATCCACACAGCCAGATGAGCCAGTGCGATAAAAATAGTCACTGTTACGCTGTTAGCTGAACTGAAAGGTCTGTGTGCGTACACTCATGTATCACTGGAGTTTGTAGGCCAGACTTTCCAAAGTCCATTTATTTTGTAGAACATGCTAAAAGATACAAAAAAGCTTACTGATGCAAAACAGCATCACAGGGAAACCAAATTTCGCTCACATTTTGCTGAATGTGAATACACTGCATTGTGAAATGCATGAAACTGGAATCCAAAGACAAAACTAAAAAAAATAAAATAATCACCATTAGCCTTTTCCTTTCCATGCAAACACATTTTATAAGGAGCATTAACCAGCTTAAGGTGGCTTCATTTATTTGTAAAAATATTTGATACATTAAGTTCAAGCTATTTCCTAATGGGTTTCTGTGGTGAGGAAAATGCTTAAGGTGAAATTTATAACTTTGTCTTTGGATTACAGCTTCACCCATTTGGCAATTAACAGTGTTTACGATGTGTAAAGTGTTTTATTTTTTGTTTTTGCCGTCTCTGACACACTTATCCTCTGATATGTCATTTATTTCCCCTTAGTGTTTTCCCTCGCTGGGGTCTTTCTGGGGATGGACGTCTTTAGCATTTTGTCTGGTAGCTTATACTGTAGTGGATTGGCATGCCATGTTACGAGAGTCACTAAGACAGACTCCCAGAAGGCTTTGGGGTCTCCGGGGTGGTCAGCGCCTTAGACAATGCTAGGAGGCCAGCCGGAAAGGGAGCCTTTCACCAGATTATATCAGTTTAATTAATCAGGCGCAAAACAGTTTAAGAACCTCTTTCAGGCTTCAAGAAATTTGATTTCAAACAATAGGGGGGGTTTAATTTTGCGCATTGCAACTCGTGACCCTGCTTTTTATGGCTCTGTGAGCTATATATATGTACAGCCCTGCTTCCATTCCCCAAATCCCCTTCTTGCCATCCGATTCAGAGGCGTATTTTGACTGCAATGGGGAGAGTATGTGCTCCTGTAATTAAGAAAAAAAACATTCGGCCTGAAGATACTTTTCAAAGTAGAAATTTTCCTTGAAGAACCACGACGCCACAAATGTTTGCTCCTTCATACAGATTTAGCACATCCTGTAATTATTCCAGTCCTTTTTTGCAAACGTGAGATCTCGATTTTCGTTTGGGAGATGACGGACTGACTCCAGGACTCAGACGGTGACATACACAAAGCCTATTCCAAAGCACCGCGATCACCAACTCTGCATCCTTTAACCTTTTGTAATAATGGATTTGAGTCTGCTTTTCTAATAATGCACTTCACTCCCTGACGTCCGCTTCCTTCAGACAGTCTCCAAAAATTGCTATCTGAACGGAGATCGGCATCTTCCCTTCCCAGGACTGCCACTGCCCCAAGCAACGAACGAAACTGCCTCTTTACACCTCACACTGCGTTAATTAATCAACACTGGAGGCAGTGTGTGTGTCGGTGTGTTAGGATGCTGTGTCTCTGATCAGAAGGTTGCTGGTTCAGATCCTGCGGTCAGCAGTGATTTCATGAGGTTGCTGGTTCAGATCCTGGGGTCGGCAGAGTGATTTCATGGTTGGGCCCCTGAGCAAAACCCTTAACTCTCAATTGCTCCAGGGACTGATCCTACTTTCGCAAAATCTTGAAGCCTCAAAGTAGGAATAGTCCATTACTACTGGAAGAGGTGGGGGACAACTTGAAAGCTATAAAAATGCAAATAAAAGACGTCTAGCTATAATGTAAATGATTGTATTATATCTTTAAATGCAACCTCTGGAAATTCTGTTTTTTGGGGGTTTTTGGACATCCCAGGCAGCTGTTTTTACTTGTCTTATGGTAAGTCTGCCCCTGCTATAGCATTAGGTTTGGAGAATGGGAGGGAAGAGAGAGATGGGGGGGGGGGGGGATAATTTATCTATTGACTCTTCAGTTCTAGATCACCGAGTTGCTCTTGGAATGGAATGAGAGGAGTTGGATCAGCCATGTTCAGAAAGACATCAGCGGCTGACAGACAAAGCATAGAGGAAAAAAAAAGCCCAAAAGCTTAGACACACGCACACACACACACACACACATCTTCAGATCAGACATCCAAACACGACACAGCTGGAGAGATGGCAGCGGGCACTGTGGACCAGGGCCAGGAGCACACAAACCAACAGCAGGTTACCTGGAACCGGCTTGGGGAAGCGGCGCTGCACAGGAATGCAGGATGTAAGGGGAGCACAAGTGTTCACTGTTGAGGCGGCGTGCTAGGAAGTCAGAGTCGACCAAACGGGTGTTCGTCACTGAGCCATCTCGAGCCAAAAGGCCTCCTCTGGCCCGTTCAACTGAGTCTCAGAGTCCATCCTTAAAAGCAGGGAGAGGGCAAAATCCACACCTAAGGTACCATTCAAAGCTTAAACATTAATGTGGGTGAATAAATTCGGGGTGATGATAAAATGTCACAGGTGCAAGCTTTGGGATGGGAACCCCAGGTTCTCAGCCTGCCTGCTGAAGATTTAATGAGCACGAGGGAACTTCACCTAAAAGAAAAGGCAGAACTTCTTCAAGTTCATTACGAAACTAAAGAACCGGAATGCAAAATACAGGTTTCCAGTGTGACATTTCACTATTTCTCTTGCTCTGAGAAATATCACAAAGGAAGCCAATGAAGTCGAGGAAGTGCAGTCTAGGGCCTTGCGGGGGTAGGGCAGAGTAAGGGACAATAAACAAAGACCCCCCCTGCCCCCAGACCTCCAGCCCCCTCTAAAAGGGTCATATGCAAAAGCAAACACTTTTGAACTGGTCTTGCAGTGCTGACAGCCAGCTGGTTTCTATTTGAGGCGCCGTGTGAAACTGCTATCTCATTACCGGAATCCCGAAGATGGGGAGGAAGTTTTCCTGTTCTCCTCACCCCTCATCTCCAGACAGAATCAGCGTTGTGCCTGAAAAGCAGGGGAAAAAAATAGGTTTGAAGTCTATGGAGACACTACTGGATTTCAAGTCAGCAGATAAAAACATACTTTTGTTCCTGGAAATTCGCTGGTAGATATAATCTTTTATGATCCAGAAGTTTTATTTACGTCAGTAGACCACCACTAACTATTATCATCAGGTAGACTAACATTTATAAATGTGAACTGGGCTACTTAGATTATACAATTATTTTACTCCAGTCAAGCACCTTTCATAAATTCAGATTAAAGTTATTTTGATTTTACAGTGCGCCACTGCGAATTTGGCATCAGTAGCTTGGAATTTAATTGTAAATGGTTGCAGCAGCTATAAATGCCTCAGGCTTGGATTATAGTGTTTAATAAAAGCAATGCAGTATCCTGATTGCTCCCGAACGGCTTCTAGAGCAGATGCCAGACGGCCATGCATAAGGAGGGAACATGAGGAACAAATTGAGACAGAAGAAAAGCGGTGGAAGGAGAGCCTTTCCCTGTCCTACAGGGACCGAGGTCGACGTTTGGGGTACACTGATCACCCATTGTTATACATAGACTCCCGGGGCTTACTCTCTCCCAGTCCACCCCATCTCCATCAAAGAGTTCCGTTCAGCCGCCTTTTCCTGTCTGAGATGGAGGACGGGGGGTGGGGGGTTGTGTTTGGCGAGGCAGGGAGGGGTCGTCCAGGCGTACGGGTGGAGGTTACTCAAAGGCCAAAGACTCAATAGGGAAGTGCAGGGACAATGCTGCCATTTATCCAGCCAGGAGAGGAAAGGGGGAACTGCAGCTACGGAACCTGCGACAGGAACAAGGGCGGCACAGCAAGCTAAGGATCTGCAAGCTGCGGATGAGATCGGATAGCTGTGTGGGCAAACACTGCAGCTTTAGCACCAAAGCGCCATTGAGTCCTTCACGTATTCCAGAATGGATACCAGATCTGCTGACCTCCAAGCCTGCTGGAACCCACACTCGATATTCCACTGTCTGGTTGTCCATATTGGTCAAAATAGAGCAAAATGGTGCTGCCGGCAGTAAACCATAATGTCATTTATGCCACAGTACTGCTGAATTCTCAAATCTGATTGGTCAGAAGAGTGTTGATGCACTTCCTATAACTGCACATGTAGTGCAGTCATGACAGTAGTATATTAATGCCTTATTATATTGTTTCATTCTAACTAATGTTACTTAAAATTCCAGGTAGAACGCAATTTAAAATTAAGCGGAAGAAAGTAGGTCTACTAATAAATGCATTTTCGGCTTGTCAATGTGAAAATAATGTCTTTAGGTACAAACATGTAAGTCAAATCCATGATAACCTTGACACTTGAGGGTTAATACACTCCAAGCCATGCATTACGCATTTTTAAATGCCTCCACAGCTGCGTGGTTAAAAACACATAATGCACAGCTTTTTGTGCATCAGTTCTTACTTATGACCTAATGTCACACTGAAGACAGTCAGACCATTAGCTGCCATTATCTGTCAGTCCTGTCCTGTTAATCAGACTCTGGATTTTGACAAAAACACAGCCAGCAACCTTAGACTCGGTTTCAACTCTATATATCTGAGGCATCACTGACATGCTTGTGGAAAACATAATTAGGATCAGTATGATTGCTTGTCAAGTGCCCACATAATGCAGTGACACACACAAATTCCGCATGTAACATCTGCTGCACCAATAGCCGCTCTCCTAATGGCAGGAACCATGGCAATGAAATGTTTTGTTTGGAAACAATACAACCCTTTGAAAAACTTTGAAAAACACGGCCTGAAGGAGATCTTATCAAAGAGAAAAAAAGTCTTTGCTTGCCTCTGTATTTCCGACTGTTATATTTGATGGCTTTTCATTTTCTGAATATTTACTTATTTTGCTTAAGTGGTCCATTCATGTTCCATGTCACCAGGCCAGGGCGCTGTTTCGTGTTTCCTGAAGGGTATCTTCTGCCCGTGGTGCTGCCTGTCCTTTTGAGGACCTTTGAAGCCTATCATGGCATTTCTTGTTGTGTATCTGCTACCACCAGTCTTAAGATTAAAGTGAGCGGCACCAAAGCACTAATTGGGCCCAGGCTATCGGCATTGTTGACTTTACTGGGCACAGATGCGGGGAAGCTGGAGAGCTGTTTGTGGCAGCATTCCTGTCGATGTCACACGTCAAATTAACTGTATTATCGATACGTATTTGTTTTTTTTTTTTGATGAATTCTGCAACTTCTGATTTGAATATTCTTGGTTCAGCTCTCATACAGAGATCACCTAGGGCAAGGTAAAATTTGCTGCAGTAAAACCTTTGCATCAGTTTCAATAAAAGCATCTTTTTTGTTATTTGATTGCTAGACAAAGTAGAAAACTAGAAAAGACAGATAACGTAGGGGTCTTTGGTTATAGATTTCATCCTGGGTGAATGACCAGGGATGTCCTTGACAAAAGAATGTCCCCATTATGTGAAAGCAACCCAGCCTTTATTCCTGGACCCCCCCCCCCACCCCAAATCCATCCATATACATGACCTCATAAATGGGGCTTTGCACATTTGACCCGCAGGCCAGTCACAGGGAAAGTGCGCCACTTAGTGGTGCATTGCTTGATAGGCCAATTTGCGCCACTGTCGGAATCGGGCTTGATGCAGGTACATTCACAGAAGCTACGTTTTGTTCTAGATCTCACTGAACTGGAACCATGTAACACTGAACATTACTGTAACTAAGAACTGGCAGTACTGGTGGCACTTATTTAAGTGTCATCACCATTGTTTAGCAGGGCTACACCCCTAATTGGGAAGGAGGCTGGGGCCTGACCTGATGGCTGAGTGCAGCTATCGCTCAGGCTCAGTGTACACGCAGGTCACAGCCGCACTGGCGACGGGACACAGAGACGAGGAATGGAAGAGGGTCCCGCTTTCCATTCCAATGGCATCGCACTCCAGTACTGTGTATTAAACCTGTTGAACTGTAGCGCCTTTGTACTGTTGACTCCTTAGGGGAAACGCAAAAAAGCAGGATGTTCTCCCACTTTCTCTGTCTGACACATGCAGACAAACACCGAACGTATGTATCGATGGAGCTGAGTCTACAATTAATGATCACACGCACAGTTACTTCATTACAGATGTAATACATCAGTATTGAGTGCTTAAGCACATATGGTCATTTTTTTCCATATCATCCAAAAAGAAGCACACTGTACTTTTAAAAGCCCCTGTCATACGTTCACCAGATGATGACATTCAATCACTAATTACTCTACACTGACATCCAGTGTCCACAACAGGTATGACAGTTAATAGCAATAAAATTATCATCCATCCATCCATCCATCCATCCATCCATCCATCCATCCAATAGTGACCTGGATCTCAGGAAGCACAGGGTGCAAATATTGTACTATAATATAGTATTATGTTTTTATGCTTTAATATGACATCAAGAATATATAACTCTATAGGTTAAGATTATTTGTTCATGTTAGCACGCAAATTATTTTACATAATCATTCTTTGTCACATAAATTATTGGAAGAATATATTTCTAAATACATTTTTTTATCACAATAAAAGTGCATTTGCATTTGCAATATTAAATATAAAATAAATTATAAAATAAAAATATTAAAGATGGGGCGGTTTTGCTGAATGTTTCTCGGTTTCTGATAAAATAGCTAATACAGGGCCCTTGAACACACCATCGGACTGTTTAGGTCCGTCACAAGATGCAAGACGAAGGACTCGAAAGCAGGCATTTGGCAAACAAAAAGGGATTTATTGAACTGAACAGAGCAGGGAAACAAATGAGACTGTAAGGGGTCAAAACAACAAGGGAGGTATGGGGAAGGACACGGGCAGACAGGAGGAGCGGCGTCAATAACCGGACGGGGGCTGACAACACAAAAGGGTCCTTAAATAGAAGGACTGACCAGAGGTAACAAGCCACACGTGTGGCTCATCGGGGTCAGGGATGAGACAGGAGGGTCAGGCGACATCACGGGCAGGACGTGACAAGGTTAGTATTATGAGTACCGCTCACATAGTCACATCTCCTGCGTACATCACCATGCTGTGCTTCCATGGCAACGAAAAAAGGCAAAGTCATCACTCCAAGGATAAAACAAGGAGGGACCGGACAGAAAAAGTGTAAATTGGACCACCTGTCTGCTAATCCTCCTGCCCAGCTGTGAACTTGGCAGCAATTAAATCTGTTTCTCATGCTGCCAGCCGGCGAGCAATTTTCATTCCTTTCATTGTTGCCCCGGCCTCGATTAAGTACTTCGTTAAAATATTAAAAAAAGACGCCCTTTGAAGATGCCAAGGCTTCATACAACAACGAAGGTGCTGGCAGGAAATGGATTTGCTAAATTAATGACCCAAATTACTGGACTTTTGTTCTATTAAATAATATATGTGTAATCCTTTTCTTAGAAAACATTTAACTTATTAGAATATTCTACAGTATGAACATGCTAATATTGTTATTTTATGGTGTTATTAGCATTGCATATGAGTGGAAAACTTCTCTTTTTTCTGTTATTAATACTCAACTTTTTGTAAAACATTTTAACGTTGTACTTAACTAACAAAAATTTGGCTCATCAGGGGCGGGGGGGCGGGGGGGCGGGGGCATGGATACCCTGATGGAACCCAAATCTTCATCGAGGCTCCTAAGTATAAAAAAATATTTTTGGGGCACTGAATATGCATGAGGAACAGTGTCATATGGGGGCCCACCCTCTGTTAGTGGAAACCCGGATGGGGGCCAAAGGTGATACTCTGTCAGGGGGTCCCTGCCTCAGACTCCTGATCCTATCAGCTCTGAGCCCCCGTAGTTCACCTACCAGAATCTCCAGCATTGGAGTAACTGAATCAGTCATCTATCTGCAGAGTCTATTCCCATTTTGACAAGGTTGACAGCACTGTGAGGATCATGTTGATGATCTATCTAGTGTCCAAGACAGTGTGTCCCAGTTTGGTAATCGGGGACCCACAGACAGTCCACAGTTTTACTCCTGGGAGCTGGGAGGAAACAAAAAAGCAGACTGTCTGTGGGCCCCCAGGCCCAAATTGGGAAACACTGATGTAAGTAGAAAAAGTTCTGTTTAGGTCTATTTTAAATTACACATCCTGTCTTATCCTGTCCAACATGTCTGCCTGACCCTCCTATAATGAGCCATGCTTGCTTGGTGCTCATTGGTCTCACCTCTTTTTTCTGCCTTCATGTTACCTATTTCCAGCTGCCTCTCGTTTGCTCCCTCGTTAGTCATGTATATAAGTGCCTCCCTTCCTTCATTACTGTTTAGTTTCCCTGCTCGTTTTCAGTCTTATGCTCCTGAGTTTAATAAAACCCCTAACGTCCGCTCCTGCGTCCATCATCCCACCATACATGACACATCTGTTAATTTATTATTTATTTTTGTTTATTTCCTTAATCAAGGTATTATGTTTGTGTATTTTGTACTTTTTAAATTTGTTTGCATTATGTTCACTCATCTGCACTATGCATGCTGTCATGTTTTGCACTATATGTCTACTTGCCTGCATTTTCCATACCTTGCATGCACAGGAATTTCCCCTGGCATCAATAAAGCTCACTGGGCACAAGCCTCTTCTAAGTGACAGTGTCAGTGTAAGTGAATGAGCACTGTGGGGCTTTGGGTTTGAATAAAGTTTATTAAATTGACTGATTTGTGCACATCAGTCAACATCAGTGAACATTCACTCCCTGCATCATTTTATTCTTCTTTCTCTGTTACGTGGTTGGCTGGCAGATGCTGTAATGGTGTATAATTGTCCTTCAAAGGCAGAGACTGGGGCAGAGAGACTTTTGAGGGTGCAACACAGCTTCTGCTGCCCCTGTGCGCTCACAATGCATCCTCAGGCCTGTCTGCTACACAGCATGGAAAACCAGCTTTAAACCAAGCCAGCTTGGGACAGTACAGCTTATAACAGTACACAGGTACCTCCCGGGGGGCAGTGAACAAGATATAGGGAAGCATCCTTTTAGTAGAAATGTCAGTCAAGATACAGGCAGCCATGATCAGATGTAATTAATTTAACCAAAATCATTATTCGGTTTATGTTATCAACTTTACGATAAATCCAAGCAGCCAAAGTTTGCACATCCAACGCATGTTACTGAAAATTATACAATATTTGCTAGTTTAAGAGCCCTGCTTCACACTTGGGGACCTTTACAGGGTAAATGGATTACTCTGTCTTTGAGGTGGTCCGACTAGCTCCCCCCCCAGGTTCAGCCCTGTGATGGCGCGCCAGGGCTGGGGGGTTAGAAGGCTGGCATCACCTCGACCCCTTGGGCAACGGCTGGCTCCGGGCACGTGAATCCACCTCCAAAGGAGACCGTCCCTAACCTCTCTCTGCTCCATGCTTTCTGCCTGACTAGGGCACATGTACATGTCAAAGCTGGCTTATGTGAAGACAGGCGCCATCCCGCTTTAATCTGCTCATTAAAGAGTGAGTCAGAAATAACGTACAAAGCTGTTTAAAGCTTCATACACCCCTGGATGGATTAAAGACTGGATCTTAGCAATTACAGTCTTTAATCACAGTCGGCCTATAATAGCAAAGTGCAACCACATCCTTGCCGACACAAGAGTTGCAGTCTCCAGTTACTCTGTGACACACATGACTTTTCAAGTCTCACGCAGTGATAGATCTTATAAAAGCATGTTTAGTCCCAGAGGAAAGAAACTACAGTAGTGAGATTTCTCTCCTACATAAAAGGCCAATCATCACTACATGAAGACGATGCTTATAGCTTATTGCTATAAGCAGAAATTACCAGTTAGGCTTTTGTGGAAGTCTGGGCCTGAACTGAATAATACATGTTCTCAAGGAGTAACTGCTGAATTCCACATCTTGAACTGAGATTCCTGCATATTCTCCTGACTGCCACTGTCTAGGTCTAAAATCTCATTTGTTTCACATATGATTTACTGATAGCTACATTTTTTTGCAGCTTTTGTCCCAAATGTTTTACGAGAAATAATTCAGACAGAAAAGATTTTATTTATTTAAAAATTGCATACTCTGTGTTTCTTCTGGGACTCATTTTGCATGTGAGAATGCTTAGAATCTCTGTGGTTTGAATATTGGTTCTGATGGAAACTCTTTTTTTTCCCTACTGTTTGATGCCAGGGTGTGGCCTGCATCAGCACGAGCCCACTGGGAATGAAGCACTGCAATGTAACTGGGGAGCATAACCGCAGGGAAACTGGGAGCAGGCTTCAGTCCATTCCCACTGTTCCATGCTTAATGTGTCATGCCACAGTAATGGAGAAGTTCCGGCACCGCTGACTAGTACGTGTGGGATGGAACAGGGGCAGCTCTGCAGACCTGGCACACACCGACTAATGGGAATTTTAAAAGAAGGCGTCATGTGACAGTATCTTCAAGCCGGAACTGCGAGCCAACTCCTGTGTAGCTGGTGGATCGGCTGTTGACCAGTTTCTGAGAAAGAAATCACTGCGTCATGGCTCTGTTTTCAGCAACATGCAGTACGTGCTGCATTACTGACAGAGCCAGACCGGGAAAATGGAGTATCCTCTCTTGACCTACGCTTATAAAAACGGCCTCCTCAGAGCTACGTGTGCAAAACTGCACCATGACCCCATGCAGTGTCTGGCTGGGTTGGGTTAGACCTCTATGTTATGTAGCCAGAAGGTTGCTGGTTCAAGGGCTGATGTCAGTACAATAGCTGCATCTCTGCTGGGCCCCTCAGTGGAACCCTAAGCCTTCATAAATTAGCTGATCCTGCGCTCAGACCCCAAGCTTCACTCTGAAGTGTGTGTGCCTGTGTTTCAAAGGAGAGCAAGATGGGTTATGTGACAAGAAACATTCCAATGCACTTGCAGATGGCCAAAAAGCATAATTTCATGAGAGGGAGGATTCTGGGTATTCTGCAGGGTAGGCCTGTGCCTGTCTGTTCTCCCATCCCAGAGAACATTCCCTGTAGGTCTTACTGTTTTATTAACCCTGGACTGAAGATGTGTCTAAGGTCCCAGAAACACCCTAGGTGGATACTTAGTCAAAGTCAATTTAAGGCTCATTTCCCTGGTTTTCACCTAAATAAGCATTAATGTTACATTTATAAAATTGTGAAACATAATTTCACTATACGGCACTGTAATCTTTGTCTATGTGAAATTTAAAAAATAATTAAAAGTTGGAATAGAACCAAAGTTCTTCTCAGAATATTAGAGAGATATGGTCTAGATTTTCTGTGGTTTAATATGTTGGGGATTGAGTGGACTAGGGTCACTTGTGAGGGTGGAAGCTCGCCACAAACACTGAAGCAATTGAAGAGGTGTCTCACAGAGAGAGGAGTTCACACACAAGCATGCTGACCCTGACACCTAGTGGAAGGGGGAGGTAATATGTGTGTGTTTTCACACTCATCCTACTAGTGGAAACAATGACAACAGTGAAAGGTTCAGCATTGCCCAAATGACAAAGAGCATTTTTTGGTGATGAATACAAAATATTTCTCAAAATCAGAATTTATAGCTTGCAGGATCCTTATTTAAAGACTGTAGGGAGATAGAAAAGCTTCAGTGTGTCACGTGAAAATGGTATAAGGGAATATGAAATTGCAGCATGTTCAGTGCACAGAAGGACTCTTGCAGTTTAGTTAAGGAATAATTGTCTTTATTGAACAAACAATTTCATGATTCTCCTCCTTCGAAGATTAAAACGTTTGTGCAATAGAAGAATACTAAAAAGAGGAAGATACACAGGAAAAGCCACACAGGAAGTGATGTCACAGTCGATACCCTAAGTCGTTATGCTGTGGTTTCCTCATCTCTTCGTGCTGTTTCACATTGCCACTGTGAGGGTGAAGCACACTCAACACATGACACAGCTCCAGCAACATATAACCCGTGGCAAACCAGACACAAGAGTCACCAGACCTGACTGCCGCTCCTCTTCCCCTAAAAGACCCAGCCGCACCATGATTTCATATAGACTCCGCCCCTGCGGCTGGGACTGCCCCTCACAAAAAAAAAAAAACTGGGTGGGACTAGGCTGAATTTGCCCAGGCCTGATCGGGGAGCTGGAGTGCGGCCATAAGTGGAACGCGAAGTGAAGAGTGGAGATAAAGAGCCATCATGGCCTACCAGCACAAGCTGGCGGAGAAGCTGACCATTCTCAATGAGCGGGGCAGGGGGGTCCTCATCCGCATGAAACACATCAAGACGGTGAGATCAACCTTCAATGGTGTCACATTCTTCTTGGAAGGGGAAGTAGCCCTTCTCAGCAAACTCTACTCACATTTCGGGTATTTGTAACACGGTACAAATTATATCAAAGTGTTTAGAGTGTTTTTTTCCAATTGACAGAAAAGTAAGCAGCGGGTGTGAAGGGAGAGTAGGTATTGCCACATTGGGAAAGAGTTGATAGTGTAGTCTCAACATCAAAGTCAACTTTGTTGTCTTTATGCTCAAGGCACAAGGAAATGAAATGAAGGAGACAGAGTTGGGTGGACAGGCATTTATCTGTAGCTGAGGATGTTCTCATAAGTAGACAGAAGGTCTATAGCTTGTTCCGCTCTTCAGCACAGCCCCTGGCTTAAAAGCGGAAGTTTGCACAGGAAGTGAAGCTGCTGAGAGAGCCCATGGTGAAGCTTGGTGCCGTTCCCGTACGTGATGCTCTCTGTCTGTAACCGTCATTAGAGGTCAAATTTATATCAAAGCTGAGCACGAGATATATAAATAAAATATGGCGTTTCTTGGAGAACAGAGACCTTAAATCATGTTGATATCGAGTTGCTTTTCATGCTCTCCAGGGGGTAGCAGGTCTCATTATGTGTTGTTTGATCAAAGTCAGGCTCTAATATCATCAGATGATTCCCCAGACTGCCAGGGCAACCCTTTGAAGATGATGCCTGCATTCTCAGATGGAGATTAATATTTAGGCTGCAGTAATTTGAGGTGTGAGAGGTGAGGCGGTACTGCGTGCGACTCAGAAAATGCTTGATGGTGCTGGATTAGCGGCGGCTTGCAGTGCAGGAACAGGGCGCTCATGGCAGATAGCCAGGACACCACAGCACAGGCTGTGGAAGCAGCCTCATGCTTGTTTTCTCTGCTGATACAGATTTGCACAGAGCCCCAGCTCAGGCCTAGCTTCCTGTCAGAGAAGCCCATGGAGTCAGCCATCAAATACATCAACAAGAAATTCCCCAACCTTGACCCTAGGGGGAACGTTGTGAGTACTCCAGACTTTCTTTCACATGAGTTCTGCTTCTCTTGTTCACGCTAGACTATGAACTGCTTTAGAAGAGCATTCTGGCAACCTCTACTGTTGTTTTTCTATACAGAAGCACCTCTGACTCAATCACTTATCAACACCTTTCCATGAGCCCCTCACTGGTGCTGGGTTATGATCCCTGCCTAGGGTACAAGAGGTCCTGGGTTTGAATCCCAAGCTGTCCCATTCCTAATGCAGAATAAGACTTCAATTGAGGGCAGTGGTGGTTTAATGGTCAGGGAAGCATAATTGTAAGATTGCTCGTTCAAATTTCTAACTAGTGATGTTCCCTGAACAAGGTGCTGCTTCCTGGGTGCAAGTTTAGCTGCCCCCTGCTATGCCACATACAGTATGGGTTAAATGCAGAGGACACATTTTGTTGTTGTGCACTGTGTGCTGTGGTGTGTCAACAATGACCACTGATCACTAAATTCTAATGATCATTTTCAGCAAAATCTGTCCATCATCCAAAAGCAAAAAACAGATATCCTCATAGGCCTGACTAGCTACTACCACTCCTTCATTGACGTGATGGAGTTCCGGGTAAGAAAACTGCCTTGATAAGAAGTGATTGGCTGCTTTGTAACTTAATATATTTTACTTGCATTGAAGAGGAAGTCTTCCTTCGATTCTGTGTTATTTCTTGATGATAATGGCCATCCGATTTCTTTCAGGATCATGTCTATGAACTCCTGAACACCATAGATGCTTGTCAGTGCTATTTCAACATCGTGAGTAATTAAAACAAGATGGACACTGCACACCGCTTCTTGCTGAATAGAAAACAATGCAAACACTACAACCAATAGCTACTGAAATACTATAGTAGCAATTGAAAAATCCACTTAGCTAGTCAGAAACCCCAGATTATTTTTGTCATTAATCAGGAAGGAGGTCTTTAAGGGACATATTTTCACTTCTCCTTGTTTCACTCAACAGACAGTGAATTTCGGCTTCACCAAGAGCTACCTGGACCTGATTGTGACTTACACCTCTGTCATTCTGATGCTCTCTCGCATCGACGAGAAGAAGGTGCTCATCGGCATGTATAACTGTGCACACGAGATGTCCAATGGCACAAGGTAAATGAGAAACCGTGTCTCTCACACTGAGGAACATCTCATCTTTTTGTTACTCCAAATTCTTTGTGCCTGGGTGGAGACCCAGCTCGGCAGAGCAGAAGGCAGCGGTAACACCTCACTTGACGACGCACAAATACTTAGTAATGACTCCGTTGCTACTGAAGTACAAATCGTGAACAAATATAGTTGCTATTTGTGATGAGATGTGTCACGATTCATTAATGGTGAACAGACGCGAGATCAGTTTTTCACTTGTTATTCATTCAGTAGTTCCTTAGTAATTTGTTCAGTAGCTCACAAAGGTTTACACAATTAACAGATATAGTAACAAATATAGTTACTGCTTGAGATAAAATGTCACGATGGCCGGTGCTTTCCATTGGCCCTTGGATATGTAAAATTATATGTAAAATTAGGCAGGGGACCCAAGGTGACATCATGTCAGGGGGCCTTGAATTTTCTAGCTATACCCCTGGCACTGCGAGTCTGTATTAACAGATGCAATTTAGAGGTAATGTTAACAGCAACAGTTAACTTGCAGGGATCAGTTTATAGTGAGAACAGTGTGTACCCTATTACAGAAACAACAGCCATAAAATTTCCGACCTTTCCCAGTGGGAATTGCACATAACTGAAGAGGAGCCTGTTGATGGGCTTCAGTCTTAGAGCAGCGCCTTCCGGAAAGGCGTGGAGGTGCTGAAAGTAACATTTTACAGCCGTGTACAGTGTCGCGTCCCTCTGCTCTCCCCCCAAGAGGGAAAACTCTCTCTGCAGACACACGTGACCAGCAAACACACAGGCAAGAATTATTTGGAGTCTCTCCAACTCTGTCCTGTTCCAGTGGTGGAATTCAGTGATGTTTAGCTGCTGTAACTGTTCCAGTGGTGGAATTCAGTGATGTTTAGCTGCTGTAAGCTCAGAAGAACGAGTATTTTTCTGCAGCTTTATGGAGTGGCACGATTGGTTTAGATATGCCTGCACAGTGATTTGAAGAGTGACGTTAGGGAAGGTGCAATGCTGGAAATAGGCTAGCAAACAGGTTTGGGGGGGGAGGCGTGAGCTTTGTCTGGCCCTGCTGTGACAAGCAAAGCTGTGATGTTCCTGCAGTGACCCCTCGTATCCGAGGCTGGGCCAGATGATCCTGGAGTACGACCATCCCTGGAAGAAGCTGATGGAAGAGTTTGGGCCGCACACCAAGGTGAGGGACACGGAGGCGATTCTCGCATCTTCCGAGACCCGCAATTCCAGTGTGAGGGGTTCTGATGCCCCGCAGACATCCAGTGACTGGCAGTGACAGCAGCCTCTCCCGTTTCATCTGGCACAGGCGGTGACGGAGGCTGTGCTCTCGCTGCAGTTTCTGTATCCCCGCAGGAACCTGGCGGCTGAGCAGTGGCGCATGGCTCAGCTCCTCAGCCTCCTTAGTGTACCGGCCAACATGCTCACCCCAGTGAGCTGTGACACGGTGCGTATTGCGCCCCACTGCAGCCGTGCTTATTTGGGCTGACGACGGTGACATTTGCTAGCAGAAACACAGCAATCCATCCATTCAGGATCCATTCATGCTGGGTTACTGTGGGACGGACTGGCCATCTGCCATACTGGGCATTTTCCCACTGGACTGGCAAAATATATCATGGGAGATGCCCCCCCCTCACCCCCAGCCAGTAAAATGTATTGCTCAGCCACAGGCCGTGGGAAACCCCAAAGTATTGGGGCGATTTTTAATCTCAGTCCAGCCCCACACAGGTCATACGGCGGGAAACACCCTGGATGGGACGGTAGGCCATTATAGATTAAACACAGCACACACACACACACTCAGAGCAATTTCGAGACACCAATGCACCTACTGTAGCTGTAAACGGGAAGACCTGGAGGAAACCCTCAGATAGCTCTGAACACACAAAACCGGGGGCGAGATCTAAACCCCCTTGGGGATATGAAGCTGCATTTCCATTCTCATACATACATTCCCCCGAAAATATAATAATAATAATAATAAAAACAATAATAATAATAATAAATATAATTAAAATACAATATTAAAGAATAAAAGATTAAAGTTGTACACAATAGTAAAAATTGGAAATAATACAGCATAGATATTGCATGGATATAGGAACAAAACGGTGAGATAAAATACATGATTTACATGCCACATTTTTGCAATTCTAATCCACGATTGCATATATTTACTCAAAATAGCCACTTAAATTTCCAGCTGTATAAATATTACGCACACACTTGCTGGTTTCATCTGAAAACCTCCCGCGTGCTGCGTGTGATGTTTTGCATCATTTGAGTCTCTTTCCCCCTGTTAGATACCTTGTGAGTACTTGTCCATGGAGACGATGGAGCGCTGGATCATTAGTGAGTATTTCGGAGCAGCCCTGGGAGCATCAGGCTACGTGTCAGTGCTCCTCTCCACCCCATTTCTCACTCCCTCCGCTCTGTTTCCATTACGTAACTGGAAACGTCAGGTGCTCAGGTTAGCGTCGCACCCCAAGGACACAAAAGTGTCCGCGGAGCAGCTCGTACGGCCGTAACCTTGGCGACAGCGGCGCACAGACAGCGGGCGGGGGTGTGGTAGCACTGCAGGCCCTCGACACACCTCTCACCTGGCCTTTCCGATCTCCAGTGGGATTCCTGCTCTGTCACAGCAGCTTGAGCACCAACCAGTCATCACAGGAACTGTGGAAGATGGCACTGCGGAGCGGCCTGTACGTCACGCTCATCCGGGACGAGGCGCTCAACATCCACAAGGTCACGGAGGAGATTTTCGACGGCATCAAAGGGTGCGCTGCAGAATTCAGCACAAACACGTTCAGTTCATCAACAATGAGCACGCACAATAGCTAGAAATAACAGAGGCTTATTCTTCTACTGTGCCTTTATTTGCCCGTGGCCCTTTAATGCTTTATATACAGCACTGTGAAAAACTCTTAAGCTACCAAAGAAAATGTTATTTTAAAGTTATTTATCTGGGTGTATGTTTGCTCAAACAAACACACAGTTTAACATAAAATTATATGCAAAGGAATAGTAAAATAGTAAAATAACAAGGATTTCTACCTTTCTTCTAAGTGTTACTGATATTTTGGATGGCCAGAACCAGTGTTTCCCAACCCAATCCTCAGGGACCCACAGAAAGTCCACATTTTGCCTCCCTCTTACCTCCCTGCCAGATAGTCCACAAAATGTCCCCAAGGACAAGATTGGGAAACACTGGCTGGAACAACACTGCTTCAGCTCCAAAGCACAGGCCCAAGGCTTAAGCAATCTGAGCAGCGAGCCCAGTGGCCAGCAGGGGGCCCCCCATCTGATCAGCCTGTCAGAAGCAGAATTGAGATAACTAGATTGTTTAAATTTTGCTCGCCCTGCCCAAATGTCTCCTCCAAACTTCTCCTCCAGCCATTCCATGTATTATTAAATTTTACCAGCAGCTCACTTAATCAATTAACTTAATTAGTAAAAACATGATGAGGTATCGACTAACCAAACATGCTAAGCTAGTAGTCAACAAATACTTGCGTGTATTGGATAGCTCCTGCAAATAGTGGGGTGACATAAGGGGAGGCATTGAAATGATTAAACAGACTTGACAGACATGACAGTTTTACATCAATATGAGGATCATTTAAATCTCATTTTCCATGACTGCCCTAGATTTTGCACAGCGCTATACTTACTGGCTAGACCTCATACCCCCTGCCTAAGATTTTGTGGTTGTATCTAACAGTTCTGCGTCCAGTAGGGTATCATCATCTTCTACATTGGGAGCCGATTTTATTGTTCGTCTGTTTTAAGAGTAAAAGCACGAAAGCAGACTGTGATAGTAATTATGGGACAACGGTAGAAACGTCTCGTATTTATCTTGGCTCACAGGAAGACGGGATGAATGCGAGATGCTGTCTGGCAGGTTAAAATGTAATTGCTCTTCTTGTGTCGGCTTGACAGTTTACTGAGCTGACCCTCATCTCTTGGTAACAGATACAACAAACGTATTGCTGACATCAAAGAATGCCGGGAGTATGCTATAGCCAACAGGTGAGTACATTAAACAGTCAATATGTGCATAGAAATGATTTAGTGAGCATTTCTGCTTACCTAGCAGAAAATAGAGAAGTGGTGTGTTGCTTTGTGTGTCAGTATGCTGTTCTTTGTGATCAGAAGGTCGTCAGTTTGAGTCCCACACCAGCAAAATGATCTCTCCATTGGGCTCTTTCTACTCAATAGCTCTATGGTCTGTCTGAACCCACTTTTGCAAATGTGCATCACTTGGTTAAAAGTGACTGAAAAATGGAATGAAAGCTGTTTGATGATGTGCTGTTGGTGTATTTGCATGCCAGTGGAGCTTTTCACAAAGAAAAGAGGCATTTCTTGCGAAATGCAATAAAGGAGCTGACCAAAGTCCTGGAGGATGAGCCTGGCCTTCTGGGCCCCAAGGTGAGTTCCGGTGTAAATCGCTACCTGGCAACCAAGCCACCATACAGAATGAGAGGGGAGGCAATTAGAGGAGTGTACTGGGTAATTCCACATCAGAAATCTTATGCTGCAGTTTTAATAGCCCCTTCTGGTGTTATCAATAAATCACACATTTTTTTCTATACAAAGGCCCTGTATGTCTTTATGGCACTGGCGTTCTCGCGTGACGAAGTGCTCTGGCTCATGCGGCACTCAGAGAACGTCCCCAAGACCAAAACTCCTGAGGACTATGTGGACCCGTAAGTCAGGGCAAGACCCGTCCAAGGTTCTGTCCTTCAGTCTAGCTGATTCCAACTGCGCGCTCTTCTGATGGACGTGAGCGCTTGGAATTTATGATCCTTCTGAACAAAGAAGCAGCAAATTTGTTTTGTGATAAATATGAATTATTTTCCTCAGCCTGGAAGGCAGCTGGCAAAGTCTGGGCTTTGCTGTTGGGATTCTGAGCTGAGCACCGTGTAAAACATGTGATTTCGGCCATCTTGTATTGCAGTCAGTTGGCAGAACTGCTGTTCTATATGGAAAGACTGAAGACTCTCCTGATGAAGTACAACTCCATTCTGCAGCGTTACCACCTCGTGTACCTGGCACAGTTCGATGCGCTGGTACTGAATGACACGATACAGGTATCACACAGGGCCGCCATTCACTAGCAGCTGTTCTCTAAACATGGTGAATCGTATGCAGATGTGTTTCATGGCCAGAAGTTACACGTACAACGACTAAGTTTGGTTTGGACCTCATTTGATTCAAAATGTGCTGACAATGATGAGCAGTAATGGGCTGCTAGAAAATTTGGGCCCCATGAAAGCATGTCATATTGGGCCCTCAACCCAGATAAATCCAATTATGTTCCTGTTAGCCAGGGGGCCCTTGGAATCGCCCCAGCTTTCCCCCCTTTATAGCACCTCTGGTGATGAGAGATATGAGGCTTGGAATCCCCAAGTTACTGGCATTTCTGTTTGACCCAACCGGCAACATTGTTATCTCGTACCCCCAGGACTGTGGGACTCAAATCCCTCTGCCCCTCTTTATGTGTGGAGTTTGCATATTTTCCCCTGTGTTTCCTCCCACAATCCAAAGACATTTTTAGGCAGTCAGGTATTTTTAGCTTGCCATAGAGCGTGAGCGTTAATACCCTGTGATGAGGTGGGATGCCGTTCAGGATGTCCCCTGCCTTGTGCACTGTGCTGCCTGGAATAGGCTCTGAGCCCCCATTCGATGGGTGGAAGATAGACGGAGCCCAATAAAGCTAATGAGAAGTGAGCTTGATATTAGCTTCTGACAGCACATGCTAATGCAGCATGTCCTCGCTTTAAAGCCCAGCTTCTCCTATCTCCATGCATGACAGAGGGTGACACTGTCTCTGTGCTCTGTGAGGGTGACACTGGCCATGTCTCTGTGCGCGACCTTCTCATGAGCACATCTGTACTCCCGTCTCTAGAATATGAACATCTGTCCGGAAGAGGAGTCCATCCTGATGACATCATTTGTCTCGTCTCTGTCCGCACTATCAATTAAACAAGGTAAGCGGATGCTTACTACTACTGTGTAGCAGTTCTGACGATGCTTGTGATTCTACTTGCCTGTCTTGTTGTTTTGCTTGCGAATCAACACTAACTGCATCGCTCAATGGTCCAAAAGCAGCAAACTTGCTTGGATTTGTATCCTCGACTTTTGGGTCGTGGACTGTCTCGATGCTGCTGTCTTTCATTTGTTTATATGATAACTATAATCCAGGAAGCCTGACAGATTCTTTGCATGCCTTCGCAGTGGAAAATGGTGAAGAGTTTGACTTGAGAGCCCTCAGACTGGATTGGTTAAGGCTCCAGGTAGGGTTTTCCTGCAGATACTGCCTTTATACACCATACCAAGCTTGTTAAAAATCACTCAAACTCATTTTTCTTCCATGGTGCTGTGCTGCAGGCATACACCAGTGTGGCCAAGGCCCCACTGCAACTCAAAGACTTCCCAGACTTGGCCAAGATCATGAATATGATTGAGTTCCACACAAAGATGATGGACGGCGTTGAGGCACTCCTCAAGGAAACCTCAGACCTCTCCTTACTCTGGTCAGTCCCCATTTCAGTCTGCAAAGAAATTGAGCAGTATTAGGAATGTGTAGGTCACACACGGGACAAGAGAACCTCTACCGTACTCTGCATTTATACAGATGGGTATTTCACTAGAGCAGTTATGGTTAAGTACTGTATACACTCCACTTTAGGTAGGCATGTCCTTATCCCCTCCATTGCATGGTTCAGAATTTCAACCTTTTCAGTTCACTACCGATATCAATCTTCAATCCAAGGGAATAGGTATGGACCACATCAGTCCTTAACCAACCGCCACGATGACATTAAAAATCTATGTGAACTTGAAACTGAACTGAGGCACCAAGTAGTTTACTGAGAGACAGATAATCTTTTTTTCCTTTAACAGTTCCTACTCACGGGTTTATGAGAAGATGTTCGCTCAGGGTTGCGAAGAAGTGACGATGCAGCGATACCTCATAGCCTTTCCTGTGGTGTGCTCCCACTTCAGCCAGTGTACTCACCAGATGTGTCCAGAAGAGGTCAGTATTTAGCAACTGCCGTAATATTATATTAGCCATATTATTACAGTTTTTTCCCAATCATTTTAATGCGTGTCTCAATACCATGTCCACTTTTTCAAAACACTTAACACATGCACCATACCATTTGACTATGTGAGCTAAACTATGTATACTTTTGCATTGCTTTGACACAATATGCATTCAATCACCACTTGCCCCAAATTTCACGAATACTTCTCTCAGTCAGTGTTTGCCACCAGCAAAACTTTGTACAGCTACAGCCGATTTTTTTTTTGACTTCTAGATAATTCGTTCAAAACAGTTAACTTTCAGGTCAAAACCTAATGAAATTTACAGCACTGTAAATTGAAATATGATATTACGCACTTACAAATAATTATGATTTTAGTAGAAATTTCGTAATTTTTGCTTTATTACTATTTATACAAATGAAGTCTTTCCTTTTTGCATCACAACCCAATGTAGTCTGTGCAAAAACAGTGGGTATGGCAACACATATATTCCAGTAAAACATTTACATTTATTCATTTAGCAGGCACTTTCATCCAAAGTGACTTACAGTGAAGTACAGTAACTACAGGAACAGTCCCCCTGGAGCAAGTTGGGGTCAAGGGCCTTGCTCAGGGCCACAATGGTGGCACCTCCTGGGAGTGAACTGACAATCTTCCAGTGTTCCTAATGGGAGCCCAGCCAGATCCCTAACTACAAGGCCACCACCATCCTCCTAGCATTTTTAAGCTGGAAAGCTGAATGGAAACACTTGCTTGTAATTTCAGCTAAGCACCTATCTAGGAATTTTTGTGGTTAATGCCAATTTGCCATATTTACAAAAGGGGCCATCTTTGGATTGGCATTTTCCATCGGCATTTTTCTTTAGCTAATGAAAAATGGATGCAGCAAGAGGAAGAGGAAGAGCAAGAAGACATCGAAGGAGAGGAAGAAGTTTACTGATGAAGTCAGAGCCTCAGTAATTGAACATGTTGTAAATCACGGTCTATCCCTCAGGGAAGCGGGTCTCAGAGTGCAGCCCCACCCGCCTCGATCCACAGTGGCATCAATTGTCAGGATTTTCAGGCAAAGCAACAGGGGCTATACACTATTTAGAGCATCCTGACTGAAGGCATTTGACTGATGTGTGTATTACTGTAGCGGTGTGATTTGAGGAAAGTCTCTGGGAAAAAAACACTGAAGGATTTAGCATTTACCTCCCACAGGAGGGAGAGGAAGAATTTACCAGTATTTGCGAAAGTGTGAAAATTGAAAATGATTGGGAAAAACTGTAAATTAACTGCATTCATTTTTATGGGAGTAAAAATATTAATTCATTCTTAATACACAGCAGTGGTGGTTCTATATTATTGATGATGGCACGATTACACGCCGAAAAACATCTTTGTTGTGGTATCCAGGTGGCCGTCATTGAGAGGAAGAGCCTGAATTTGTGCGCAGGATTTCTGGAGGAAATCGCCAACCTGGCAGGCAACGTGATCCTGGAGATCTGTGCAGAGCAGTGCAACCTGGATGACCAGGTATGGCCTGTATTTCATTTTTATTTTAAACACCTGCTTGCAGGGCCAGATCTAGCTTTTCAGGGGCCCTAGGCAAAGCTTTACATTGGCTCTCATGCAAGGAAAACTGATGCTGATTTGAAATGCAGGTAGTTTAGGGATACTCAGTAGCTGCCTGCTCTCCTGATAGCTAGAGTCGGCCATGTTTCTGCCTGCACATAAGCATTTAAATTTGATGTATATGGTATGATTATTTTGTAATTTTTTATTTTTTGTAATTATTCTTATTTGTGTATATATGTCACGCCCAGCTCCGTACCATCCTCCTGTGTGCCACGCCCACCTCATTACCTCGTGTGATTCCCCGTTTGTGGTCACCTGTTGCTTGTTTAGTTTAACCTGTCCAGTGTATATTAGTCCACATCCTCCTGAGTCTGGCGTCGGTCATTGTTGTAATGTCGCTGATGTTCGTGGCTGGATGTCTCGTGTTCGTTCCCCGTCTGGAATAAAGCCCTTCTACCCGTTCTCCTGCCTGCCAGCCTGCTTGCTCGCTCGTTCGTCCACACCCGAACGTGGCAATTATATATATATATAAAATTTCATGATATTGTCTTGTGTTGATTGGGCCCTGGGCAACTGTCCTGTTTGCTGAAGCTTAAAACAACTTTAAAATTCACATTTCCCAGCTCTCATGCCACATTACAGTATAAAAAAATGCAGCACCCTTTTACACAGTGAAACGTGTTTAGGACAAGGTTTTGCCTTATTCTAGATAATTCATCAACATCTTGTTCATTATAGAAAAAAATACTTAGAATACATAAATGCAAAAAAAACTTTAAAGTTACTGCAAAACCTCAACCATAGATTTAAACACACAGGGTGTGTGACACGCTCTCAGCCGCTGGCTGGTTTAAGCCATTTCCAACCCGTTTACGACCCCACAGCTGTTACCGAAGCACTGCGCTAACACCATCAGCACGGCCCGCAACAAGAAGCAGAAGAAGCAGACGCCCAAGAAGGGGGAGGTGCAGAGGGAGAAGCCAGGCATGGAGAGCCGGCGGAAGGACCGCGCTATCACCACCAAGTAGGTGCCGTTCCATCACCATGCAGGGCCTATCCCACAATGCAATGGGAACTGACAATAAAATTTACCAAGTCGTGGGGGGTGCCCCTTTCGCAGTCCTGCCTGGTAGTAATTCATGTCCAACTTCCTATAATATAAATATTTAAATTACCCGGCTAAAAAAATCTATAATTTCACCTTAGAATTGATCCTCAAAGTGAAACATTCAGACTGAAAGAATCAGTAGAATTTAGTATCTATCTGCACATCCTTATTATTGTTCAGTAAAATATAAAACCTGTTTTTAGGAGGACCTGTGTTCCTCCAGGACCCTAAGGCACAGATTTCTCATGTAGTTCCGGCCTCCGGTTTCCAAGCCATTGGAGACACAGTAAAAGAGCACATGGTGCACTGAGAAAGACGCAGGCCTGAGTTTGCTCTCCCTCCTGCCTCAGCATGGACAAACTCCACGTGGCCCTGACTGAACTGTGCTCCACCTTCGGCTACTGGAACCACTTCACCGTATGGGGCCACGTCATCATCCCCCCCGAGTTCCTCATCTCCCAGCTCGAGACACGCCTCTCCAAGTAAGCCACCCTCAGGAATCACGATCACCTTCCAGTGCCACTGTGAAGAAGCTTACAGTTACTGTACCGGAGTTGGTATCTCAAGTGATCAATAAGTTCAACTTATATTAAATGTACTGTAGTGAATTTTTACAAGCACATCCCAAAGTGCTTTACGGTGATCTACTCCTGGAAAAAATTAATAGGCGATCAAGGAAAACTCCTGGGAAATAGTATCCGTAACAGTATATCCAGCAGTATTTTAAAAATGACTTGATCTTGGATGACAGTGCTTACCAAACTCTCAGAAGCATAATGAATTTTTTACAGCTGTGTATTTTATTGGTGCACTTCTGGTTTGCTGTTTCGCTCCTGGGTCATGAATCTGTGTCCTTAGTCACCTGGCAGCATTCCCAAAACGGGAATGGCCTCTACTCGCATATTATGGGATGGCGATTTTCCTAATCCTGCCTAAAAGACATTCTCAGTCTGACCCAGCTCTCTCATTTGTGGAGCACCACAACCGACCAAGGATAGCTGCTTATTATCGTAGCCTCAAACCTTAAACACGTGCCGCGGAAAGGCTGAGCGGTGCTTGTATTACAAACACAACAGTGGCTACATGCCGTTTAGCTAGCTCCCCCTAGTGGCTACATGCCGTTTAGCTAGCTCCCCCTGGTGGCTACATGCCGTTTAGCTAGCTCCCCCTGGTGGCTGTACTTGGCATAGATGCACGCTTCATTGCCTTCTTCACGGGCTGCTTGCACGTAATGAACGACTGCTACGCTTCCCCCAGGATCATCGTGCGAATGGCCAATTACAACAAGGCCACCCAGGAGATCGCCAGGCCTTCCGATCTGCTGGCGGGCATCAAAGCTTACACCAGCAGCCTGTACGTCGTGTCTAGGTACATGAACATCGACATCACCCGTCTGGTCAAGAACGTACTGCTGCAGCAGACCCAGCCTCTGGACAGCCATGGAGAGCAGACCATCACCACCCTCTACACGAGCTGGTAGCTGCTTTCATGGATATCTACCCTATACATTACTCTTAGATACTTGCTACAAGTAATTGCTCCATATCACATACATGTGCGTGACATCAAATACTACAAGCCCAATACATACTGTGAACAAATCTGGACTTATGTAGCTTCTGTGTCATTGCTTATCTCAACAGGTATCTCGAGGGTCTTCTCCGGCAAGCCAGCAGTGCAGTGATTGTGCACTGTCCCATCATGCACTGCTTTGTCAGCCAGCCCAACGAGAACGAGGCCAGCTTCAAAGCGGAGGAGTACTCCGACGTATCTGGTGAAACATTACGGGAATTTGTTGAACGCACCTCATCAGTGACACCTAGTTATGAACTTGTGACCCATCAGTTGCTTTTAATATTTATTTTCACATTAACAGTTGCTAGTTGCAGCCCCCACACCTTTGCACACTTGCACTGCATCTTGTAAAGCGTCACCCACAGGGTAGGATGAATGTAACCAGAAGGCATGTTATTTGCCAATAAGGACCTTTTGAGAAACATAAACATTCTGAACAGGGAAAGTTCTGCATGCAGGCGAGATGATCTTCAAGCCCATACTGTCCCACACATGCACGTTTGGCTCCGCCTCCGCTCTTGGTTTGACTTCCTTCCTCCCACATCCACCGGTCGCCCACTTCTTACCTCTCAGCTACTGCTTTTCCTCCCAGTTTTTGAGTGCATCTCTCCATTCACGTGTGAATCAGAGGCCAGGAAAGAATCTCCACTCCTCCACCTGTGGGGACCTTTGAGCCCGAAAAGAAAGTGATTCTCTTCCATCTGGCAGGGCAGTCAGCTGTCAGTGTGGTTCTGTAGGTCGCAAAGTTCTGACTCCCTTCCTGTCTTAACTCGCAGAGCTGCAGGCCCTAGCAGGACTGATAGGTCCGTATGGGTTGAAATTCATGACCGAGAACCTAATGTGGCATATTACCTCGCAGGTCGCCGAGCTGAAGGTGAGCTTCTACTTGAGGATTGCTCTATATTGCAGAATGATCTTCATTAAGTGTGTTTGTTTAACTCTTCTCATTTTCTTTGGTTGTGGTCATTCAGAAGCTGGCAACTGAGAACATGGACATTCTAGTGCAGATGAGAGCAAACTTTGACAAGCCTGAGGTAATGGCCAGCCTTCAGAACAAACTGCAAGGTACAGTGACTCCAGAGAATTGACTGTAAGAAAATAGCTTTGTATGCGAGAAGCGGGAGAGTGTAATCTCCGGACGCCTTCAGTGGTGACTCACCGTTCCGTTTCGCCCTCTAGCGTCTGAGAACGTTCTGAAGCGAATGACCATCATTGGCGTAATCCTGTCCTTCAGGACCATGGCACAGGCAACCCTGGGAGATGTAGGTACCTCTGTGGCCTTAGCATCCTTTCCCGAGGCCCCGCTGTTCACGTTTCTAGTCGTGGCCCATCTGCATGTCACTGCTTTGTCCAGCAGGAAAATTCACGCATGACGGGACCCATTTCATTTCAGTGCATCTATTTCCCACTGCTAATAGGTTACAATTCATCACACCACTGACAGATCAACAGCAGAAATGGTCCTGAATATTTATAATTGAACCCAGTGGAAAAAACATTTTGTGTGACAAAAATGATACAATTAATTAAGCTTGATAAAATCCAACTGACTATCCTTGAGAGTGTCATGGGGGAATTGGTACTTACACCAGGACGCACAGAAGTGTAACATGTCACTTAACGAATTAGGATAAAACAGTGAATTTATCATCATTTGTCTTTTCAGGTCTTACATAAGCATTGTCCCTACCTCATGGGACCAATTGAATGCCTTCGGGACCTAATCTCCCCGGACACTGACATTAAGGTACTGACATTGTCTTGGTAGATGCACCACTTCATCACCTCCGGAAGTAATCATCTGTGTAAGGGTGTTACTTCCCTGCCGATCACACTGCCGGATGACTCACCGTACTGTTGACCATACTGATGAGCCTGCAGAGGTTCTAATTGCTTGGCCCACTGTGGTAACACAGCCTTTAATAAGTGAGACAATAAAACATATGGGAGCACTGGTTCCTTTAAGAAAAGTCAGCAGAAAGTAAATAAGGATTCCAGATGCATTTGCCCAAATTACTGTCATTAGAACAACTGAGAATAAATTCTCGTTTTCTCTTGCAAGAAATGACCAAATTTGAGATCTTATCTCTTGGAGTCGGCACACCTTAACCTCCAGGGCAGAGGGTAGAATTAATCGCCTCGTGACGCATCCAGATCTTATCAGCAGAACACAACCACAAAAACAACGGAAAGACTCTGAACAGGAACCTGCCAGCGAATGGTTTCACACGGCGACTGTGGCACATAGTTGCGGGTGCGCTTAACCGTACACACTATGTGCCCTCCACACCCCTCTGCCCCCAAAGGTGACCCTTGGCGTGTTTGAGCTGGCCTCAGCAGCAGGACTGGCATGTGACATCGACCCTGCCCTCGTCACAGCCATTGCTAGCATGCGTACAGGTAAGATTCCGGCTCGTCAAATTCGGAAGGCTTCCAATGATTAGTTCCCATCCCAATCTCTCCACCTCAACCCTTGTCTTCCCAACAGATGGCTCATCTGTGGATGAGGAATACAAGCTCAGCTGTCTGCTTCTGGTGTACATTGCTGTCTCTCTGCCCATGCTGGCGCTGGATGCCAACTCTTACTACAGCCGTGACTACGGGGGTAAAGCCTGACGCTCATTCGCAGAGTGGAAAAACAGCAGTGACATCACTGGCTTTTGTGCCCAAACTGAAACACGACTAAAACACTAGCATCTCTCCAGAGTTTTCTCATGAGAAATGATCAAATCACAGCTTGTCATCAAAAATAAATCTCTGCTGGCTCTTGGAGTTGTTTTGTTCGATCTGGACTCTCAGGGATGTCATGTGACCTCTTCCATATGATTTCAACTGCCTCTAGACAGCCATTGATCTTAGATCCTAGCCTCAAATCTTTATCACAGGATTAAAATACTAAATCTCTTTTAATAGTGAAATAATTGTGGTTAATAGTTTTTTTTTTTCCAATGAATCGAAAGACAGACGTGTGTAGTAAAAATGTTCCTGCATGCTTTTCCGTCACAGTAAATGATGGAAAAACTGAAGAGTTTGGCAAAAATTAACACGCCACATGCAGTACTCACAGCGCTGCATATGAGAATAAAAAGGAATTTAATCACTCTATGCAATCGAAAAGGCAGACGTTAAACTGAAGAAAATGTTTACAAAATAAATTTGTTTACAGATATTTAGGTTCTGACGTGCGTTCAAGAAGTTAGTGTTGGCTTCTGTCCTTCTGACGTCAGCTATTTGGCTCAGTGCCTAAACAAAAACTTTGGGACGTCAAAGAGCCAAAGGATGGCATTTCCCCTCGTGTTGCTTTTTCCATGCACTCAAGTTGGAAATTTCCAGAAGATAAGCAGCGATACAATACAGTCGGCAGTGAGCCGATTGATTGCCGCCCTGCCTTTTGCTCTGAGGCCTTTTCCCGTGTCCGTTTCAGCTCCTGTCCTTCCTTTCTTTTCTTCACAGGGCACCACAACAATATCCACTGTCTTGCCACTGCCATAAACCAGCTGTCAGCGGCTATGTTTACCGTCCTGAACAAGAACATTGAGCAGCACCTGAAAGAATTCCTCCTGGTGCGTAACTTTCACTTGAGGACGGCCGGAGATGCGTGGGCGCAGACGTCTAACATGATTAATGAATCTCTTGTGCTTTAAAAGTGACGATGTGGCCAAAGCTGACTCAGTTTCTCCTCCTTCCTCCGCTCATTCTGCCTGCTGACATATTTAACGTCGCTTTGCCTGCCGGATTCCTCCGTAGGTGGCGTCGTCCACGTTGTTGCAGCTGGGCCAGAACGTGGAGAAAGTCGAGAGCAAAAACCGAGACGCCATATATCTACTTCTCCACATGGTGAATGACACTCAAACATTTCTCTGTTGCATCTCTTTTGTTGCAAATGCATGCATAATGCAGCTTAATTATAGGATGGCTCAGTGGCCCAGCTGTTAGGAGTGTAGCCTCACACCTCATGGACTGTGGGTTTGAAGTGCACCCTGGGCTCTGAGCATGTGGAGTCCTGATGTTCTTCCTGTATTTGCTTGAGACTCCTCCCACAGTTCAAATAGGTAGTTAGGTGTGATGGTATCTCTTAGTTGCCTGCGGTGTATGTCGTACGATGGACTGCGGTCGTCTGGCTGGTGTCTTCTGACCCTTCTGAACTTTATTAATCTGTTATTAAATTTGTGTCTCTAGATCGTGGAGGAGTCGCCCTTCCTGAGCCAGGACATGCTGGAGAGCTGTTTCCCGTATGTTCTGATGCGTAATGCCTACAGGGAGGTCTACAAAGCTTCTGTCGTCACACTGGGCTGAGCCAAGGTGTGCCCCGCCCTAACCCGGTCACCACAAGAGTTGTGCCTTAAGTGCATTAAGTTGCTTGACATTTGAAACAGCTTCTGATCAAAATAATCTCTGCAAGAATAAGTCAGTGGATGTGGTTCTGACCAGTTTGTGTCTGTGAAAACGTCCTATTATCTCTGCAAATGCCTTTCAGTAAGTATGATAGTTGTATAGCATTTTTAGAATGATGATGAACTTCTGACATTTGAAATTCCAAAACTTTTCCCCAGATCAACATTGTATGTATGTCTATGTTATTTTTCAAATGGGGGGGGGGGGGGTGGCGTGTGTGTCCAAACATCAGTAAACAGTGGATTATGGATATGGAGGAGTGAATCTGTTAAAACAACATTTACCTCCCAGGTCTTCTGTGAAGGTACTAGCCCTCAGCCCAATAGGGCCATCCTCTCTTGACCCCCCCTCAGCCGTTCAGCAGTGTTGGCACGCTGGGGAGGCTTATGGCGGCCAGACTCTCAGTGGGCCAAGCGTGTGACGTCCCCATTTCACCAGTGCCTCCGGCACCAGAGGAAACTATGTGCCTTGGTGCGTGTTAGCGGGCCTGAAATAGCAACTCACCCCCACCCCTTGGCATAACCCCCCCTCCCCCCCAGGAGGGCGGTAACTAAGTGCCGTGATGCATGAAAAACCCAGGCCAGCGGGGCATCAGCAAACCAGACAAACGTGTCCGCAACTGCCTTTTTGTCCACAGCAGTATTCCTTTGATGTTTGCATCTTGTGGCGTTCATGTTTCCATCCAATAAAAATGTGTAGCCAAAATGTACATCGTGGCTGTGTGGACCCTTCATTTGTAGGAGGTCAAACATATACAGTATGAAGTGGGTAACAGACAGATCAGAGACTCTTTAGCTTGTATTTACTGACAGGACATATTCAATATACCTATACCTTCCATAAAACCACCTGAAGTTGGTTAGAAGGAAGACTAGCTGAGATTGACTGATGAGACACACGTTTCCCTACCCACCAGCAGGGTGGTCAGCTTTTAAAGAGCCTAGTGTGAGGGTTCCAGGGAGGATCAGATAGATGCCTACTGTGAGTTGTGATTCTTTCCTTGAACATAGCATGAGCTAAAGCCACAGCACCAAAACATTACCTGCCAGTAACAAAACAAACAAAACAAAACATACTTCAAATACAGTACAGCCAAACATCAGACTGGAAACACTTCATAAAGGGCATCCTGTGTTGAAAATCCTCAAAAAAATAATGCTCAAATTGACACCTTGTTTAGTACATTGCAGAATTTCTTTTATAAATGAACATACCATGTGAATTATGTAGGCTTGTGGAAAACAAAACTATTTAAAAAGAACATAAAATAAGGACCATCCTGCTTTTGGATTTACTATGGCCAAGGTCAAATCTGTCAAATAAATATGTACAAAGTGTGACCCTGCTGAACTCAACTGGTCATGGAAAGAGTAGTAACCCTGCGTCCATCTTATTGAGAGGAAGACAGCAGGGACAGCGATGGACTCGGAAAATGCGCACTCAGCACATACACTAGAACCGCGGTTATAAGAGGCCATCGCGCAATCATGTTGATTGCATCCAGTCTGATGGGTCAAAGTACAACCAAGTCATCCCACCGCTGTGGCACCTGAGAGCTACTGTGAGATCACATGCTGATCAAGTTCACAGGCATGTTACCGTTTCTGAGCTGTGGTTTTTGTTTCATGCTTACACATGCCGGAAGCACTCAGTTACGGATTGGCTGAACCAATTTTTCACCAGTCGCTACATTGGTTGCAAGTGGTTTCAAGTGCTTACTGATTAATAGCCCAAGGCAATCACACCTATAACAGGACTGAGAGCTTAACTGCCACCATCGCTGCCTGCAAAAACACAGTCATCGAAAACAACTATATGGAAAATATCACACATAATATGTTCTTAATTTTAACTTTTTCCAAAGTTCCATACATGCCACATTTGATGGCCTTCCGGTGACATTTACAATTTTCCCCTCTTCAGAGTCTCAGCCCAGAAATCATGTTCCCATAGACAGAGATGTTCCAGTTTCAGACTCTGTATACCCATACAGTGCTTAAAAAGGGATCTCACAGGGAGACACATGGAATTTGTAGCTGATCCACTTGCTACTGAAGGTATGATTTAACAATTTCTGTTTCCTCACTCGGCAGCAGGTGGCACAGCAGTTCAAAACAAGCGTGTTGACTTGATGTCCAGGTAGGTTCCAGCTGTTGAACCCTAAACAAATGCACTTAACCCGAATTTATCCAGGAACACATCCAGATGTATAAATGGTTCAAATTGTAAACTTCATGGGTTAAAATCTTGCTAAGTGTAGATGTTTTACCTGGGTATAAAAATTATTAGATACTTCTGTATAAATGTAGCCACTGCTGTATCTACCCAAGGTAATACAGTGCAAGTTAATGTAATATATTATAATATATAATATACTTAATATAAGTGCTCTTTGATCAGGGTTACCAACTTTGGTCAGCTGGCCGGCGTAACCTTTTCAATTTGAGATGAGTCTGCATGCACATAAGGGGTTTACTACCTTGTAGTCTGTATGGTTTGCAAACTACTCCCACGCTTTTGATGTAGCTAGTTTTAGGGTTAAATTGAAATAATACAGATTTGCCGTAAATCTTGCATGAGCAAGAGAGTTTGAAATCATGAGTGTCACGCCAGATGCGTGAGAGTTGACAACCCTGTCTTTGTTGGACGGCACTAGATACACTCCTAAATCGTATATGCTTCCCAGATAAAGTTCCCGATCGACAACCTCTAAGAGGATAAACATTTACAGTAAAGAGGTATTGAATATTGAATATTGCATTTCAAAATTGCATGATATCAATGCCATGGCAGAAGCCAAAAGTAATAATATGGTGAGAATATTATTTTTTGCATAGTCACACACTGGCATAATCAGTTGGAACATCAATTTCCTTTCCTTCAACCGTGATGGAAAGGATGTTAAAGAGCATTTTTAAAATAACAGCCCATGATTGAATCGATGTCATTTGCCAGACAAGCAGGGGAAGTGTCAAAGAGCAAGGGAGCATGGGAACTGGTGCGTTCAGGAGAGCAAGATAGACTGAACTCAATGGAGACGCAGAAAACGCCATTAAAGTAGCCAAATGCTTTTTAGATCGAGCTTAGAGAAACAGCAAAACCCCATAATGTCAAGATATTACTTGGAACTTTTTGTCAATTACTGTCTCAAACAGCATTGAAATTAACCACCAAATGAACTTCCGTACAGTATGTATTAAATGGACAGGTAGCATTAAAACACATGATGCTAAAAGCTGAAATTAGTCATTAATATCATGCTTATAAAAGTGTACATTTATAAATATTATATTTAAGTCTATGTTAACCTATTGATAGCAGACAATTCTAGGAAACCAAAATAGGATCTTGTTTGCTTTGTTTTCTACTATCCAGACGTTTATAGAGCTGTTGCCCCCTATTTGCTTATGTGTGGAAAAAACTACTACACCCATGTTTTGAGTGCACATCGCTTCTAATAGAGACAAACATATCGTCAACGTGACGGGCCCGCCGCCCACTTCAGACTCTCTCACAGCCCAGGTCTGAGACCTGCGCCCGGGCCAATAAGAGGCGAGCCGGTCCCCTGGAGGGAGTGGGAGGTTGCTTCGGGCTGCTAGTGCGTATCGGGGCTTGACGAGCCTTGTCATATCGTGAGAGAGCGCCTTCCTCTCCGTCTCTCCATCGCCCGATCGCATTCTTGAGCTGTGAGACACAGGGGGGTGGGGTGGGGGACCAGATGGCTGAGCTTCTGCGGGTCCGAAAGAAGCATCTCCAAACTCCGGTCAGCAGGTAAGTCACGTCGGCAGTCATGCAGGAGACGCAAGAAAGGAAAGTTTGCTCCGTTTTCTTGTGCTTTTGCAAGCAGTCCTCTTATGCAGTTATGTCAACATTATTTTAAATTGTAATTCTGTTTCTGATTGGAGCTGTTAACATGGTTATTCTGTGATGTGAAACGGTCACGTTATGGAAGTTATAGGAAATACAGGAAACCCAGATCATTAAACATATATAGGAAAAAAGTGGTAAAGCACTTTTTTTTGCTTTTGCTTAAACTACATAACAAGATATTGTAGTTATTAAAATCATTATAATGTACTATTTAAGAAAATATTAAAAGCAAATTTGAAAAAAAAAAATGTAACTAAATTTAATCAGTAACTAAAATAATTACTGATATGTTTTTAAATAATCATAATTCGTTGGCAACTAAATATATATATATATATATATATTTTCCATTTTCCATTATAAAACAAACCGTATTTCTTACAAACATTGTGCTGCATCGCTGAGTGGAGGTTTAAGTGAAGATCAAACGTAAAGTGTATTTGTAAAATAACTGCATGAAGTGGCTTTCTCATGAAATCTGTTTCGATCAGGTTTAGTCTAGTTCAAATCGGGTCGCAGATGATGCGGTTTTCGTTTTAAGTGAACACGTATTTCTGGCAACAGAGAACTCTCTCCTGTAGCATTAGATTACATAAATGATTATTCAGACTCCGATTACCGTCCTAGCTAAATGACAAAATTCCAGCAGCAAACTGTGTCTTAACGCGGTACTTAAATCAAAAGTTTCTTTCCCGTGTTATGCGTCTCCCCGGCCGAAATGCATGAGAGGAAACGTAAGAATGATGGTTATTAACAACAGCTGTCTGGGTCCCGTGCATACCTTTGCTGTGACACACGTGCAATGCGCTTTGAGACATTTAAAGTCGGCTAGGCGTCCGCCTCGCTTGGATCGCGGTCCGGCTCTTGACGGTACACTCGTGGGCAACGCGACAGCTACTATTTGAAAGCAGGGGGCCGCCAAAATTACAAAGCAGACTGATGGCGGTTAAAGTTTATGTTTCCCTGAAAGGTGAAGCATAAACACTGCGCGCACGACCCGCTAATGAGGGCACATATGTGTATGTCAAACTGGGCTGCTTTCCATCTGCGCGTATCAGTATAGCGCCGATCTGGGTCTTCACATGCCGGCCGTATGTCTGCCAGGTTTGCAGATGTGACTGGCTGTCAGTGTGCGGTTTTCCTGTGCTCATGCAGACGCAGAGCAGAAACAAATATGCAGTTCCAATAGCTTTCAGGTCCCTTGTGACGCATCTGTTGTAGCTTAATGGAAAAACGAGGTGGTGTTCCTCACTTTTGCAGAACTGTATAGACTGCATACTCCGGTCCATATTTATGTCAAATTTTAATATAATTTAATGTTATGGTGAAAATATTTTATTAAGCGTCAGCTAAAACTAAAGGGATCAGTTTGGGCCTGCATGGTTAATGAAGCAATGCTTTTTTAGTATTAGTTGGTAGTACTTCATTTGGGAAGTCGGCCTACAGTGGGTATACAGCGTAATTGTAACATTGCAACAAATTAGCTGAGATACAACAAAGGTCGAATCGGCAGCAAATTCTTTGAAATAAGTAAGATTATGCAGGTATGTTCATGAATCGTTACATATACTCTGTTTATTGTGTATCCTGTTAAACGTCTACAGACAGCGAAACAGCTGAATTGTTGAATCTCAACTAAGTCATTGAAATGCTACTGTTCACATGAAGTCCTGCCTATTGTTTCTTTTAAACTGGTTATTTTAAACGAACACTTCAGCATCATGCTTAGTGCATTTGTCCTTAGTGAATTTAGGAGCTTCTGTTTGCCTGTATGTTTTCTTTTATCATGTGATTTATTGTTGTCACCCATCAGGAGACATGGTGTTTAGAACTAAATCACCCACAAGCCACCTCTCTCCCAAGAAATGCATTGAGTCTCTTTCTTATGTTCACTGTGCAGCAAAATGTTCCCTTGCGTTACCAAAGCATTCTCAGGTCCACAGTGGAAATCCAAAGGGCTTTCATCTCCGTAACTGGCAGATAGCCAGCCTGCTTTTGGTCATCTGGTGTTCTTAAACAGTGTTGCACTGTTGGACTGCACTTCCTGTGATGCTCTGGCATCTGAGTGCAAATGCAGCTGACTGCAACAGTGGGTCACCACAGCGTACATTGCGGTTTGGCCCGTGGAAAAAAGTCGCCACTATGACACCGTGACTGTGACTGTCAGAGCAGATTGTCCCATGTCAGGCTAAAGTGGAGGCATTCTTGATGTATAACGCAGCGTGGCGAATTCTCCCTGTTTGTAGGTTGAGGTGCATGCTGAAACAGCTCAATGAGAGCGATGTGGACTTCGAAGACCTGAAAAAAAACTTAGAATACACTGCATCCCTGCTCGAAGCAGTTTACATCGACGAAACAAGGTAAGTCTACTGACTGTTGCAATCTTCAATATGTCCATCTAAAGAACGAGGGCAAAAAATAGACAATTAAAAAAAAAAAGCGGTTTTCTTTGAAGGAAAACAAGTTGCTTTCTATCTGTCCAACCAGCCATCATTTAACCATGTATTCAGTACAGGGGTGGAACTTTTCCCAAGCAGCACAGGCAGAAGGCCGGGGCCAGCCAGGGTGGGTTTTGCCAGCCCATTACAGGGCACATGGGCACTAATGGCAATTTAGAGATGTGGGTCACCACCCTGGAAACCCATACAGCGCTGGGAGAACATGCAAACACACAGAGAGTGGGTATGGGGTCTAAACCCTCAGCCCCGGAGGCATGAGGCAGCAGTACTGCCCATTCAGCCCCAATATGGGACGTGTTGTTTTCTAACACTCAGCAACTGAAAGGTTCTTATTTTCCCAACAGCATTTTATGACTCGGCATCAATTCATTATTTTGACCACCGACTCCTAAAATTCTAGTAAAATATGCTTCATTATTGCATTATTGCATTTTTGTTCCAGTGAGTCCTTTCTCCCAGAAGAAAAGTAGTTTCTATATTTGTGTAGTATTCATTCTGGTGTGTGTGTATATATATATATATGTGGTTTTGGAATAAGTCAGCTTTGGTGCTGGCCCACGTACTTGCGGCCCAAGCAAGGTGGAATTCCCCTGTAGTGTTTGATCTTCCATGGATCTGCGTCACCCTGCCTCAGCAGACAGGCTCTCGACCTTAAGGATGAGCTGCAGCAGCTTCGCTCCGACGCCGTGCCCTCGGAGGTTCGGGACTGGCTGGCCTCCACCTTTACGCAGAGACCACAGCGCCCCGCGCGGCGCTCCAGTGAAAAGCCGCGGTTTCGAAGCATCGTCCACGCAGTGCAGGCTGGGATATTTGTTGAGAGGTGAGTATGATTGACGGCGTGAAAAGACCAGATATTTGTTGTTGTTGTTTTTTTTTTTTTTTCTTTTTTGCTGAGACCTTTAATTCAGTAGCTAGTGAGGTTACTATTAACAAATGCTAGATATGAATGATTTTTCTTTCAAAGGATGTTTCAGAAGGCCTACACGACAGCTCTGCCAAACCAGCCGTCAGGAGTTATTCACCGTCTCCGGGTGAGACGGACATTGAGATTTTGAGGAATGTACACAGATGTTTTCTAGGACAGCCTAAGACAAACCGCTTATGCTAATGATCCCTGTGTTCCTGTTTCCAGGACATCAACAGGTGGAGTTTCAATATATTCGCGCTGAATTCGGCGAGTGAAGGACATTCGCTGCAAACCTTGTTCATGGAGCTGATCACAAGATATGAGCTCGGCAGTCGGTTTAAGGTTGGCTCCCACCTGTCATTAACCGCACACACACCCACAGAGAGCCTAAATCACACGTTCTCTGCCTTTGCGTGTACACGGGACGTATGAAGTTGTCCTTGATAAATGCCTCACCTTAATACAGTGGTTCTCAACCTTTTTTTGCAGTGGGCCGCACTATGTCCAAGTTCAAGTCTCACGGGCCGCATATTATTTACATATGACGTCATCAACGGTCAATAACCAGATATTATGTATCTTAAATTATTACAATTAGATGTATTATTATCATTAGAGAGTATAATTCTACTTACCATTAATGGGATACATTTGTTATTATTTTATTTATTTATTTTTAATTTATTTTTATTTTTTTTACGTGGTCAGCATCGCGGGCCACATTTGCATTTGTGACGGGCCGCAGGTTGAGAACCACTGCCTTAATATCATTCTGCTCCTGCTTAAAGCCACACGACCATCTGCAGGTTGCAGTCATATCAGTAGCACATTTGACTAAATGTGACATACACAACTCTTGCACGCTCCTACAATAATTATGTTACTATGAGAAGTCACCTGACATGTGCGTTTTGGGGGTAGGCGTGAGAGTTAAGTATATCAGGATTTCTAGACTGTCCGTACTGTGTGTGGGTGTATGTCCGTGGATTTGTTGGCATTTTCTCCTATCTGTAACAATGCAGCACGGAAAAGGAGACTGTCCATAAAGTAGCTTATCAAAATCAAGGGGACTTTATAATACATTGAATACAAACAGAAATTGGCCATGGGGAACTAACAGGGGCTATATATAAACGCAGAGATATGCACGAGACACATGTACTACACTAACAGCACCTACAAAATCAGGGAACAAGCGGGAGACTGAGGTACACAACACTGACATCTACAATGATCGACAAAGGAGTAAAGCAAGAGCAAGCTCTTATGTACATCTATAACGAGGGACAGGTGTGGGCCATAACTATTAAAACTAAACACTAGGGCTGGGAATAATGACACAGGACAGGGTCATCATCACTAAATTCAGGACTCAAACACTAGGAATTGCATGGCCAGTGACACCTGCTGGCCAAGCCAGGACAACAGACAGAACAGGACAGGAACTGGTCCTGACAGTATCCTGTGCTTTAATGCGTTGGCTCCAGGCCTACACTGCGACCCTGCGGAGTATGCATGGATGGATGGATGGATGGATGGATATAAGTCACTTGCTGGCTAACCAGTATTCTCCATCTGCAGATCCCCATTTCATACATGCTGTCCTTCTTGTCCGCACTGGAGAAGGGATACAGCAAACATGGCAACCCATACCACAGCCACACCCATGCTGCTGATGTCACCCAGACGCTTCACTGCCTGCTGCTCCGCACGGGACTCGTGGTACCATCATAAACCGTGTGACCTTAGGCATGACGGAGGGAACTTTCCTTGCTGTAGCACTGCTGAGTACATCATCCGCTATAAATAGACTAACGATGTAATAATGTATAGGATTCTGCTGATTATGCTAAGTATCTCCATTTTTAATGTGATGAATTACCTATTCAAAAATAGCCAGCGTTCTACAGACATTTCCCAGGTTATGAATGAGATCTGTTCCCTAAGTCTATCTTTAAGTCGAATTTGTAAGTCAGAAAAATAATACAGCATAATAATAATAATATTTTTTATTTATTATTATTATTATTATACAGTAATAATATATGGTACTGTACTGTACCTCAAGCCGAAAAACCACTGAAGCCATGCAATATTTTAGGGCAGTTCATTTTTTAGTACGACTTGTCTATAAGTTGAGCATTCTTAACCTGGGGACTGATTAAATTTAAAAGTAAAATATGCAGTTAATACACGTCGTATTCCACTGACACTATTCTGTATGATACGGTAGTTACAGTTCTGAGCTGTTTGCATTACAACTTATACTGTTACATTATTTATCTTCCATTAAACCTAACAAACAGTGATGCAGGACATAGACCACAGTGTATCGCGTGTTAGAATACGTGTAAATGTTACATTGCATTAGCTAAAAGTCTCCCATTGCAGAAATGTTGTAATTCTTTGTATTTATCTATGTAATGGTCCCTGTGACCCTGACCAGGATAAACAGATGGATGGATGGAGCATTAATGACGCAGGTCTCATTGCAGCATCTCTCTTCTTCTCCCACTGCAGCACTGGCTGTCTGAGCTGGAGGTCCTCGCGTCCCTGTTTGCTGCCGCGATCCATGACTATGAGCACACAGGGACCACAAACAGCTTTCACATACACACACGGTAAGGAAAGCCCACACGTTAAAGTGGCTTAATCTCGTCAGTAAGGGCTGTCTGTTAAAACAGATCAGCTTTCTAACTATTATAAAGACCTGGGCAGGGCTGGTATTAGGCAGCGGCAGAACAGACGACTGCAAGGCAAACAGACAAACCTTCATTGTCAGCAAGCTTCATCACTGAAACAAATTACCTCGAGTTGAGAGGCATAATTAAAATTCTTAACAGCAACTTGTACAATTAACAGTTTAACGAATGCCTTTGAATGAGAGTTACAGTAGGACATTTTGTTTAGGCTTAAGACCACATGCATTCGAATTGCTTATTGTCCTACTGATGCCGTTCTTCCTACATTACCCCGGATATCAAGAAATGGCTTGTCCTGCACATCATAGTTAAAATAACATGTCAGACACAGCAGCCGCTTGGTAATACAGGTCAAATACCTAAAAGTATGAAACAGACTAAACAAAAAGTTCCCTAGTATGTCTATTTCTAGCCGATTTGCCCCCTTAGGAACCAGAGTGCTGTCACTTGGAATGTTTTCTCAATTTTATTGTGGGAATGAAAACAGATAGGAAATCTCCATGGACCTCAGTATCCTATAAGGTGAGAGAGGGTCTACTTACATTAGTATTAAAAAAAATATGGAAATGTTTCAAACCTAAATTAATGATTGCATAAGTGTATGTTCCACATTAATAAAAATGGGGACACCAGGCTTTCAAGGCAGATGATTATTTCATTGTTCAGTAGATTAGTTTACTTTGACATTTAGCTGTCCTGCAGAAACACCCAGGATTAAATTTAGCCCAAAGACTTTTATGTAGAGAGCGGTCCAAATGAGAGCGATTCAAATCCAAGCACAAACAACATGTGGAAAAAGCATCAGCAAGCGTTATTAGAGCTTGTTTTCCGTATTAACACTTTACAATAAATGAAACAATGTCAAATGAATAAATCAATCAGCTAACAGCAGAGTAGCAAGAGGAGCCTTCAGGTATTCGTCCCTAAGCAGAATTTACCAAAACAATGAAGGTCAGAAAATGAAACTGAAATTATGGATTTTTATTCTGTATACTTATTTAAACCTTATATCGCATAAGAGATTGGAAATAACTGATTATTAAAAATACATTGCACTGTTTTTTAACATATATTGTAAAGTGATAATTGCTGTGAAGAATGGAAATGCAGTGTTACTTCTCTGTCTCTAACTAGCTCATGGGAGTTTTACTTACACAAAAATGTTCTGTGGGCAGAAGGAACAATGAATGGTTATCTCCCTGAACCAATAAGATTAGAGAGGAGGTGGGTCCAGCCAATCAGATGTCTTAGTTCAGCCTCCTTTAGTTGTTTAGACCCACCTCTTCTCTAATCTGATTTGTTATCTCTCTCAACCAATAATTGTTCCTTCTGCCCTCAGAATATTTTTGTGTAAGTAAAACACCCGAGAGACACTACCTATGTCTGAGGTGGAGAAGCTCATCAGAGCCGAGCTGTTTGACACACGTCTCTCTCTTTGACTGTGAAGGTCTGACTTTGCGCTAATCTACAATGACCGCTCAGTGCAGGAGAGCCACCACGTCAGTGCTGCCTTTCGTCTGCTGCAGGACGAGAGCATGAACATTTTCACCAATCTATCCCGTGAGGAATGGATGTAAGTATGACAAAGGGCAACAGCCTTAGAGTTAATCCCCATGGCTGCATAGCCTGAATTTTCTCACTAATTACAATTAACTGTTGCTTTAGGAAGAGTTACTAGACACAAGCACTAATACCACAACAACTGCAGTAATATGCAAAAGCATTAACCAGTCACAGGAAATGCTGTTTAATATCCATGTTGGTGTAATACTATGGTATTATGTCTGTCAAATGTGTGTTAGCTTAGCCATTTCTAACCCCTCCTAAAGTCACCGCAGTCTTTGCAGCAACTGTCCAATACACGTACCCATGTGTTTTTTTTGCTTGATGTGACTGATCAATATCTCACTCTGACTGTTTGATTAATTAATTAAAGTGATGAAATTTTAAGGAATAATTTGAATGACTGGCAAGTAGTGTTGGGCGGTATACCGGTTCATACCGAAAACCGTTTTTTATTATTGTTATGATATTATGATCATGGCATATGCTGCAGTTGAAGGCACTTTGCAAGCTGCTTTAGTTAAAAAAAAAAAAACGCAAAATTGCTGTTTGGTAGTATTTTGCATACAAGCTTGGAATGGCTAAGGATGTTGCAAACGGCGCTACAAAGTTGTGGCGACAAAGTCAAGTAGCACGTCAAACCCGGCGAAGCATCTTAAAGACCGACATCCCAGTCTTTATGAGAAATTTCGCGAGGTCACTAAAGCAAACATTCCAGCAACACTGAACTATTAAATACTGTTAGAAATGTTAACTTGGCTGGCGTACACTTTAACATTAGCCGTTTATCTATAAGCAGTTAGCCAACAAACACGTTAGCCGTATGTTATCATTAAGGTAGCAGATAGGCGCAATGGGTAATAATAAAACAATATAGTTATTCTGGGAACAATGCAAAAATGTAAAACCAAAATGTGTCCTGTAAAATGTGGTAAACGGCCAGTCATACTTTAAAAAGAATAACATTGTATACCGTGAAACCAATATCACTTGATACAAACCAAAATACCCGTGATACAATTTTTGGTCATACTGCCCAGCTCTACTGGTGAGACACTGAGGAGAGGTTTGGCAACTGAAGCAGCGTTCAGCCATGAATCTAGCCATCCAACAAGATATCAGTAATTTTTGGAGAACAGAACAAATTCTTGTTAGTTGTTATTGATTGTTACTCCTGATTTGCATAAGTCCTAATATTAAATTGTTATTTTTTCCTGATTTGAGCAAATATACGCTTTCTATCCAGATAAACAGCATTAAACATTTCCTTTCAATGTCTGAGACTTTTGCACAGGACTAAACATTGGTTATTAACTTGGTCAATAAGGACCAAGTAGTCAGCATTATAAAACTTATAATTTGAGTTTAAAGAAACAATGCCACATGTGTTTAGACAGTGATTTGTTTTTTCCGCACATGGCCCCATAAATGACAGATCCTTTTCCCATCTAGAGACATACGCAGGATATATTAACTGAGTGTAAATCAAGAGTTACAAGAGGCGACTTGTACAGAGTAGCCTATGGCAAAGCTGTCGGTCATAAGCAGTGATCGTTAGGCTTTGGAACCCACAGATTGGTGGATTCATCCTGCACTGTCTATTACTATGTGGTTAAACCAGGGGCAGAGTAACGTCTTTGTGGGGCCCTAGACTGACATGGGTAGTGGGCCCCCACATGTGAGCCGCATGAGCTATTTGTTGGAGCTGAAAGAGAAAGGAGACAGAATTAAAAACAATGGAACATCAGTAATATGCTAATCAAAGCGTGGGATGCCAGCAGCAAAGGTTACTGCTCAGGGCGGGGGTGGGTGTGCTATCGGTAAAAATCGTCACCTGGGGGGAGGGGGGTGTCACACCAGAGGATCGATCGGCCATATTTAAAAAATTAAATTGTTTCTTCGTTTGCTGAGGCTCCATCGTAGCCTATGGCTTGCTTCCCCCCAGGCTGAGGTTACTCTCGAATTTTTGCATTGATTAATTTCATTATGTTTTCCTCCACATCTGTTCACAATTTGTCTACCACACTAGCAGGATCGCATCAAAGACACGGGAGATGTTCAAGCCATTTTCTTCTTCTGTCATGCCACTTTGTGCCAGTTCACTTGTTCGCTAGTCCATTACAGCCAGGATGAGGGGCAGCTTTGTCTGTTCTGAAAACTAATCACTAAAAATGCAAATGACAGACACATTGTTATAATTGTAATTATCCTATTTATGATATATATCCTTAAATGTATCTTCTGGAAATTCTGTCTTCATCGGTCCCCTAGGTTAATGATAATCTATCACCCACAATTCCATTGGTCATTATGACTGATTATGACTGATTTTATTTGGTGAGTTTTTTACGATTGCATCTTGTTTCAGGGAACTGCGAGCCTTAGTGATAGAGATGGTCTTAGCCACAGACATGTCCTACCACCTCCAGCAGGTCAAAGCCTTGAAAGCCTGCCTGCAGCAGCCAGAAGGGTAAGTCCACACTGCACATTGCTTTTGTGAGGGACTTTATCACAGGTTTCAGTAGACAGAAGATGGGACGTGTGAAGCTTGGTGAATTGCACGTGTTCCCTTGCAGGATCGAGAAGCCAAAAGCACTCTCCCTGCTGCTTCACACTGCTGACATCAGCCACCCGACGAAACCCTGGGCTCTGCACTCACGCTGGACCAAGGCGCTGATGGAGGAGTTCTTCAGACAGGTGTCAGCTACCTCCTCAAGGAGACCCAATCCATGTTAAATCTTTCCCTCTGAAGTGATATTACACTTTAGGCAGCAGGGGTGAATTTTTCCAATATAAAAGCTAACAGATTTCTTGAACAAATATCCGCATTCAGTCCCACTGAGTGCATAGGCTGATAAAACCACAGGAAATGGACATCAAACTTAGCCGCAGGTTCAAGACTACTGATGTACTGAATACATTCATTTTTCTCCTACAACAATACAGTCTACAACTGGTTATTATTATTACTTAAGTCACAACCTTAAAAATTCTGCGGATAATTGGTTAGTTCAATGATATCAATGCAATTTGTAATTTATACTGATTATTTTGAAGGGGCAAAATTATACACTATTTACCTATCAGGAAATAATGACTGATTCTATCGAATGGTAAAGGACGCTGCATTTAGACCAAGAAAAACTTCACAGCCTACACAATTTGGCTTCATTCTGCATTTGTTCTGGGTAATTTATGTGTTTGTTTGACACTGATTACCTCTAGACAGTCATAATGCACTAAGACGTCTTTCAGCTCATTTAGGGACCCATTTGATAGATCTTCATGCCAGTGCTCTACATAACCTTTCAGGCTCATTCACTGCACACAACACACACTGGTAGAATGTTCTAAATTTCCAACTGCCTCAAACTAAACTAAAGTAAATTTAAAGCATAGTCTTAACTTGATCACTCTACTACAACATGATCACTGCTACAACACTTGATTGAACTAATTATCATGCTATTTGAACTAATTTAGCCTTTCCCCTGAGCACTGAGACTGTCAGTGGTTAAGCAGAACTGGAAAACCCCCACGTACCGCAGTCTGCCAGGACAAGGCTTGACAGCCGCTGAGCCAGCACTCCAGTTGTGTTTAATGAGAACCACGCCGGTTCTAGCTAGTGTTTAACTCGCTTGGCGGCTCAGAACGTCATTCTGAAATCAAACCACTGCTGCACAGACGGAACAATGACATTGCATCATTTTCCTGCTTCTTTCTCTGAATGTTGCAAGTTGTTTTTCTATTATTAGTTTTTTTAATGAAAAGAATCAATTTTGTCCTAAGCTAAACAATATTAACAAGCCATACTGTATGTAGCAGTTGCCTAAATGTCTCAGAAATGTCCCATTTAAGAAGTTTTCACGGAATTGAGTGGCAAATGTGCAGATTGAATTTTATCACATTTTCTGTTATTCACCGAAGCCATAAAGAAACCATATGCACTTATATAGCTATTTGTGTAATATGGCATACATCCACACATGTCTTTATAGGACTTCACCACATTGTATCGCATAGCCAAGCATGACAGATTATCGCTAATAAAAATACGGAAGAATGAATTCATGTGACAAATATCTTTGGCCGTCTCAGAAGGCGGCGGCATCCAAAGGGATGCTTGGTTCTCACATATTTTTGTGATTCAGGTTGACCGGCTCTGCTTTGTTTCTGCCTGGAAGTAAAATATCTATCTGGCTTCAGTTTGTATTTTCTGAATTTCCAGTACATTGGGCTTTTTAATGGACAGCAAATGTCACCAAGAATACCCTCAAAAGTGTTTAACTGAACAAACTCAGTAAAGTATTTGCATTCACCGTGTTACAGAGCCTATACTCACATTTACTCCTGTTAGATGTGTCCTGAAAAAACAATATTTTAAACGTATTAATTAATATTTATAGTCTCATAGAATATTTGCTGATTACTGTCTTGCTAGGGATGAGTTTATGCACCGTTATTCTCCTCAAAGCAGCCACACAACAAAGGAAAAAGTTAAGCAAAGTGCAAGTAGGCACACCAGTTAGCTGGCTTATGCAGCCAATAGTAAACTTACAGAGAGAAGCACATTGTAAAGGATGAGTCGGCTTCGCAAAACAATAAGTGGACGTTTTCCAAACATTTTAAATGGCACAGACAATAAATCAAGTTAATCCAAAGTTTATGAGATGCACAGCAGTATGGCAAACTGTGCAAACAATGAAATGAATTCCGATAATAACCTTTCCGATTTGTAGAACGTCACCAAAATGCCAAAATATCACCTGAAAGCATTTTGCTTTATAAATACATCGTAATCTGTAATTGCTATAAGCATGTTCATCATACTTCATGTTCGCCAAAATGCAGTACAGCATGCAGCACACTGACTACCTGTGTTTTGCTTTTATCAGCTTAATTTAATGTTTCATGCTTTGATACATTTTTTGATACATTGTTTCCTTTACACATTGCCACGTGTTATTCACTGACATCGACTTTCGATGAAAACAAACCTATCATCTTCTAGGGCGACAAAGAGGAAGAACTTGGCCTCCCCCTCTCCCCTTTATGCGATCGCAAGAACACATTGGTAGCTCAGTCCCAGATAGGTGAGGCACCTGTGAATTTATCATTAAACAACACTGATAAAATCTGTTTATTCTCTTTAATACCAACCGCTTCGGTTATGTAGGGACATTTCTCTGTAGAGCTGCAGTAAATTGAGGTGAACAATGCATCTGTTCCTCAGATTATACATGTATATGAAATGTTGTTCACATGCCCAGTGCTGTTTTGAATAACCATTTATCGTATGCGTGCCGCGCTATTCATGAATCTTCCAGGCTTCATTGACTTCATCGTTGACCCCACCTTCTCCCTGTTGACGGACATGGCAGAAAAGATAGTCATCCCCTTGGTTCAAGAGCATCCGGACCCACCAGACCCTTCCAAACGGCACAGGTGCTATGAGCCTGGGGGTGTTTTCCTGCACACTGGCCTTCTATAACATATAATATATAATAATATCACTATATATAATACACTACATATAATATCACTGTGAACGTGAATGGGTAACACTTTACTTGACGGGGGCATTAATTGACCATTAACTAAGTCTTAGTTACATAATTATCTCATTTCATGCACCATTAGTGAATTATGACACATCTCAGTTACTGTATCTATTATATCTGTTCATTCTATAAACCTTTATGAACTACTGAAGGGACAAGTCACGAATAACACTAATGAACTACTGATCTCATGTTTGTTCATCATTAATGAATCACGACACATCTTTTATCTGAAGTTGCAACTGTATTTGTTCATGATTTGTACTTCAGTAGTAACTGAGTTACTAGTAAGTACAGTATTTGTGCCCCAAGTAAATGCTACTCAAGAATCAATTGTCAGAACTTTATTATGGTTTCTTAAAAGCTTTCTTAAAAACCTGCTAATCTACTGTGTTGCAAACTTCCTGTTTTTGTAGTTATTTGCACTTTTTCTGAGGTCACCCATCTACTACAACAATCTCATCCTCGTCCTCATAAGCCCAATTATGAAATCCTTCCTTGTTCTTTCAAGTACACACGCAATGTTAGCTTGGACCCTTTCTCAGGGCATGAAGCAGGGCACTCGAATGATTGATTGACAGTTTTCATACTACAACTGCTGCGACTTTGTGGCCCATGTATAAATTAAGCTTAAATCATTTTTAAATGCTTCATTTTATGGTTTTTGCAGTTCCCTGTGGAGGGAGAGCTCAAGAGGCCTTGAGTGGAATCTCGCTCACGTCACGGCGGAACTTGTCAGCTTCCGCTCCACTTGGAGTCGCCACTCCGAAGAAAACAAGATGAAGTGGAAGGAAAGAGCATGCAATGGTAGCTGTTTTTCTTTTTTAACTATGTGCTTTTAATCCATTTTCCAGTCTATCCAATCTGTTACTGGAGTGATCCAAACTCAATCCCAGTACCACACAGTTGATTGTTAAAAAATGGATGATTAAAACAAAGTGAGCTAAAATGGTATAAAGCAGCGGTCCCCAACCTTTTTGCCACCACGGACCGGCTTTATTCTGTTAACATTTCCACGGACCGGGAGGGGAAGGCGTGTTAAGAGACGTGCGGAGACGTGTAACGTCCCCAACCATTTTTGCGGCATGAACCAATTTCATGTAAAACAATGTAAAACAAAATGCTCCACGGCCCGGTGGTTGGGGACCCCTGGTATAAAGGGCAAATAGTATTTTTTTCATCTGAAATGTACTCACTAGAAATGGTGCAGTGGTACAATGGTTAGCACTATTGCCTCGCACCTCTGGGATCTGGGTTTGAGTCTCTGCTATGGCTCCACGTGTGTGGAGTTTGCATGTTTTTTTCGTGTTGTCAAATGCGAACCCCATGGTCCAAAAATCCACTAAGGTGAATTGGAGTAACCAAATTGCACGTGAGTGAGCCCTGCGATGGGTTGGCGAGCAAAAATATGTTTGGCTTTGCCTTTAGCAGTTTTAATATCATGTTCGATAATTATTAAGGAAAATTTGGCCTTGACTTAAGGACATGTTTTTGTTGATTATTTTCCCCCTTTCAACTTCCATCATTTTTGACTGATACCTTGATATCTTCTCTCAGGGCTGACAGATCAGAGTTCCATCGAGGAGCTGTCCTCAAGCACGGAGGACTCCACAGAAGAGCCCACCAAAGACATCCACGAGCAATAACACTAAACAAAAGGAACATGCGGAAGTCTGGCCAAAGAAATACTGACCAAACTGCCTTTCCGTCCTCAGGAACTGTCCAATGGGAGTGAACACTTGGTATCTGTGAGTTCTGATAGGAGCATTTCCTTAATGTTATTTTTAACACAAGCTGCCTCTTGAATGACATCACAAACAGTTGTTATTATGATGTCAGTTACAGGAGATCTCTTAACACTGCAGCTCCTTACCAAATGAGAAAATACATGCTGGTCATGTTAGCTTTTATAACACATAAGAAAGTGTTTTTAAACCAAAGTTGCTATTTAGTCGAATCCATTATTCCATTATTACGTTAACATATACTCAGTGGCCATTTTATTACATACACCAGGGGTTACCAACATGTCACCAGGATGCCCCCAAGGACCACATGACCACATGAGTCGCGGACCTGTTCTAAAAATAGCACAACTCACCATTGAGCAGCGACAGAAATTTCATTTTATCCTGTTGCTTTTCTTCTTTAATCACATTTGCATTTATATAGATTTGAAAATGACAATATCTAAAAAAAAAAAAAAAAGCATTTAAAACATATTTATTATAAATGAAGTTTAGATAAGTTTAGGAGGGCGTTTCAAACCGGCAGCCCTTCGTACAGTATGGCTCAGTACCCGTGAAGTAGCTCTCAGTTTCAAAAAGGTCGGTGATCCCTGACATACACCTTGCTAGGTCTTGGTAGGACCAATTATTTCCTTTAGAACCACATAAAGGGTAGATGGGTTATGTGCGCAGAGAAGCCAATCAGTTGTTCTGAGCTGTTATTTTTGCTCTTGTGTCCTTCCTGTTAGCTTTAACAAGGCTGGCCATTCCCATCTGACCACCCTCATTTACAAGGTGTTTTCAGACACAGAAATACCATGGACTGGATGTTTTGTATCACACCGCTTTCTGTAAACTCCAGACGCTGTAGTGTGTGTGAATCCCAAGAAGGTGGCTATTACTGAGATGCTGGAACTACCGCGTCTGGCACCAACCATTACAGAACATTCAGAATTTTAGAACAGGCAACCTAGCTGCACAGTAATCGAACCTCCTGACGCTGTCTGAATGCTGTGACATGATTGGCTGTTTGGAGGAGCAGGCTGTGTGAATAGCGAGGAGGTGGCCATTGAGTGTGTATATGATATTATGAGGGTTTTTTTTTTTATCTAAGTTTATTTAAAAAGACATCATACAAATCCCTCAGGGACTCAGCTGCTGTTTCAGCAGCCAAAAATGTCCCCTGACTGGTAACCATACATGTGAATGTAAATTTTTATTTATTTTTCACTTCATATTTTTTCTACTGAATATAAAATTTGAACAAAAAAGAGAATTGTATCATGTTGCTTCTGTATTACAGCATATTTCTAATAGAAAGAGTATTCTATAAATACTTTTATATACCTGCATTTACAACTGACTTTAAATTTTTGTACTTGTATAAAAATTTAGCCAAAAAATGTTCGGGGTTTTTCTGTAACCTGTGTTTGTTAAGATGCAGCTTGTCTAGATCCAATCTATCACACTGTAAGCCTGACATGCAATGGTACTGAAATTACGCACATTGAAATGAGTTATAGATTACTTTCCCATCAGCAGTAAGTAATTGCCAAGTCTTATAATCAGAAGATGAAATCATAAATTGATGTTGTTTAACTGCATATTCTTCTTTGGAGATTGATAACCTGGCTTCATTTAGCATTTCACAATAATAAAAAAGTTATGCTGTTTTTTGCCTTTACTGTAATCGAAAAACACAAAAAAGCATATTTTTTCCCCACATGTCACTTTGCAGCTGTACTACTGGCAGGGCAACTATGGTTAAATATTGTTGAACTGTGGTTCACTGAATGACTGATTTATTGATAACAGACACCAAGTACGTGCCTTCGAAATGAAAACTGAGCCTCGCAGGAGCGACGGGAGACTTCATCGTTATATAGAATGAAAACAAATGCACGTTGCTTAGGTAAAAAAACACTATCCTTTACTACAATTACGTGATATTTTCCATGATTTTTAAAAATGACTTTATTTGTGGATGATGCAGTTACCTAAATTAAGTGATTGTGCCATCAAATAAGAGATCATCCACTGCGTTAACATATAAATGTTCCATGACATAAATGCTGCAAAAACCTCTTCATATTTTATACGATTTTCGTCCCTCATACAGTACATAGTGTTCTTCCACTCAGGTGCGAGAGTTGCAGAGTTGCACTGCCGAATGAAGAGATTCCTACCACATGCCATGTACCGAAACAATATATAGTTACAAAAGCTAGTGATCTGAAATTCTGTCGTATAATGTGCCTCATGCTCACTGCTCAGTAACTTACATTATACTCAACCAGAAAGGCACCATCAGGGCCAAAATCCATTCCTGAGGGTTACCGCTCACATGGATAAGTATTACAATTAATAGTAAAATATAAGAATCTCTATTCCTACCTATAATTGCCATTTCCAGTACATTTTTCAAAATTGCCTTGTTTGTGTCATAATTTTAATTATTTAGCCAATGTTCTGAACCTATAGTTATGTTTACCTTATATGGAGTAATATAACTATATAATATAACTATATGCATATAGGGCCAATGAGATAAATGTGGGCAATCTGTGCTAATTACAGTATTAAAAGATGTATATACAATCATAGTCTAACCAAACCAGAAGCAGATTTTTAAAAATTAAAACACCAAGAATGAAAGACACAAGCAAAATCAATCTGTGTAAATATATACACTGTATATGTCATACAGTATATATACATGGTGGATAGAAGACATAGATTGTAAAATTTGAAAGAGTGTATTATTACAAACATTACTGTATCGACTTTCACCTGTGCATTCACAGAACAACTGTACAGTTACGGAATTATTTCACAATGGGTTGGGCCATTCCCACCAGTGTGATATCACCAGGTAACAGCCGGGTAAACACAGTCCTTCTCGACATGCTCATGCATGGGGGGTGGGGGGGACCATTCAGAAGACACTGGTAAGGAATGAAGGATGGGGAGATAGGTGAGGTGGGGTGAAGGGAGGAGAGAGTTCAGATCCAGTGGTCATCCCTCTACTCAGGATTCAGGTTCTGGTTTCACAGAGTGCCTTGTTCAGGAAAAAAGTGACAATCGAGTTCTATGGTGAGTGTCGATCCACTCGTACGCACACATTTTCAGGCTGCTTTGCGTGTAAGCTAACCTGCAATACTACTAACATATACCGTACGACATGACTCGCCTATCTAAAAGCAATCAGAGGGTTTCACTCTTTTGTCTATTCAGGTCTAATCTACATCAAGCGGTCTGCATCTGAGTGTGACCTACAATCTGAAATGTGGTCACACGGCACCTCTGAGAAACTGTTTTAAGAAACTGGGGCATGTTTTTTTTCCGACACGCTCAAGGTTGTGGGTAACCCTCACTGCACACGGGACAACAAAAACTAACCTAAAAAACTCATCCAAAGAGCAAAAAGTAACCCTAACTACCTTGCCTTATCCTTGACTATTTCACTAAGACTCATTTAAGCATTAAGAAGAAAGTTTTGTTAAATTAATTAAATATTATTCACTGGTCCAGCATATTAAAGACAGGGTTGGAAATTAAACTTACCCACTCACCTGAGGCAAATCATTAAGATAAAGGAAGAGTACAATAACTGAATACAAGCCTGCCAGCTAGTAAAAAATTGCGTGTTGGACTACATTTTTTTACTGAAGAAGGCCAGTTGGCTAGTAGCAAAAAATCCTATGTTCCACCTCTGGTTATAGAATATTACCAAAAACACAAGATACTGTAGTATTGCTTTGAAATGGAATGTCGTTGAAGGTTAAAAAAAACAATAAAGCGGTGACAGCAAAACAGATAAATCGATCAAATTTCAGTTCTCCATAGTTTCACAGGGGAGCGCTAAGCACAGGACAATGTGTCCTTACGCTGCTACTGTCAAAAGGACCTCGCCCTGTCCGTGAAGACCGCCCAAGAACAAAATAGCCGTGGGCTTCCCCCACGCCATTCGTTTTTCGTCAGTTTTCCCACAATAAAGTTTTGTGCCGTGTTTGTGCGTAAGATAAAGGGATGTAAAAATGTGATTATTAAAAGGGAAATACAAAGGCCGTTTAAAACAGAGGAACAACAGATGAGATGAATGAGTGACGGCCAAATCGTTAAGCTGCTGTCCCTCTCGCCTTTAAAGTCACAGAAGTCGGGAGCTTTAGTGTCTTTTCATTTGATGTGGTGGGTAAGACGTTGTTTCCACCATCCTCCATCTGGCCTAGCCGAAGGCCGCTTTATTTCTCTTCCTCCTGGGCGTCCTTCTTGTCCTCCTTTGCCAGTGGACTCACTTTCATCTCGCCTGTGCAAAAAGAGCGAAGTGTTTTTTTTAAGAGACGGGAAGAAGTGATTCTTCCGCCCTTCACTTTAGGATGCTCTCCTCTGATGCGGCTGAACAGCGGGAGACTCTGACTTCCCAGTGGAACTTATAATGGGAAGAAGTTATATAAAATCAGACAGGGAAGTGATTCCCAAAACTCTACTTGCGTACCTCCCAGAAACTCAATTAAATATGTGCCAGAAGTTTTGTTGATTAATTTAATGAGACTGACAGGAATGTACAGTGCTGTGCAAGTCTTAGGCAGGCAAAGACAATGATGTTTTAATTATCCTTGTTTTGGTGTAAAACTATGATATTATGCCTGTCAAAGCCAGTTTAGCCAGTTTAGCCTCTGCTAAAATCACCCCAGTATTTGCAGCAACCATCCAGTACTGCCATGTATTTTTTGACTAGGCCACTAGCACACCTCAAACAGCTAGTCAATCTGTCACTGACTTTTTAAACCAATTTATGTAAATTAATTAATTGAGCTGTTGGTGAAATTTAACAAAATCATGGAATGGCTGAGGTGCCCCTGAGGAGAAGTTTGGGAGCTGAAGCGGTGTTCATCTAGCCATCCAACTAGATATCAGTAACCTTTTAGAAAACAGAAGAAATTATTACTAGTTTTTATTGTTACTCAATTTGCATATGTTCTAATGTTAAATTGCCTCTTTTGTTCTAAGCCAAAGTACACTTGCTACCCAGATAAACAGTTTTAAACATTTTTTAAGACTGCCCATGACTTTTGCACAGTACTGTATATATTGATGGCATTATGGGAAGCATTGAGACCCAGTGATATAGGGGTGTATGGAATTGGCTCTAATCATTATACTAAATCTAAGTCACACAGGTTTTTAATATAGATGAGGAAATACGAATTCTTCATGGATGCTATTTTGGGTCTACAGCAGTGTTTCTCAAGCCGATCCTCCTGAGAGGGAGCAAAAAATGTGCATTGTCCAGGGGGGAGTGGAGCAGGGAGGGAGCAAAAATGTGGACTGTCTGGGATCCCCGAGGACCTGCTTGGGAAACGCAGCACTCGAGTGTTATGCTGGTTTTGCTAAAAAATTTGTGATCTCACTTTACAGTTTGAGTTCTATAGAAACAGAAATATTTTTTTTCGGAATGATTTGTTTCTATGTGTATGATTTAATTGATAACAGCATATTTCTTTGCTAGCATTTTAACACGGAAGCTTTTCCCAAGCTGGTGGGTAAATTTCACCTGCTGGCTTAAGATGTGCTGGTGTTTCCTTGCCCACGGGAGTGAGAATGTCCTCCTTCAAGTCTTCGGTGCCACCAGATGCTTCTAACAGGCTTTCTCTAGAAAATTCTTCAAAGGACATGGACAAAAATGGCACTCAATATATGACCCACTATTAAGCCTTAAAGCAATCTTTCTCAACCCAATCCTCTGGGAGCCTCAGACAGTCCACCTATTTGGTCTCTCCCAGATAATCGATAACACCGAATTCCTGGTTCAGGTAAGTCGGGAGCAGGGAGGGAGCAGGAACATGGGCTGTTGGGGGGCCCCTGAGGACTAGTTTGAGAAACACTGTCTTAAAGTTCCACCAGAGCCACTGCAATTACGCCAGTCAATACATAAAACATGAGTCCTCAAATAATCGTATGTCATTATTTTTTGTATCTGTGGAACTATAGTATCAATTTCTCTAGCTGCACCAATTGTGGAGAAAAATGCCCTTTTCTTACAATGTATTTTCCTATAAATAGAGCGAACGCAGTTACAATGCAGAGCAAAGGCTGAGCTGAACAATAATTGCATGTAATATTTTCAGAGCACATCAAAAGCTACAATGCATTCATTTTTGGGAATCGTACGTCATATTTCTTGGAATCCATTTCAGAGCTCAGTAAGGTGAACCAAAATTGCTATTTAACTTTGAATAATCAGAAGACTTATTTATAGAGGATTTCAAACCTTCATGCAAGAAGCAAGACTTGTCATGACTCAACCAAATGAACACACACTTGAATACAGATCTATGTTATTTGTATAATTTTTAATTAGTTGTACAAAGTAAAGGGAAGGTAGGGAAGTAGGAGCTATTTCTGAGCTAGTGTAAAAATATCAGCGTACGGAAAACAGATACGCAATGTCTTCTCCCTGGAGTGTAGTTCATCCCGGGAAAGGCTGGCTTGCTCTCGTTATCAGAACAACCCAGCATCTGGCACCTGGCACCATGCTGGTCATAACTAGTGATCCCTCCGATCTTTGTCTAAACATTTCACTTTGTTAATAATGAAAAGTCAAGTTAAGTGTTCGGCTGGTCAAGATTGCGCTCAGCAGTCCTTTTCCTTCCCCCTTATGGCAAAATCGAATCCACTGTCCCGCTCTTCGCCATCGTATTTGCTCACCCGGCATCCTACGACGTTACGTGAGGCATTCGAGGAGCTTGAGTTTGCATTATGTTATTACGGTAAGTCACCCGTCAGACCCTCCATTGCTATGACCCTGGTAAGGAATCGATTTCCCCAATCCCATACGTGAACTGTTCGCCCGGGCGCGAGCTGAAACGCCGACAAAAACGCATAAAGTAACGTCATCCATTCCCCTCTACACTGACATACCGTTCGGAAAGTGCATCCCCCCTCCCCGCCCACCCTAGCACACCCTAACCTTCCATTTGGCAGCGCAGCTTCTCGAAGGCCTCTGCGGTGGCCTTGTCCTCTGCGTTCCACCCTCCCTCGTCCTCGGGGAGCTCGTCTCCGGCCGTCGCGTTGTCTGGGCTCGGCCGGTCTGACAAGCAGCTCTCGGAGGAGCACTCGTCCCCGGTGGCGCCTCCGTGCTGCTGACGGTATAGGTGGTGCTCCACCAGGAACTGCAGCTCTGCGCAGTGGAGCACGACGGTAAGGAGATACACAACTGGAAGGTTAATAATGACATCTGAACAGCTAAGCTCAAATGCCTTTCCCTGTATTTTCTCACGCGCGAAAAGGCAACATAATCTCCTTATTAATTCCAGTTTAACACTGGTCACCTGACGCTCAGTCTATATTATGTATACAGTAAACACACTTGATGTCAGCATTTCTCAGTAGCTGGCAGGGTAACTAGGAGCTACTTTGGGAAATAGACACATTTGCTGTTTTGCTAGTCTATTCAGATGCCTGGGGCTTTCACCCATCAGTACATGGAGAGTGAGCCCCACAGTCAAGGAGTAGCTGACCTGGCACCTCAAAGTCAACCGTGAATTCCTGTCACTGGGGCAGGCGGGAGGCTACCTTTCATAGTCGGTGTGCCGCGAGCCCCCTTCCGTCGCTGCCGCGGGGAGTTTAGCAGCGCTGCCTAGGGAAACAGGCCGGATATTAGGTGATTCCACAGAAAGCCTCAAAATGAAGAGGACATTCAGTTCTGGACACGTCAACACATGCATTGTGTACCACAGTGTAGCGGAAAGGACATTCGATTCCTATTGTGTTTTTCGCTGCAATTTGAGCAATTTAATGTTTGCAAAATAGAACTCTGTAGATAAAGGGTCACCTTCCTCTACATGGCAGCTATCTGCACAGATCAGCTAATGGCTAATAGCTAACCAGTTTGAAGATGAGTGCGGGATATCACCTTGTACAGCTGATTGGGAAGTCGGTCTTCATCAATTTCTGCAAAACAGCATCAAATTATAGTAGATTTTGAAAGCAAACATTAGTGATAAAGAGGTTCACAGCTTATTCTGTAGTCTTTGCGCAGTAGTCTGGGCCATTTCTGCAACAGCAATAAAAAATTAGCATTACAATTAAAATTGGCTGCGGGGCCTGTGTAATTTATTTATAAGGACATGCACAGCTCCAAATCTGAGAGTAGGCAAGCAAACATACTGCACAGCAAAGCAAGGTGAAGTGCTGACCAGCACGGTTTAGTGGTACTCCGGATCCTGCTGTCAGCAGCTGAAGCAGCAGGCGTAGATAAAATATCACATACGAGCACAAGTTAAATAAAATACGACAACATTCCAAAGGCAAAGTAGAGAAATTATCCACCACAACAAGCAGAATCAACCGAGTTTTGAGATAGCTTAACACGTCTATCTCTGGGCCTTTCAACTTTTTCTAGGACACCGCCTAGTTGCCTGGCAACTACTCATCCCTAGACACCAGGAAGACCGTGTATATAAAAAACAACTAAATATGTATTACATGCAAGGCTGTTTTTTTCCGTCTTTAATCTACAACAAAAGTCACAGATGAAAAGAGGAGATATCTGGGTCTACTCAGCTGAATCGGCTCTCTTTGTGTCTGATCCTAGTAGAGGATATTATTTCATTTCTTTTATTTAGTTTGAAAGGTGTTGTAAAAAATCATGGTTTTAGCTTTTGCAGGCTCTCTAACAGTACAAAAACGTTTATTTAGGTGAACTGACTTTTCTAAAGCTGCAGACAGTGTGTGATTATGTGTCTAGCTGTTTGTGTGTGAGCCCGGTGCTGGACTGGCATCCAGTGCGGGTGTTCCCTGCTTTGAGCCATACGTTTCCTGGGAAATGCCCCAGGTTCACTGTGACCCTGACAAAACGTACATCCCTTTCACTATAAAGCAAGCGAACGGAATTTCACTGGGCCCTCTCACTCCACATGGAGCACATCCAAGATTTGTTTACTAAAACTTTAATCTTTGCAGTCTGGAGATCTTAATCAAGGGCAACTGGGGAGTAATTCTTAGATGTGTTTTCTGCCTTCCATATTGTTCTTCGGCTCACTGATGTTCTCAGCGCTCAGCTACTCTAATGAACCCCAGATGTACAAACGAAGAGTTCATCCCAGTCAATGTGAAGCCGCTGCCAAACTCGAGTGCGACTGTCGTGCAGTAAATCTGACCGCTGCACATCTGCTAATGATGTCCACCCGCGTTCCTCCTACCTAATTTTGTTGTGATTCATTCCCTTACGATCCATTTCCTGGCACGTACTCCTGTCATCCTTTGACAGTGTCGACATCACATATCACGTATTAGCACGTTAATCCATTCAGGAAAGAAAAAAAATGGAAACAAAAATTGGAATTACTTCAGTAATAATAGCTGTTTATGTCTGCACTTAAGCATCCACCATCCTGATGCGATTTTGCATTTACGTAATGCTGCTTTAGATGTCTTCAGGTTTGGATGGTATATTAATGTGATGATTTCGAAAACAGCAAGAAAATGTTACAAGAACATTAATGTCTAAAAAATATGATGCTGACATTTTGCCCAGATTGAAATATTTCTGTAATTATTCCAATAAATTCAACTGAACAGCTCATATAGAGTATATATTGAGCTCATTAATATCGACACTTATGTTTGACACATACCATAATTGGTTGCATTTAGTCTGGCACCTTTCCTGCAAATAACAGGACGGATGTGGTTTGCTGTGGACTATATGCTTCTTCACAGCCCCTGGATTTGGGGATAATGGCTACAATAGATCACCTCTCTCCAGAGAGGGAACGACGGCGCTGACAGCTCAAGCCTCCATCATCAGCAGCGGGAGGGAATCGTGGAGGCCCCCGCCCCCCCCGAGTCAAAATGAAGCATCACCCATTGGCCGACCCGCCGTGCCTTGACTGTACACAGCCAGGAAACAGAGCATTTTTGGTGTCAAAAAATGCCACCAAAGTGGACAGCTTGTTCCGGGGGTTCGGTGTGACATGCGTCAGACGGGGAGGGGTGGAGAACAGGCGCAACAGTCTGGCAGCAATGGAGCTCGGATAAAAACATACGGGCCAGGCTGGAGGACACATGCACTCCTTCACCTGACTCTTATCCCACTCCACCCACTCTCTTCTCTCCTTTTCATACTCATCCATCCACCTTTTCATACTCATCCATCCACCTTTTCATACCCCATCCATCCACCTTTTTATGCCCCATCCATCCACCTTTTCATACTCATCCATCCACCTTTTCATGCCGCATCCATCCACCTTTTCATACCCCATCCATCCACCTCTTTATGCCGCATCCATCCACCTTTTCATACCCCATCCATCCACCTTTTCATACTCATCCATCCACCGTTTCATGCCCCATCCATCCACCTTTTCATACTCATCCATCCACCTTTTCATGCCCCATCCATTCACCATTTCATACTCATCCATCCACCTTTTCATACCCCATCCATCCACCTTTTCATGCCCCATCCATCCACCTTTTCATACTCATCCATCCACCTTTTCATGCCGCATCCATCCACCTTTTCATACCCCATCCATCCACCTCTTTATGCCGCATCCATCCACCTTTTCATACCCCATCCATCCACCTTTTCATACTCATCCATCCACCGTTTCATGCCCCATCCATCCACCTTTTCATACTCATCCATCCACCTTTTCATGCCCCATCCATTCACCATTTCATACTCATCCATCCACCTTTTCATACCCCATCCATCCACCTTTTCATGCCCCATCCATCCACCTTTTCATACTCATCCATCCACCTTTTCATGCCCCATCCATCCACCTTTTCATACTCATCCATCCACCTTTTCATGCCCCATCATCCACCTTTTCATACTCATCCATCCACCTTTTAAGGCCCCATCCATCCACCTTTTCATACTCATCCATCCACCTTTTCATACCCCATCCAGCATGTACTTCTCCTTCCTTGCTAATAAATAATCTGGCTCCATTTTCTGCTGTTTTTCCCAAGTCTCACCCATCTGTATTTCTCTGTCTTTTTCTGATCTTTTTCAAGTCAGGACAGTTAAAACGGGGGAGGGGATGGGGGTTGATCCTCAAAGATCAAGAGTAATTCCAGGCTGATGGTAACTGGGGATTTATGCCCCAGTTTCACACAGATACTGCATGAACATCACTGATGAAGGATCAGATTCTCGCATAATCATAACAAACACATTTTTACTTCTTCTGCCCATCTTTGCCGGGACAGCAGTTAATGATTCATTATCTAAATTTAATTCCTCCCATCACTATCTAACATCCACTATAATTAAATCATTACATAACATATGTAATCCTTTCTGTTTTTTCCACACTCTCTGTTTCCTCACACCAATTCCTCAAGATTTAAATAAAATCTATATCTAAACCACACTCCGGAAGGTAAGTCGCTATAAATATCCTGCTGTCCTCGTTGGGTACTTGTGGCTGATACTTTAGGTTATTTACAAAAAAAAAAAAAACAGAACACAGCCAAAAACGGTAAAGCGGAGAGAGGGGGCGGCCGCTCCGTTCCTCAATGACTCATCATTCTAATCATCACGTCTTAAAAGACTCCATCATTTGGAAGGGGGGGGGGGTTGCGGGGAAACTGAAAGAATGATCTGGAAGGGTACAAACGTGGTTAATGGCGACATCAGTGGATCCAGGGTCCACTCAAGCTCAGTGTGCTAAGGACTGGTGTAACATACTGCCCCAATTTGCTTTACTTATTTACCTTCATGCTTAAACTGGGATCACCTTGCCACCAACCTTGATTTGTTTGCTAGTCAAGGATGAAGGATTTTTATTTGTCATTCTGAAAGTGGTTTACAAAAGTACAGCCTAAGGCATCTAAATTAACTAATAACAGGCAAATTAAACTACTGTGTTGGCCGAACTTGAACGGAGCAAGTTCAGGCTTCAAGAGTAGTTCCATTTTTCTATAATTCTATCTTTTTTTTGATTATTCCAACCTCATCTCCTAATCCTTCAGTTTTCAAGCAGGAGCTATTCAAATCTTTAAAACCCTTAAACTGTTATGGGCGTTCCTGATGAAAGGCTGTTTGTGTTTCAGTATTAAAATGCTTCCGAAGGTTAATTTGAGGTGCTGCCCAGATGAATACAAAAGAAAATGGTCTCTGCCTGCATTGTCTGCTTAACATTTTACCACATTCATTTCTCACATCACTGTTTAATTCTTTTAACACGCAAATGTAAAAATAGCAAAAGTGCTAAATCTCTATATAATGCAGATTTTCACACCTGGACCTCTTTCTGATTATGAACACAATAAGGACATATGTATTTTTTCTCACTCCATTACAAGGTTTGTGTTTAGCTTCAATAGAGAAGTTGATCTAATGTATGTAAACAATCATTTGTCAAGATGTAGTTTAAGGAAGTTTTACTTACATAAAAATATTCTGAAAGCAGAAATAAAAATTATTGGTTCAGAGAGATAGCCAATCAGATTGTAGAGGAGGTGGGCCCAAGCAACTAGAGGAGGCCGGACCAAAACATTGACGTTCCGCCTACTCTAGTTGTTTCGACCCACCTCACCTACAATCTGACTGGTTATCTCTCTCAGCCAATCATTTTTATTTTTGCCCTCAGAACATTTTTGTGCTAGTAAAACTCCCATGGGACAAGGGGTCGGACTAAGTGGACCTAGATAGCCAAAGCAGACAAATGTAGGTGAGCAAAACAGCACCTTTACATATTGGTGTCAATGCTCTGCATTGTAAGAAACTAATTTAATAATAAATTGACTGGACCTCAATAGAACTGTGGCAAAGAGGTATTACCTGGGGAGGATTGGTCACTGGATGCTACCAGGGTGGCAGGTGTAGGCCTTCGTCTCCTGATCTGCATGGAGAAAGGGGGAGGGATCAGCTTTTCATGCAATACAGCTTATCATCATCCATTCAGTCAGGGGTGTTACACTTCAGTCCTGGGGGGCCAGAGCCCATTGTCGCTTAGTTCTCTCCCTGTTCCACCATAAACGATTCAGCTCAAGAGCTGTGTCGTAATTTGCGCAAGGAGTTAATCTGGTGCGTTAAATGAGGGTAAACCAAAATCTGTGTGGGGCTCTGGCCCCCCAGGACTGGAGTTTGAGACCAGCTGGTGTGCGCATAGCCCAGATATTCATGTCTAGCAGAAACCATGCACATCAACTGCGCTTGTGCAAGATAACTGATTAGGTATTTTCAGTAAGTGACATCATGTACTTTCACAGACGAAAAAGTAGAGAAAGAATAGTTGTTGTTGTTGTTGTAATTTGGTGAGCAGCTGTAGGAGGAGGGTTGGAGGCAGAGGTGAGAACTCAAGTGACTGACTTGTGACTCGACTTGGATTCAAGTTACAAATTTGATGACTTGTAACTAGACTCAGCAAAACTGAAGAAAAGACTTGGACTTGAGGGTAAAAACTCGAGACTTGGACCTGACTTAGACCCTATGATTTGAGAAGACAAGGTTATAGTTCCTCCCTGGATACCATAAAATGTTAATTTTATAATTTTAGTGTATATTAAGCAAAAACGTGAAATGAATAACAATTTATAAGCTAATTGAAATGAGCTGATGGCGTGCTATAAGCGGCAGGTAGAGAGGAGAAGGGACAGAGCGGTTATTGTTTGGAAGGGGAGATCCGTGCAAGTTTTAGCAGGTCTGTTTAGTTTTGTTGTGTCACGGTGAGAACAGTAATAAAGGCGAGGTGAGGTGCGAGGAGCATTGTGAGCGCGCCGTGCTTGTCACTGCTTATGGCCTCATGCTAATTCCCCAGTTAGAATGAGCTACACGATCCCTGATTGCTTTCCTGCCTCGAGGCGACAGAGCGCGCATTAATACAGAGCGGTAAGTAAGAATTTCATCATTAACACGTGGGAAATTTAGCTGTACGTACGTACGTATGTATACTGTTGTTCTGGTTGATCCTGTCACCTTTCCCCACATTCAGCATGCACCACAGAAGGCAGAAAGTATGGAATTATATAGCAGGCCTTAGTTATTTTGTGTGATTTTTCACAGTAACAGCATTAACAGCACAATCAATATTTTTTATGGTATAAAAGAGCGAATAACAGTGGCTGGGAATTCATTCATGCTTTGTTAATTCTATTTTCTTACCATGTACAGTAGAGTGCTTCAGTCATGCATATTTGCATTATATAGAGATTCAATACACTTTTTCTATTTGCGTGTTTGAATGAATGAAACAATTACACAAGACTGTGAAAGCTGGAAGCAGACAATGACTTCAACCACTGGAGAGCACAATAATTTAATCACCAGAACCATTTAAATACTAAAACATAAACACTGTGTGTCCGGCATGGAGAACTGACTCACTGATGGACTTTGATGTCGACTACGGTTTACACCTTTCGTTTAGCAAGCAAGCACAGACTTTTTTTTTCAATAATGTTCAATAATGTTGTGCAGCCAGTTCGTCTTGGACCCCAGATGTTTTTTTCTCCCTACTTGGGAGTTTTTGTTTCCTGTCCTCCATTGTCATCTGCCTTTCCTTCTGACATTTCTTTGTCTTTTTCCCTTTCTACTGTTTGTATTCTGTCTTAATGATGTTGTGATGTATCACAGCACATCCATGTAAAGCACCTTGGGGCGACTCTGTTGTGGAAGGTGTTATACAAAAAATTAATTGAATTGAACTGAAATGAAATGAATAGATCTGGGAGCAAAGATAAACCGTTTGTGCCTTTTGAGGGTTTGACAGTATGAAAATGGAAGAATTGGTTTGGGCTTCGAAGTAAAAAAAGAAAAAAAAAAGGGACCAGTGAAAGTTTTAGGTGTAAGACAGATCAGCATGACCAATATCCCCTGAGCTGTATAATGCCCCCCTCCCGCAGGGTAATGAAAACAGTATCTAAAGAGAATTGCACTTTTTATGGTTTTCCCACCTTATTCACATTTACATATTCTTTCCTGGAAAGTATAGGTCACTGTGCAGGGGTGCAGCTAGACATTTTCACCCCATGAAAGCACATCATATTTGGCCCCCAACCCAGACCAATTCAGTTATGTTCTAAATTTTTTAGGGCCCCTGTTGCTTGGGGCCCATGACATCATCCTGCTTTCCCCCCTTTATCACACCCCGGCACCCCTGTCATACCTGCTGTCTGCAGCGCCTTTAGCTAACACTGCAGTATTCTCCAGTGATGGAAAATGGATTTTAATCCTCAGCTGTATTTGTTAGTGCAGAGTGAAGCAGGAAAATACCATTGAATCCACAGTCAGACCTCCTAAAATGAGGGGCTCCAACCAGTAATTTCAAAATGCAACACCGAAGGTGCTAATTGCATAGTTCTGTAGAGGGGATTTTTAATATTTAGCTTGATGAGATTGACACTGGGAGCGAACAATGTTTTTTTTTCCTCAACAGCAGAGCAGTAGAGAGATGGAGATGGTGAATGCTTTGTTCAGCCGATGTTGCTGTTATTCAGGTGTGTATGTGTTTCTCATATTCACTGTTTACCATTAACAGAAACTCAAGACAATTTATAGAAGCAAGTCACATTTTTCTGGGTAGAAAAAATTTCCAGGTAGGAATCAATAAGCTGCATCTCTGTCACTTAATTGGTTATTTGAATGATCATGTGATCAGTCACTAAGCCAACAAAACCAAAACCTCAAAAACCTGAAAGATGCTTTTGTTATCATTTATTTATTTACTCCCCCCAGGTTGTTTATCTTAATGAACCAAAACCTCACTGCTCATTTTCCTCCTGTCGGTTTGGGCTTTAGAGCGGTCAGTGGATTAGCATGTGAATCACCGAGAAGCTCCAGCAGGGACATGAGTACAAATGTGTTTATGTTTGTATGTGTCCAAACTACAGAACGTACAAGTTAAAATGCAGAGCAGGGACACGGTAAAGAGCCAAGCCAAGGCGTCTCTAGCCTGTCCCGACGACAGCTTCAGCCTGGCTTCCAGTCACACCTTTTAGCATTAGCATTCATGGGCATGGATGCGCTTTGGAAGCCTTAGTGACCGTTCAGGCTTTCTCAGGCTCGAAGGGCTTGGCTCGCCAATCAAATTGTTACGAGCAAGCGCCCCCCCCCCCCCATCTTTCCCAAAGATCCCACAACTGAAGCTCTTCTTCGGCGTTCCATGATTTAATATTCACCATGCCCATGCCGTCTGAGCAACAAAGAGGATCGTTTACCACTTACACAGCGGGCAAACGCACCAACCTGAATTCTGATTTCTGTAGTACGAATAGGAAAAAGCAGGTGGCCTTCAAGCTAATATTTAAGCAAATTACCGGGCAGTTTGTGGAACTGCGAGGAACTTTGTGCACATCTGGAAAGCCAGTGGGACGCTCTGTGCAAGATCTGTCCCCTGATAACATTCAAAGGCTCACGCTGATGTTTCTGAAACCCGTGCAAATCCCTGGGGATGCGTCGCCACCTTCCATCGCTTCCGCGACTACCAACGGCATCGTAACTGAATGCGTGATTTGAATCGGGAACAGAATCCCCGTGACGCCATCAGCCACAGACGCGCCAATCATGCATGCATCCTGCATCCATTTAATTAGAGTCAGAATCTGGTTTATTTGTAGTTGCACGTTTACGCAAAAGGGGAATTTGTCTCCGGTTTTCAGTGGCTCTCATACATATAACAGATACATAAACACTTAATGCAAGACAAAACAATGGTCACATACAACTCTGTTGTTGTATATGCCTATGATAAGGATGTGTTTTTGATAAATGTATAAGAACTGCAGTAGTGCATGTCAGTGTAAAGACTGTTGGAACAAATGCAGTATTGATAAAACAATACAATAAGTCAATGAAGAATAATACATTAAGTCGTGGTAGTAAGAGCTCTGTTCAGTTAGCTGCGGCGTACAGTACAGAGATGTTAATTGTGTGTTAATTCCCATTTGCTACTTGCTTAACCAATGACACCTAAACGAGTGATAATTTAAATGAATGGCCCAAAATGGGTGAACTCACAACCTTCAGCAATCTTTTAAAAAAGTTAAAAAGATGCTTGTGTTACTATTCAACTCATATGGACGAAAGCATCTGCCAAATGATTAAATGTAAGTGTAAAAGCTTTGAAAGTGCCATCCTGTCAGTCAGGGTGGCAGCAGATTTTTTACTGCACATTCCATCTGCTCTGTTTGGTGTAGTGGTAGCTGTTTGCATGAACCACAACATACTCAGTCTGATAGGTTTACGGACTGAAATTAATGTGAATGTAAATGCAGTTCCATGCTACCCGGTCGTCCAGAGGAGGAGCCTAGGTTCCTCTCAAGGTTTCTTCCTGCCAGAGGGAGTTTTTCCTTGCCACTGTCCCCTCAGGTTTGCTTCGTGGGGTTCTGGCCAGTTGAATGTAAAGTGATTTGTGACAATGACTCTTGTTAAAAGCGCTATATAAACAAAATTGAATTGAATTGAATTGATATTGAGCAAGCTTCTAACCAGATATTCAAAGTGTCGGTGGAGTGCAATATTTCAGGTGCTGTTCTTTTGTGCATGAAATCATATATATTTTTTTTTTAAATGAAACTTTGTTGCTTCGATCTTCTCCATTTATGGAGGTTCTCTGTTTCGCCTCCAAAATCCATGGCACCTCCAGCTTCATGAGTAAGCCAGACGCCCACTTTACCGATTGCATGAATCTTGCAGTACTTTTTCAGTGACTATTTTAAGCACGATTCTCATGTGTGCACGGTGATTTCTTTTCCTGGTTAAAGTTTCTGACCCGGAAGATTCTCGTCAAAAAGAACGTGGGGATAAAAAGCCATAGAACTTCAGTAGTATTTGGGGATGACTTCAATGCTTTATACGAGTCCAAAAAAACTATGCTTTAATGGTTAGGATTCATAGTTTCTCACCCTGTTAGCACAGGTTCAACTACCGTATGGGAATGTATGTATAAAGCATTTGACTCCCCACATGCAGGTGACAAAGAAAACCTGAGCCTTATATGTTTCATCTGAGAGGTGCATGTCGTCATTCTCTCTGCTTTCCACCACACAGCATGGGTCAGCCTAATGGAGGTACAGTTACAGACAGCTTTCCATTTTCAAAGCCCTGCGGCGTGGAGATGGCAAGATCTACTAGAAGCTGAGCACCCCCGCTCCAGAGCGGGAGGCCACCATCACCAGCCAAACCAGTGATTGTCACTGGCTGGTGTTGACCTATGTCCAGACTGCTGTTCATCTGTTATATGCTCATGAATATTCATACAAGGGCAGGTCTTCATACACATATTTCATTTCGCTATGTGAACTGATGCCATTTAATGTGTTATTTTACGCTGCTTTGTGCACAGAAATGATTTTTTTCCCCTCCAGTGTGCCAGTTCCTAGGCCTTCAGGCATCGGAACAATTTTCCATGGAAACATATAAAATATGCGTGCAAAAAAAATGTTTTTAAGTCACTAAACAGGAGAGTATGTTTTCTTTATATATATTTGTGTGCTAAGCACGTCTTTGCATGGCATTTCTGGTGAGAAACATCCGCCGGGTAACAAAGGTGGTGCGTCAGAGAAGTGGGGGGGACGTTGACTGTCATCCCCCCCCCTCGTTGCCGCCCACTGCCCCCCCCGTTTTCTGATGGGGACATCAGTGGCATTTCAGAAGGCACACTCAGGAGGTTGTGACAGACAGCATCGCAGATCCTTTTCATTACCCGGGAGCCGTGTGTGTTTGGGAAGCGCACATCTCCATAGCGATACTCCGTGTGGGGGTGGGGTGGGAGTACTGATATACCCTTCCTCCGCTTCAGGTGTCAGCGGTCCTCTGCGCAGTGCATTATACTCAACCGATGAGGTGATGGTTATGTACTTACTGTTATAAAAATGGATACTGGAGATAAATAGTAGTACAATTTGGTTAGCCGGAGTGATTCAGGGTTGGCACAGTGGCTCAGTGGGTAGCACTGAGTTTGAATTCTCCTTCCGCTCTGTGCCTGTGAGTTTGCATGTCCTCCCCATCATATGGGCTTCCTCCCGCAGTCTAATGACAGGCAGTTATCATGACTGGCGCCTCTTAATCGCCGTGAATGTGTGTATGTGCCCTGTGTGGGACTGGCATCCTGTCCCTTTTTATCCTGTGCTGATTGGGGTAGACCTGAGTCAACCAGCCCCCCCCCGCCCTAACCCTGAACAAGATGAAGGGTTGATGGTTCAGGGACCAAGTCGGATTTTTATAGTTCTCCAGCAGATCCGTTCCTGTAGTTCCTTAACTGTCTTTCCCCCTGCTGTTTCCTCCAGGTACCATTATTATTTGATGATTAGCAGTCTACACTCTATACCTGAGAGATGTCAGACAGCTCAGTGGGGGGTTTATTTTTCCATCAAAGACCAAGGCAGACTCTGATTCCTCACTCGTAAAGTCACGCGTAGTCGTGGGAAGAACGTACCTCGCTGAACTGCTACCTCTTCCTACCGGTTCAAACGCGCTCCTTCATTTACTGCCTACATGGCTACGCCTCCCGTCCTAGATCAAACCGCTTTCGCCGCATGTGCCTCTGTAAAGTTGGCCCTCAGTCTAAATGTGACAGATAACCAGTGCAGTGACCGCTTTGGGCGACTGACCTGCTCCACGTCCTACTTTGCACACCGGCACCAAAGATTCGTCCTCTTGATAGCTGTAGCTAAGGTGAGGGATGTGGGGCGACTGGAGTAAGAATAGCCAGCCGTCGCGAAAGCTCGAGCAGAAAAACACCCCTTTTTCCGCCGGGGGGTTCTCGCGTAACAGGTTGTCGTTTCCATCCCCGAGAAAATGACTGTCATCAAAATGAGGATCTGCCCGGCTGAGACATTCAGCTTTCCCATTACTTACTGTACTGTCATCTCATCTTGGGAATAGTCTGTTTCCAGCCTCACCCTTTTTGTCATCTCCACCCGTCTGTCTCCCTGTCTCTCCTCATCCTTCTCTCTCGTGGAATTATATTTCTTTGACACTCACGGTAGTCAAATTATGCAAACTGCTTGACAGCCAGACATGACGCCCCCCAGTCGTTTAATGGAGGAGGGGGAGCAGAAGCAGAGAAAAAACATTTGTTTAGCGCGACTGAAAATAATTCACTAATTAATCTCCAGCGTTAATTTCATGGTCTTTAAATTCCTCATAAACTCTCTCTGGGGGAAAAAAACGAAATCCAGCAGAATGTTCCCTCAATCATTCCACAGTAAGAAACAAAGGTGACCCAGTGGTTAACAGCTCAGAATGCCGGGCTCCCTTATTCCAGAATAATCTGTACCAAAAACACTAAAACCGTGTTTCCAACACACGTCCTCTCTGTAGGACTGCATTTTTAATTTACTGCAGATGTATTTTATGTGATTTAAATTGATACACCGCATGCCTAAAATAACTTTACCAGGCCATACGCACACAGAATGCTGAACCCTGCAACATCTATGTTTATCAGTCCCAGTTTGCCTGTCCATATTTTTTTGCCCATGTAAGACTTTAAAAGATTCACACCCCACACTGACACCCCCCCCACAGACATGTCCCTCGTATTCTGCCTGCATAACAGTAACAGCATCTGGCCCCCATGTCACGGACCGCCACCCCCCCCCCCCCGTGCCCCATCCCCTGGGGGCTGTCTCCCCTGCATCGTGTCCGCGTGAGCATGTGTGCAGCTCGTACGCCTGCCCGGCCCTCCGCACGCGGTCTCCCACCAGCGATGACGCCTCCGATCCACAGCGGGCGCAGGCTGAGAAGCAGCGGCTCAGCTCTTGTGACTGGGATTGTTTGCTTGCGTCTGCTGTGTGTCATTTTTATCCTCTAGTGGTACGAGTCCACAAACGCAGGTGCATCAGCCACGGTAACAAGCAGCGTGCCGCGTAAAAGGCAGCACTGCAGCCGCGGTGCCCCCTGGAACAATGAGCGCACAGTGAAGAGACGCACGAGGTGACTGAGCGTTCTCTCCCTTCATTAGCTAAAGTACCTCATACTCTATTCTATTCCCGAGCCCCCCCCCCCACACTGCAACTTCCTGGCTGCTCACCGCTCACCTGCTCAGCTGCTTCTGGATCCAGGTGGGAGTCCAGCAAAGGCACCGTGAACTGGATCTTACGCGGACTGCCGGTCTCCATGTTGACAACAACACTGGGGGGTGGGGG
>JAODKF010000138.1:2719050-2732887 GCA_026779585.1 Mormyrus proboscirostris
GGGGCCCCCCGCCCCCCCCCCCCCCTCCCTATTACGCCACAGCCAACACGGGGCTCTATCTGCTCTCACACAGACCTCGCCAGGAACCCTCTGCACCCTTGTGCCATGTGTGCCGCCCTTTCTCTTTGCACTCCTGGGCAAAACCTAGGTACTTCAAGCTCTTCCTCTCACGGGCCTCATCACTGCCTTCTTCCCATGGGACAGTCGATTCCACAGGGATGACCTTCCTCTCCTTCTCTGGCCAGATGACGATATCCGGCCTCAGTGACGTTTGGACAATAGGGGGGAAATTCAATTTCCTTCCCAGGTCTGCTCTCATCTCCCACCTTCGCGCCTTCTGGAGGATGTTGGCTTAGGTCCCATTTGCAGTAGATGGCCATTCTCCTGCCCGGAAAAACTGCAAAGGTGCTACTTGCAGCCCGTGTGATTGTTGTGGTCTTTTCCTTGCATGCTCCAAGATGTCTGCCAGAATCGTGAGCACCATATTGTGCTCCCACCTGTACCTCCTCTGGGATAGAGCCTTGTGGCACCCGGCCAGGACATGAGTGAGTCTGCCTTTCTTCCCACACTGTTTGCAAAGTGGGTCCTCCTTCAGGCCTCACCTTGCTAAATGTGCAGGTGATGGGAGAGTGTGGTACACTGACCTCAAGAGGACGGATCTGTAAGAGGAACGGCTCCAGTCTGCAGAGTTTGACCTGTGAGTCTCTCTTTTTTTCCCTAGAAATTAATGGATGGGCCCCTCAAAGATATGAATACCAATGTGTGTATGTATGTGTAGGTATGTGCGTGCATGCGTGTGCATGTGAGTGTGTGTGTGTGTGTGTTTGCATGTTGCCTGGATTTTCTTCAGTGATATATACGGACATGCTGTTAGACTAACTGGTGCCTCAAAATTGCCCATTTAATTGTGGTATGGCCTGTGATGGACTGGCATCCCATCTAGGCCTCCTGGGATAGATCCCCCCCCCACACCTCCCCAAGGATAAGCTGTTAGAATGATGGGTGATGTATCGATTGGGACAGGTGGACCGGGGCTGTCGGATGCAGCTGCTGATCAGAGCTGTTTGAATGACAGGTTGAGCACCCCCCACCCGACCCCTCCGCTCTGCCTTTATTTGTGAGAATGGGGGGAGGTCTCACACCACCGCACCCTGTATTTATAATCTCAGAAGTGGGTGGCTAAGGATACAGGGACATAGGTAACCTGCGGGATCACTGCTGCCTGAAGAGCAGCACCTTCAGCCGGATGCTTCAACACCAGTAAAATGCAGAGCTTGGTAAGCAGAAGATTAAAGCACCAGCTTTGTGGCTTGTTGCAGGTGTCCGTGTTGCTCTGTGTTTACTGCCGAATTCAAACGCACGCTCACGTGTTTATGCATTATTATAAGAACGTCTACTGTGAGGACCTTCCGGTCTTGCCCTCTTTCGAAACGTCTGGCAACAGGGCACCCAACAGACTCTTCTGGGGGCACATTTCAGAAAGACTGCAGAAAATAAGCTGGCATGGCTTTTTTAAACACCCCCCCCCCACACACCTGCCCCATAGCCGATTGGATTGAGGTGCCTCTAAAATTAGCCATTAGCGGAAGGCCTCAGACTGACCGCAAGAAGGGACGAGGATCTACTTTTCTGCAGCCGATAACATCGTCGAGTGGTTCTGCACAAATTGAGTGGGAATCGAATCGGGCACCTAATTCAACCGCGCCCGCTACAGAGATAAGATAAGAATCTTTATTGTCACTGCATGTAGTGCAGTGAAATGTCATTTAGCAGCAATGTGACCATAGAAATGGCATATGCACTATGCCTATCCAATAAAGAACCATAATACAGAATTACACTGGAATAGAGGAATAGGCATATACAATATACAATATACAATATACAATATACAATATAATGAGAGCAGATTACATTGTTAAAAGAGGGAGGGGGAGGAGACACCAGCAGCACGATGCAGATTGAGCCGGGGGCTCTTTGACTTTCGGTTATTAAGCAAAACCATTCAAGTCTTCGCAAAAACTGAGCAGATGGATGCCATTAAACCAAAAAGCGGGGATGCATTTATGATCACGAGGCAAAGCGAGCATCCTCTTTGCGCCATGATGTCAGCCGTGACGTCAGCAGTGCGTCGCACAACTGCTCAAGTACCCGGTGCTCAACTCACTCTCAGCGCTGAAAGTAACCAGGCGTGCGACATGTGCAGTTCTGTGCCCATAATCGGAAGGCCATAGTGAAGAGAGTGTTGTCCCTGTTGCATCCTTGAGCAAGGCCCTCAACCCTAATTGCTCTCAGGAAGCTGACTGTCCCAGAACCTCGCTTGTACATCACTTTGGAGAAAAGCGTCGGCTAAATAAATGTAAGGTTCAATACTCTTCGCTTCGATGTTTTCCTACAGCCTCGCCGCCCGTGCAGTGTAAGTGCTACTCCATTCCGAGCGTCATCTTTATGGCTCATCCACCGGCACCCTTGTCCTTCCGCATGGTCAGGAGCTATTAAAATGTATTAACTGGAACAAAATGTATCATGAATCCAGGGAATCCATGGTCCAGTGACGGAGGTACACGGCAAACCACCGAGAGGCAGGTAATCGTGTAAGCAGTACACAAAATAACACGAGAAAATTATAGGGATGTATTTGCATTTCTTGGAGAGCGAAAGGGAATACCACGTAGAAAAATCCATTTTTTAAGACTCCAGCCAAGGTTTGGTATTAATGGATTATTTGGTCTTTCATTACCTTCATATTGTATTTCTATTTTAGGGACGCGTGTTTGTAGCTCTGATGGAGCTGCTGGGGATGTAGGCTCTTTTTGGAGCGAGCGGGCAGCGAGCGAAGTGCCGCCGTCGTGACTGAACGAGGCGCGGAGGTGCCTCGAACAAGAGGAAAGGCAGCAAAGGAAAGTGCTGCTGGCAGAGGGAATAAGGGCGGCAGTGGGAGGACGCCGCTTTTGGTTACCATGTGATGCTGACGCACAAACACACAAGCACATTCCTCAGCAACACACGTGTGCGTTTGCACATAATGACATGGCCCTTGACACACAATCAGTACTGTGTAGTCTTAGCAGTCAAAGAAAATGAGGATTAAATGATGCTGGTGCAGAACTATGATTTTGTAACTACTAAAGTGTGTCTACTTAGCTATTTCAAAAACTCTCATTAGTCACACCAGTATTTTCAGGAACCACCTGTCGTGCACGGAGCAGGGAAGAAGCACAGGAGCCGGGGAAATCGGATGAACGAAGGATTTAATTAGAAAACACAAAGGAACATGGTACACCATAACAGGATGGACGTTGATGACTGGACTGGGGAAAACATACCTAATGCAGACTTAAATACATTGGACTAATCAACAACAAGCAGAAACAACTGGTAAACATGGGGATTCCACACGAGGTAGATGAGGAGGTGTGGCACACAGGAGGAGCGGACGACCGGGACATGACACCAGCCATGTATTATTTTGAATCAACCACTAGCACACCATGTTTGGCTAAACAATAGTTAATTTTTTTTAACTCATTTAATTAATTAAGTTGATTTGTTAAGTGAGCTGGTGGTGAAATTTAAGAAATACATGAAATGGCTGAGGTGCCCCTGAGGAGAGGTTGTGGATCCAGTGTACACCTAGCCATTCAACTCGATATCAGTAACTTTTTAGAGAAATTCTTGTTAGTTGTACTGTTATACTTTGTTGTGTGTTTTTCTGAGCAAACATAGACTTATGACCCAGAAATGTAGCTTTAAACATTTCCTTTGCCTAAGAATTTTGCACTGGGGTGGCGTGTGGTTTTGTGCACATGACCGGAATGTCATTGGTTCAAAGCCCATGACTAGTAGACTGATCATGGAGTAAGGCCCTGCTCCAGGTGGGTAGATAAATGTTTGACCCTATGCTCAGAACCCAGGCTTTGCTCTCACTACAGTATATATGCGTCTCATTGGAGAGTAAGATGGGAAGTAAGGAAACAAAAAGAGTTGCTGTGAGCCGCTTCACGGAAAAATGGCAAATTTGTCATACTCACTAACCAGCTCCACTCCAAACACAGTCATCACTAACCAGCCCCCTTCACACACTCACTCATCACTAACCAGCCCCCTTCACACACTCACTCACCACTAACCAGCCCCTTCATACATACATTCATTCACCCTCCTGTGCTCCCACACCCGGCATTGCCTATGTACACACCCACAAAGCCACACTGACATACACACAAACCCACCTCCTGTGCTTTTTTCCACTGGGCTCATGAAATTCATATGAGCTGCACACACATACATATCCAGCTGTGCTGATTAGAGGCCATAGCTGCATGGGGGGGGGGACAACAAAGCAAGGCCTCCTCACCCCCCTCCCCCCAGAGCTCAGAGAAAACCAAAAAAACTGAACATTACCCGTCAGCCAAGGGAAGGCTTTTGCTGAAATCTTCACTCCATTGCATTTAATGCAGTTAATTGCAGTTTCAGCCTCCAGAATCGGGTCACAAAAAAAAAACACAAAAACCACTGTCTGCCATTTTCTCTCATTTTCCCATAACTCAGTTCAGCACCTGGTGTGCCTGTGGATCAGATGTGGGCCAGATTAGGCATCGACGGGTCATGAATGCTGTGGCTTGAAAATGCTTTCAAATCTAGCAAACTGTTACAAAAAACCCAGCAAAAAATTATAGCAGTGTTTGAAGGACACCCACCGTTTTCATATTCAATTTGAACTGATTTCAGTTTGAAGGGAAGAAGAAAATGTAACGTGTAGGAGTGTGTCATATTTTCATTATTCCTTGTGCTATTTTATCAGAATAAGTTAAATCCCACAAGGCACAGGATATGAGGTGGTAAATCCAGGTCAGGACGTCGCTCCAGGTTAACCATGGAAGGTTTAATTAGCGGATTGTAACTGGTTGTTGTAGTATATAGCAAATGAAGTATTTGCATGACACATAATATGGCATCCATGCATACAGCTTCATTAACTGCTTATCCTCTACAAGGTCACTGAGCTTCTAGACTAGGTAGGATGACCTTGAGCAGGATGCCACTCTTTGGCATAGCACACATAATTATGAATTAATATGTTCGATATGTTGCGTGGCCTTTAAGGCAGCTCCTTGTTCAGTCCTAAATGTACCACTGTGCTCAGTTTCAGTTTAGCAAACCTTCAGGGGGCTGCATGCACCATGACCTGTGTTTTTAAAACATGAGCCTCCCCTGTTAGTGTAAAGAGACAGACAGAGCTGAACTTGTACCGCAGTGCCGGAGAGTTAGTGAACCCTTTATCATTTTCTCTATGTCTGCATAAATATGATCAAACACAGAGGTATTCGAACTCTGGGTTGCGCCCCCCTTGGAGGGGCGTGAAGGGGGGGGGGGGGTGCATGTGAGGGTAAAAATAAGGGAAAGTATGTGTGGGTCGCTTGACATGGCGGAAGTGCAACCTTTACAAATATAAAATATAATTTGAATACATTATAAGTCAGTAACAAATGAAAATAATTAAATTATGTAATATATACAGAAATAGAGTTAGTGTGGGTGTATGTGTGTGAGTGGGGGGGGTTAGGACAAATATATCAGCCCTAGGGGGCCCCTGTCAGAGAAGCTTGAATACCACTGATCTAAAACACGATCAGATTTTCATGTAAGTCTCAAACCTAGATAAAACCCAGTTACAGAAGACACAAGTATGTTATACTGCCGATGTTATTTGCGTGTGAAAGATTATGTGAAACTTTCCTGTCAGTAACTGCTGTGGCCCCCTTTGGTACAGCAGTAACTCCAGCTAAACATTTCTAGCAGCCTTGTAGTCCCTCCGCTGTTCCTCTGTGACTCCTTCTCTGTTCCTCTACACCACTGTTCTTATCAAACTCTTCCTGATGGACACCATGCATGACAACGTCCACCAGTCTACCCAATGCATACAGTCCAAGTCAGGTTTTTCCTTCTCCATGCGGCGACCTAATCAGCACCCTGTGATTGGCTGCCGGAGCACATAACGCTTGAAGAGGCGTAATTGCATGCTGCTGTCTATTAATTAGTGGTACACCATTAGCATCCGGATCACAGGACGGGTGTGCCACGCCTCCCTCACGAGCAGCCCCCCCCCAGCCCTCCCTGTGATGAGGTCGTCAACAGTCTCCTCGGTGGCGGCACCGGGATTCAAAGTCGCCTCGCGCCGGCTGTAATGATCTGTGTTTCCATGGAGAAACTAATGTAAAGAAAAGAAGTCTGTCAGTAATTGGGCCCGCGGTACCAATGTGATATTACTCTTTTCTCCTTTCTAGGACTCGTTACTGCACCAGGACGACTAAGTGAAACCCAGATATTGGGCTAGGATGGACTGAGTGTGGATAATTAGCATGATGGTGCGTCTGGCTGTTGTTTGATGCATACCTGTTCTCCACGAACAGCTGAATCCTCTCTTGAGTGTTCTCTAACCCCCCCTTAAACGATGACGCTCATGGCTGCAGCGGGCAGGACAAGTTCACGCTGAGCTGAAGTTCTCCTTCAAGGACTTTCTCCGCACTTATTTTGGTACGCTGCTCTCTACACATCCATTAGACACTCTTTACTATGAGTGCATGTGCGTTGCATTGTGTGATTGAGGCTGGCCTCAGAATAATTACAGCGTTGGCATAACAACCGGCGGCAGGTCATGCATGGGAGAACGCTTCATTTGGTTCTCCACAAACGGCCTCCAGACTCTCACCTGATGTCGTGCACATGCATGTTACCTTACATTGGCTGGTCTGATACGTATTCCTAGAATCCCAAAGTGGTGGCTTCAAGGGGTCAGGCCTAAAGAGAAAGCAGGGACTGTACTTACGATCGGAAGGTCGCCAGTTGAAATCCAGAGCTTGGCAGAGCGATTTCCCTATTGGGCCCTTGAGAGAGGCCCTTAACCCCCCTGAATGGCCCCAGGGACTGTCTGCCCCCTGGTTTCTCAGTTGTGTGTTGCTCTGGATAGAAGTGTCTGCTAGATAAATGTGATGTAAATGTATCACTGAGCCCAGCAGACACTGCAAGCAAGCTTCCAGCTGTTTGTGTCTTAGACCAAACAGAGGAATCAAACTTCAGATGGAAAATTAAAATGGACTCTGAGCACAGATGGATGGACTGCTGGAGGCACAGAGGCAATTTGGAGGCACGGAGGCATGACGCTATACTGGAACTAAAAACATCTCCTGGTGCTGCATCATACCTTTGTATGTCTGCTGCTAACACTTCTCTGGGGCTAGAGGAAAAGTACTGGGTCACCCAGTCGTAGCCTCTCTCTCAGCCCTGTAATATTTACCCCCCTTGTACAGCAAAGCTATTGTTATGAGTCTGCTGTTAACCTGAGAGATGGGAGATGATACTTTATTGACCCTCATATGGAAATTTGGAAGTTACAGAGGCTCAGACTCCAACAGAAAAACAGTGACAGGCATCGGAAAAAGGGGCAGAATAAATGTGAATTTAAATGTGCAAAGTAAAGTAAAATGTGCCGGTGTGAATAACAACGTGTGAATGTGAGTCAAGTGATCAGATGTGAATAAAACAAACAGGTGTGCAAACATATGAGGACGTTGAGCAAGAATGTACAAAAGTTTCAAAGTTTATCACACACACACATATATGTGTGTCTATATATATGTGAGCGCATGTTACAGAGTTTTTCATGAGCAGACGAGAACACTTCTCTTTTTGATGTCAGATGTGTCATCAAAGACAAAGGAAGACTCAGAGCCAACTGTTTTACGGAAGTATCTTTCTTGCTGGTATACCAGTGAGGTACACAGGACAGGAATACACATTACAAGCTTCCAAGGAACAAACACAGGAAGGAGTTTGTCAGTTATTGAATGTAGTCAATAGCCTATTTACAGCAAATGCAGTATTATTCCATTCTTGACTTTTTTTTTCCTGGTCTCACAGACCAGATTATGAGTCAGTGGGTATGGATGCAGTAGAGCGCTGTAATTGGCCAGGGTGAAGGCGGGCGGGGCTTCAGGTGTGGCACTGAAATATTTGGAGACAGAGGTCTGATAGTGGTCTGATAATGATGAATAAATGTGTGAATGTTTTATTCACGGTGTTTGAATTCTTCCCGCTCCCCTGCAGCTGACCCTCAGTACTCTTTCGCTCCTCCCTGCTTCTTGCCAAACCTCTGTGGCACTGCCATGCTTCATATCTCCCCCGGTGCCATCTCCCAGTCCTGAGCGTGCATTCGCCCGTAGGAACCAAGACCTCCCCTTGCTCCACGCCCAAACCTGAGGGAGATGGAAGTGGTTTAAAAAAATGAAGCAACTATTTTTAGCTGCTAAAAATACCTTTTCTTAATCTGGATAGAAATATTTAGCCATACAGTTGCTGGGCCTTCAGCATACATTACAGCACCTGGATGTAATTCATATAATCTACTGACGTTCAGCTTTATATCTGATATATATAGATATTGCATGTAGCATGTTCACTGACATGTAACTCACCTCTGTGGCTGGTACAGGATCGAGGGGTTACGGTCACTCCTTTCGAACCCTTGGAAAAGTGAGCGCAGCACAGCTGTCAGGACACGCTCTTCCAGTCCGTGTCTCCCATTATTGTCACTGTCCTGAAATTCAAACCAGGCGCTCTCACCTCTCCACGTTCTAGAACTTTCTTCCCAACAGATATTGTCACCCTACTGGTAGGATGCTACCGTCACACCCCAGTTTTGTACAAATTGATTTCCAGTGTGTCAAAGTGCTGTGGGAGTGGTGAGGCTCCCTTCTGCAGGGTGTTGTTATTTACACACCTGGGCCAGACACATAAAATGAAAGAAGACACTAACAAACGGCCCAGGTTTTCTTTTAGATTAACCCTATTTGAAGTCTAAAACCCAAACAGGCGCTAAAACGATATGAGCAAAGAGAACCCCGACCAAAAATGACCCAACTCATTTTTCACAAGACCTTGACCTCTACCCACGAGAAGCCTGATTTAGTGCTCAGCCTATCTGTCTGGAAAGCTGGCATAAGTCTTCGTTGGGAGGTGGGGTGGGTTGATATTTAGCAGCGCCAACCCCAGACCAAACCACCCAGTCAGACGAAAGGGCTCTCATGAACTCTGCTCTGCCAGTGTTCCCTGGAGGCCCATATTATAGCGGGGGCAGAGCCTGACCGGGTCTGCTGATGGCCACACTATCCTCCATGAGGCATTTTCAGCTTGGTTTATTTTTATACGGCACCCCTTTTCACGAGCACAGACATAAAAAATGTAAACATGGCACAGTTTAAGAAGTCGGCGCGGTAAAAAAATCAGGACAAATTAACAGAAAGACCTACATAACCAATCCATCTTCCTTAACCTCGTACTAAGTGCAGGGCTGAGGGGGATATAAAACATAGCCCTGCGAGCACAGGGCACAAGGCAGGAGGACATCCTGGGAAGGATGCTAATCCATCTCAGGGCACACAGACACACACACATACACACACATGTCGGGTAAACATATCTTTATGAGGAACACTCATTTATTTCTATGGGGAAAATGCTAACGCTAACTATGACAACCTTAACCCCTACCCAGCCATGACCATAACCATAAGTAACCAAGCAAAATACAAGAGTTTTTGCACTTTTAGTTTTTACATTGCAGTCACAGATTTTTATTAAATTGAGTTTTTATCACGTTGTGGGGACATAGTGTCCCCATAAGGTAAGGTATACCCATTCACACGTACACACAGACACATACATACACAAACTAATTACACTAGGCTAATTACCCTAATTGCTAATGAACTGTAGCACCCAAATAGGTAAGATAAATGTGTCTGCGAAATATATGTGACTGGTCATTTTAATGTCACTTAATCTACAATGTGACCTCCATAGGTCAAAGTCTACTAATGGACGGTGAACCCACTTTGCTTATTAATTTAATCATCACTGCTTTATTTTATTTAGCTGCAATTTCTAACATTTAGTTAAATAATTGCAATCAAAGCAGTTATAAGAATCTGAACTTTAAAGGCAGATGGATTTATAACCTAATTTAGATGGTAGTCCAATTTACTTCACTCTAGTGTAAACTAACATACTGTGAAAATTGTAGCTTGAAATGTAGAGTCTGTTTGGATAATATTTTTGGAGAGGCTCTCGTGTAAATACCAGCACCGGGGCTGCACTCACCAGGGCCCCCGCTGGCGTCTCCATGAGGCTGTCTCTCGGGTCGCCATGCCGGCCATCGCTGGACTCCAGATGCCTGTCGTCCTGGAGCTCGTGTCCCACTCCACCCACGGCCAGGAGCCCCAGAAGGACGAACCACACGGCCGTCTCCATGACAGCAGGCTGCGAGTTTGATCGCGGCTGCTTCTGCTGGCTCGCCTTGTGTCTGGGCTCTTCAGCTTTCCGGGCCCGGTTCCGACTCCACAACGGTCCGTTCCCCGTGGCCTTCCTTATATACGCCCTCCCCACACTCACATCTTTGCAGCCTTTGGAGACAAAGCAGAAGGGTGACTGGACAGTGTCTGTGTGTATGTGCATCTGTGTGTGTCTATTAGTGCTTTTAGGGTTGAGGAAGCAGAAAATGGAGTGAATGAAGATTAAAACAAAGTAAAATTACAAATTGGCCTCTGGGGCCTGAGCATTACATCTCTCTAAGGATAGCCAGTCACTTCAAGAATTACTAAATAAGTAAATCCTCAATTATGGGCTGCGGTTTAGCATTTAGCATCATATTCCTCAGATTACAGAAGCTTATAAAAACATTAACCCCTCACCCATCCAGTTTTCTTTCACAGATATACAAATACACACGTTTCTGTGTTCTCGTTCCAGCTGTCAAACCACTGGACCCACGTTGGAAAGGTCAAAGGATCAAAGCCCAGTAGAAACCCATGTTGTACCTTCAAGCTACTGAGATTACTCCTGAACCTGACCCGTTCCGCAAATATTCACCAGTAGAAACATGGACGACGTGAGACTGAGAGTTTACAGTGACATTACATTTATTTATTTAGCAGGCGAGTTTGTCCAAAATGACATACAAGCAAGGTAGATTATGTTACATTAGACTAGGCTGAGCTTCCAATGAACAACAAGTGTAAGTAGCACCACAGCAAGAGCCACTGAAGGAGAAGACAGAGTCTGATGACTGGAAATGGCCTGAAAGCTCATTCCGTCATCAGGGAATCACACATGACAAATATCTAGAGTGAAACTTCTCCTGCGTTGGTTGGATCTTCAGGTGACCCTGGCAATTTTCTTTAGGTAATGTCCTGTACAGTACCTGTGTGCAGCGTGTTTACCACCAGATTACTGTGTGTAACCACCAGTTACGTTTCGCTATTTGATCACCAAATACTGGGTAGAGATTAGTATCAGAACGGTAGTTAAATCAGTGGTTAATGTCTCAGTAAGTGGGAGGATGCTGAATGGCACTGACTGGCCTTGCACCAGAATACCTTAGAGAGCTACTGGCCTCTTACAGACCTCCTCGCCTGCTTCGATCTCAAATAGAAGAATATCTATTAGCACCTAGAATAGAAAGAATTACTGCAGTCAGCAGAGCTTTCTCTTATAGAGCTCCTCAGCTGTGGAATGGTCTTCCATTGGATGTGTGAGATTCAGGCTCACTCTCAATATTGAAGTCTAGACTGAAAACACACCTGTTTAGTTTAGCTTATAGGGACTCTAGTTCTAGCTCTAGCTAACTCCTCACTCCCAGTTAGACCTACAGTATAGTGTGAGGTATAGAGCTGGGTGGGGATCGGTGCCATTGGCTTTGGATGAACTGAACTGTCAGTGCTGTCACTCTAGCTTCACCCCCACTTGTGGAATTGGAGTGCTGATGTTCAGGGACCCCCCACGCCTGCGTTCCCACTTGCCTGGAGTGCTGCCCTAGAGACCCCAAAATATCAAGATATCGTTTACCTTGATGTCTGCAAGGCTCCTATTACCCGTGGCCTCTTTCCGACTTGCTCGACCCTTCTGCCTGTGACGTCTCTCCTTCCTTCACTGCTGCTCATCCTGCCATCAGAAGTAGCACCAGGACCTGCCTGCCTTTAGCTGCCTGACCCCCCCCCGCACTGAGACTGAAATCTTAAAATTTAGACAGTGAATTAGGATTTTGTCATCATGTTCATTTGACTTCCTCTGCCGGCCCCTGGAGGATGGGCTCCCCCTTTGAGTCTGCTTCCTCCCAGGGTCTCTTCCTTCTGGGAGTCTTTCCTTGCCACTGTCACCTCTGGCTTGCTCACTGGGGGCTTTGGGCGCTTTCATTTGGATTCATAGTATTGCACTGAATTGAAAATTTAAGTTCTTTTAGAGTCCCTGCTGTCATACCCTGCAGCCACGTATATATTGTGAATTTCAGGCATTGTATGTTATATAGATGTTAAGACACTGAAAGTTTTACCTTTGTGACCAATTATTTTCTAATTTATTTTCTGCAACATAATTATTTTTATTGCTTTTTAGTATGTTAATTGCAGTCCTCAAGGGGGACAATCACAATGTTTGATCTCATTTATTTGTGTTTAATTAAACATCAGCTTGTGTGGTTCAGATTTACCTATAACTGGTCTTTGTCCAGGCCTTATGTATGGTGGTGTTTGCCTGAGGAAGTCTAGAAGCTTCAACACGGTCATTCTGAACTTCACCACACACCCCGAGGTCCCGAGAGCGGAGATGTTCTACCAGATGTCTGGCAAACTACTTACTGGTGTTTTAGCATCAGTAATAGCCTTTGACTTTTGGACCATTACTTGCCATGGCAACGGAAGCAGGAGAGACGTTGTGTAAAAGTTTAAACTGCCTCAAGAGACCTTGGGTGGGATGTGGATTCATTAGCTGGCATTTCTGTTGTTTTTCTGCTCTTTTGTGTATCAGCCCTCTAATTGGTTTCTTTTCAATGGCCGTGCGTTTGGTGGTCTTCATTGTTTTCCCAGCTGGCCTGGCAGGTATTTAAGGGTGCTTCAGCCTCTGGTATCCACCCATATGAGCTGCGTGTAACTGTACAGAGATGGAGTTTGTAAGAAAGGCAGACACACATTTCAGATGGGTGCTCTTAGGTCAGCAGGAAGAGACTCCCTCTGTGAGGTACTGACTGATTAACTGACCATAACTGAGAAGTACAGTGTAGCCAAAAGTCTTACTCTTAAAACACTTTATTTACAAAAACCTAAATGAGCTTTATATATAACATCGGCAAATGAACCAATATATACAAACAGCAAAGAACTAGATATGTATACTAGAAATATACTTATTTCCTTCGATTTAATGTGATAGATAAGATTCAGGCAGCAATTGCATTTATTTCATTCCAGAGCAAGTCTATTTTCTGAATTTTTTTTTTGCCTTCAAATGTTATTTTAAATGATTTACAAGCTGATTTAGTAAAGTCATTGGGCCTCATTCACCAACCGTTCTAACAAACAAATTTGTTCTTAAACCCCACGTACGCACTTTTTGAACAAAGATTCTGACATTCACCAATGTTTTCTTATTTGAATTTGTTCTTAGCTAAGAACAGAATCTAAGCACACTCAAGACCATTCGTACACACATTTGAGTAATGACAGTTTGTTCAAAATAATCGGCAATAGCAGTTTTGTTCACTGTACAGTTCATAAAATGATAATATTTGAATAATTTATACAATTAAAATATAAAAAACGATTTTAAAGTGTAAAAACTATTTTCATGGTAATAACGGCGATCATGCAGATTATAAATAGGTCTGTTTCTGCGCATTGGCCTTGCTATCAAAATGGCATTTCTGTTACTTGTTGAAGAGCTTGCCAATCGTGCTCTGAGAAGGGAACGCATGTTTGAAGATCATTTAGATTTATCTGGCACACAGTGT
>JAODKF010000138.1:2746883-2760928 GCA_026779585.1 Mormyrus proboscirostris
GTGCCATCCATTATCTATACCACTTTATCCATTTCGGGTCACAGGGAAGCTGCAGCCAATCCCAGCATCTTCGATGGGCAGGTCGCCAGTCCACCGTAGGGCCAACACAGACAAATACACTCCCATTCACGCTTTACAGTAGCCAGTTAATCTAACCTGCATGTCTTTGAACTGTGGGAGGAAACCGGAGCAAACCCACACATGCATGGGGAGAACATGCAAACTCCACACAGAAAGGCACACTGGGTATTGAACCCAGGACTTTCTTGCTGTGAGACAACAGTGCAAACCACTGCATCACCACAAAGAGACAAGTGGATATGACTTTATATCCACCCGTCTTTGCTCTCCCTTGTTGATGTGTGTGCCATGCGTATCCGTCTGCATGTACGTGTGTTTCTGTTGAGGAGATGTTGCTCATCTTGTGTTGATGCCTCTTTTTGCCTGAGGGAGGCGCTATCAAGTTCTCATTTTATTTTTGCCTGTCCCGGGGCACAGGAGGAAGGGACACCATTAGCTTGAATGAGATCGCGAGTTTCCGCCCCCCCCAGCACCCCCAACCCTCCCGGCTGGACGAAGCGTCACCGCCGGCAACACCGGGAGAGCAGCCACCCGAAGGTGAGTGTGTGTGACTGTGTGACCATCCACGGGGTTCATTAACGGTGCCCCCCGGCGCGTTGCGAAAGCGCCCGTAATTAGTGGCATGTGCGCTCCCCCCTCGGCCCCGCTTCTCCGCCGCAGAGCTCTCATTGGTGCTGACGGATAAGTATCCGTTCCTCCCAAATGCCATGGCATTTTGAAAATGCTGGCGAATTCTGCCCGTTGACATTCAGAACCTGGGGCACGCTTTCGACGAAGGCCTATAAATATGGCCTCTGCCGTGCAGAATTTGGGCTTTTTTTCTCCTCGAGGTGGGGTGGATATTTTCACGCTGTGCTCAGTCTTTAACCTTTTGGCTGAATGTTCACAAATATGGGTCAGTAATCCCTGAAATTAGAGCAGATTTTTGGAGAGGTGGCAGAACTAAGCTGTTTCCATCAACAGGCAGGGGTGTCATGCTCGTTCTCCCCTTGATGAGGCGTGGTAGTGCGAGTATTTTAGGTTCCTGCTAAAGAAAAAAAGCACTAAAATACATTAGCAGCCCGCAGAACTTTATTATACAAATTTAACACAGTACTAAAAATTAAAGTAAGTGCCATTTTGCAACTGAGTGCTTTTGTTTATTTTTTTATTTACATGGACCACAAGGTAAACGCAAATGAAAAATACTCTTGTTGGGTTTAAATTGATAATCATTCTACGTCATGTTGGCACAGCTGTAACACAGGTGATGACTGAGTTGTAGGGCCTCAGACCATTAGCGTAACCTCACTCACTTTTTAATTTATTTTTAATTGGGTTGTTCACTTGTCTGCTTGTTTTATGCTTGCTCGTTTGCGTTGTGTGTGTTTGCTTGTTCATATGCTCGTTCATATGCTCGTTCATTCGTTTGCTTATTCATTCATTCCTCGGGAATCAGCAGTTTGAGATGCGTTGCTGTTATCATTGAACCTGCACCATGACCATTAATCTTGTTTGTCTCCAATCGGATCAGATGACAGGATGGAAAGTGGAGGAGCGTCGCCATGGGAACATGCCACAGCTGCCGACGACAGCCACCCAAAAGCATGGCCGGGCTCCCGGGCCGGTCCAGATGGTGGCGGTGATGTGGGCGCACCTGTTTTTCCGGACCTGTCGATGAGCAGTGGCTGCAGAGACGGTGATGGGATGGCTGCCGAGGAGAACGTGGAACGCCCAGCACTGGAAATCGTGAGGCTGGAGGAGGCGCATGGCACTTCCGAGCCGGGGCCCGTCAGGATGAGGAGTGAGGAGGAGCAGGCCGAAGCCTCGGCAAGGCCTCTGTCGAGCTCCGGATCTCCCGTGGTGACACCGGTGACAGGCCTGCGCTTGCTGCCCTCTGTGGAAGACCACGCCCCAGGAGAAGAGCTTCCTGGGGTCGCAGGTATAGCTGAAGGGCCTGAACCCAAATCCTCACCGCAGGCTCTGGCCGCCACCTCCCCCTCCCGCAGCCAGGACTCTGCTTCCGGCTGTACAGTGAAGCGGAGCGACAGCTTCTGCCGTGAGAGTCTGGCGTAGTCCTCTCCCTGCAGCCCCTCATTCGGAAGAGAGACTGGGGGGCTGTTAGGGCCCCTATGAAATAGAGCAACACTCAGGGACTGGGGGGGGGGCTCCCATGGGGAGGGAAGAGCGAGCCTGTCCGCCAGGTGGGAGATGAGGCAGCTGGTGGTGGGCTCCGCGTCACCATCGCTTCCTCACACCGCTGCGCCAAGCCGCCTCACGCCGCGGGTCGGTCTCGCTTTCTGCCGTACATACTTGTCAGGAAGGTAGGCTTTTTTTTGGTGATTCACCACTTGTTTTGTGTGTGTGTGTGTTATTCAGTTGAATGAATTGTTGCATCTTGTTTCCTTTTCTTTTACATTACTAGGAGGTTTATGAGCCTCTGCCTGACTTTCCTTCTAAAGCTCAGAGATGATATTTGGTGAGCATTGGGGTGGGGGGTGTCGTGTGAATGTGGTGCTTTCAGAACTTCCACTTGACGGGGAAAAATGATACCACCGGGGGGGGGGTCACCATTTGGGCAGCCCTTGCCAAAACCGATCTGAAGAGCTGTCTCTCGCACTTGCGGACCCCTGGCCAAGAGACCACCGGGGTGGGATTACTTCTGAGGGGTTCAGGGCATCCCAGGCAAAGGGTGAGCAGAGCGGATGACAGCCCCAGGGGGGAGGCGGTGTAATTAGGGGGTGCGGTTGGGGATTTATTTATTTATTAGTAAAATCCTGAGGGAGAACCTGGAGGAAGCAGATGTGCAGAAACCTCCCTATACACCTGTGTGTGGAGGCCGGTGCAGGCAAGCGGTTTGTCTGCCTTCGTCCGCTATTTAAGGGTCCAGTTTTATTTGTTTTTGCTGCCTTTGCCAGGGGAAGGGGAGCCACAGATCTTCCCATCCTTCTGGAAGGTTAATAGCGTAAGCAACTGTTTGAGGTCCCCCTGCCACCACCGCCACCGTGTGAGTCCTGGCCAGAACTGTACCATGTCCAATCACTTATTTACACATTGCCAGTGCAATCTGTCATATTTTGGGAAATGTTACAGAACAAGGGCCCCGAGGCACCAGGGGTTTACTGTCCTGTTGTAATTTGGAAATTATAACTTCTTGTGACTGGCACGAGTGGGAATATGTGCCATGGAACATTAATTTTTCTCCATACGATGGATGACTTCTTTTTTACTCTCCTAAAATGCTAATTAGCATCACTTGCATATGCTATGTATACCACACCCTAGTCTTGGGGCTCCAGATTAATTAAAATTAATGACTTTTTCCTATTGAGTCAGTGCTCATATTTTAGGGAAAAAAACTATTAAGGCTGTCTAATGCCATTTATCACAAAGCTTAAATCCTACCAGTAATACAAATTTATTCCATATGGGTGGTAGTCACAGTGACCGGAAAATACCAGAAAGATCAGGTCTATGCAGTAAACAGGCATTTCAACAGAGACGGATTCTAGATCTCGCGATTTCTGCTTAGGGGTAGATGTTAACTTTGAATGAGACGACCATATGCATCTGTTTTTGTCTCCAGGTTTCCAGAGATATCTGCACACATTGAGGTTATTTATTGTTACGATTTTAAACCTGTTTTTCAGCTGTTTTAAGTGCAAAGTCTTCCCTTAAAGCCAACATAGAACAGGAGGTCTATTTCAAGCTGTGGGTTTATTTTCCACTGAGGTTAACGTGTAGCGGCTAAGGCTAAGTGAACGGCCGCACCGGGAATGTTTCACTGCATCCGAGCAGACTATGCTTGGGGATTGGTGTTCACTTGACGCTGACTGCTTTCAGATGGGGATATAAGAGTGGGATACACAGAGGCAAGTTAATGAGGGTGGTTTTACATGGCTGGTGTCACTGGAGGGAGGGGAGGGCGGCCGCTGAATGCTGACGAGCCGCCACTTTTTTTTTTTTTTTTTTTAAATAAATCGCGAGGGCCTCCAGAAGCTGCGCTTTTACAAGACACTCTACAGAGGCCTGTCAGCAGCCGGGGAGAAAAAGCAGCAGGCACAGGAGATGACGCCGTGGGGCTTGGTGAGAAGGCCGGGGGGGTGGGGGATGCAAAGTGAAGTAAGAAACGAGGTGGATTTAATATATGAGTGACAATGCAAGACACTAAAACATAATTATACCACAACTGACATAAACAGATATACCATCAGGCTTGGGAATGTGGTGATACAAGGATTTAATTAGTGAAATGTTAGGCGAAGCTCCTCTGCGAAACTTCATCAGCCAAGGTATATATTTCATGGGGAGCCAAGAGAGTTTGCTTGTGAGTGACACATGTTGACTGAAGTCGCCAGGGCTTTAGGAAGGAATGGCGAAGAAGAGAAGGACGTAACACAGGCACTCACTGATGTGTGGAGAATACGATGATGGGATGGCAGTGTAGACGAAGCAGGCCTTCACCTCAACGCTGGAGAAGAGCAAAGAAGATTAAGGCATCGGCACCCTTCCAACGGAAGACTGTAGGGATGGACGTTTCAGTGCGTAAATCTTGGCAGTAAAAGCTACAGAAATCTTTCGGCTTAAGGCCGGTTTTTACTTCACGCGATCACGCGTGTGCCGCGGTGCCGGACCGTCTGCCGTCCTGAACATTCTTTACTTCTATCATCAACGCGCCAGGCACTATGACATCAGGCCAGGGGTGGCGCAGCAGAGCAAAAGCTGCTGATTAAAATTACATTTATGATGTGCGGAATGGACGTTATAAAAATAAATAAGAACTTTATTAAAACTAATATTGTGTGAAGTCTGGGCCACCTTACCTTAAAAAAAACATTTAGAAAGAGTTCAATGTAGGGCTACAGGTATGATTCCTGGTCAAAGAGGAATGGTTTATGAGGAGAAGTTAGCTGAGCTGAATGTGTTCAGCAAGCAAAGGAGACTAAGGGGGGACATGATCCAGGTTTATAACATTCTAACAGGTCTGGATGCTGCTCAGTCAAATAGTTACTTCAGTATTACTTAAAATACAAGAACTTGTGCCCATAGATTAAAATTAGCAGGAGAACATTTTAAACTGGATTTGAGAAAGCACTTCTTTACACAGCGTATAGTTAGGGTATGGAATAGTCTTCCTGTTAGTGTAATGCAAGCTAAAACCTTGGGTTCCTTTTAAATCAGAACCTGATAAGATTTTAACAACTCTGAGCCATTAGCTGAATTCTCTCCAAAGAAACTTGATGGGCCATCTCCCGTTTGTAAATTTCTTAGGTTCTTATGTTCTACCACTATATACTTACAGTATATAAGACAGGATTTTTATTGCTTTGAAAGACATTTCCATAAACTGAAATAAAATACAGTACAAAAATAAAATAAAAATCTTTGTTCCTCTCCTGCCATGCACTTGAAGCCAACAGCTCCACATCACGACGCTTTATAAAAGCCAACAAAAGCCTACAACATTCCGCCTGTCCCTAGAAATAAAATTACTAAAACCTAAAGCAAAATATGTAACAATTAAATAGATTTACATCTTTAAAATAAAAACTAATGAAACCACACCGAAAACTAAAACTAAACCCAGATTTCAAATGAAAACAAACAATAATATAAAAACTGAACTAAAAAATCAAAATGAATGAATAACAGTGATGCCAAGACATACACGAGGCGTTGCCGTATAAATGTATTTCATGTTAGTTTGTAGCCATCTGGGAGTCTTTATAATCCTGTAGCGAGGAATCATATAAATGCTGATATTTTCCTCAGGCCAATGAATAGTCAAGGTTAGCTTGTGTCACTGAGCAGAGCCTCAGCGGACCCTCTGTGTTATGATAATTTGTGATTGTTGTGCGGCCTTGCATGCATCGCTCATATGTGATGTCCGAAGCTGGCCCCTGTGACAATCCCCACGCTTGCTGCCGTGTAAAAACCAGCCCTTAGATCATCCCTATTAGTTTCCGTGACAGCAGTTTTTAACTCACCACACCCCATGACGGCCCTTGCAGTTCTGATTCTCTAGGTCAATGTTTTGGGGGCTGATCGAGACGTCCCGTCTGACATGGATGACTGAGCGGGACCTGTAGGGAGCGTGGAGCAAGTTCTTAACCATGCAGTCAGGATGTTCCGATGGAGACTAAGACATTCTTGTTCTTCTTGCCACTGACCTGTACAAAATGACTTGATCGGTGAGAGATCCCACCGCAAGATCAGGGTAAGAGTTATCATCAATGTCCAGGCCTCCAGAAAGAGAATAGCCAAAATGTTTCACTCCTACGTCAACTCCATCCAGCACCTGGGTATATGGAAGTGAATATATATTTGTGAGTGTATGCTAACTAAAATTCAGACACATGAGTCTGCACAATTTGAGCATCGGCCTATTACCTGGGAAGGCTTAGAGTCAAGGCCAGAGGAGGAACCACGGTAAATATAGACTTTACCATCACCATCAAATGGAGCTCCGACCGCAAAGTCTGAAAAGAACCACACAGGGATGATAAACAGCCAATACTTGCAGTCATGGGTTTTGCCTAGAACTTCACCAAACCATCCACGCATTAGGCAATATGATTACATTATCCTCAAGAGATTAGTACAATGATATCCATAACTATTTACATAATTAAGACCAGCAACCTGTACATCGGTGTGATTCAGGACAACCTGATTATCTCTATTTCCTTTTCTCTGTCATTCTCTCTCTATTGCATTCTCCGTCAGGCTTCATTTATGGCCTTCACGGTAGTGAGACAGCCAAAAGAAGATCTCCCCTATAATAGGATACTGGGCTTAATATTCACTGTATAACATTAGCTGTCTGAGATCTGGACAATGGAAATTCTGTAGGATAGGTTAGACGGCTGGTTTTCTTTCTCTCTAACATCCTGTAGCACCATCTAGTGTTCGTTCATTGTCTAGAGGACTGTAGGTGGAACTGAGTGAATGGTGATCTCATGTAAGTGTGTAATATCAAACGACAGAAGCCCTGATTTCCACTGAACTGTATCTTAGAGCACAGTTGGCAATGCAGACTCAGTACTAAGACGCCATGCTGATGCCGCAAACTCACCCCCATAGCCATCCTGGTCCAGGTCCCCCACCCCGCTAACAGTCAAGCCGAACATAGAGTCATGGGTGCCATTGAGCCGGATGGGACGGGCTTCGTTCCAGTGGCCCGCCGGGTTGAGGTACACGTACACAGCCCCGCCTATCTCTGCTTTGCGGTCAAAAAAGTTGGGAGCCCCAACTATGATATCTGTCCAACTGTCAAAGAAAGGGAGAGGGCAGGTGACAGGACATTTAAACATAAATGCACAGCAAACATTCTGGTTCCTTTTCAAACAAGCAAGAATATCTGCAAAGATTAATCCTGTTTTGGAAAGTTTGAACCCAGAGTCCAAAAAACCCAAATCTAAGGTGTGCCAAGCGGATATAACATGCACGCGCTAAGACGTGGCAGTTACCTTATCAGCTGTTACATCAGTAAAGGCACTGCATTACTGTCAACGATGTCTCCACGGACCACACTTGACAGCAGGCCATAGGAAATTCGAGAAGACTACTGCTGTGGCGTCAAAACATGTAGTAACTCTCATTGATCTCTTCTGTTCCTCATTTGTCGGCTCTAGTTTAGCATAGAAAGCACAAGGCCAGGAGCCGCCTAGATAATACCATGGCCCTACCCAGCCTGCATACCTGACTGATAAACAGATATGCATGCTAAGGGACTTTAGAGTCACCAACACTACTGAATGGAATGTTGTTGTTTCGTAGGAGGAGACCGAAGTGTCTGGAGGAAACTCAAAAGAGCACAGAAAGTCCTCAGCTGCAAGTATGGGAAAAAGATACAAACTCAAAACCAAGGGTGTTCAAGGAAAAAATTGCTCCACCCGGGGAACTGGGACATTCTGCCCCCGCCAATAAACTGTCACCTTGGAGCCCCCGCTCCGCTTACACTATATAATTGGACGTATTCAGGGGCCCCTGTAAAGTTCTGGGCCCCCTGAATCTCTCAGGGTATCCATGCCCCTCTGACAGACACATCTGGTTCCACCAATCCCACCTCTATTGTCATCCCCTCGTGTTCAGTTATGCCTCCTCACCCATCACTGTTGAGGTCAGCTGTGGCCACGGAGTATCCGAAGGAGGAGGCCAGCTCCTCTCCCCATAGGATGTGCTGGGGCACCAGCCGGTACACGTTGTCCTTTCGGAGCAGGACCACGGCGCCTGTGTGGTTGGCACGAGGCGCTCCGGCCACAAAGGTCAGGTCCTCCCGGGCCATTAGACCCTTTGCAGAATCCACAGAAAACCCTGCACCATCACCCCAGGAAAAAAAACAGGTTACCACTGGCAGACTGACTATGAGCCGACAGCCAAGCTCTTATTGTCGCTGCTGTTCGCTGTGTGTTTCTGACTCTTGTGGAATTTAAATGTGTTTCTGAAGAAGCAAATGTGTAAGATGCATTTTCTCAGATCATTGATGTTTTTCATCAGAGTATTGTGCATTATGTAGAGTGCTTCAAACTCTGATTGAACAATCAATGGCATCATGTGACAAATTATTTCCTGTGTCTTTCCTCTACTTCCCAAAGTCCCAGTAGTAGGGATATGCATTCATGGCCGTAACAGCCATGCTGTTTGTCTAATGAAATACTAATGTAATTGCCTATAAAAGTCAATAACTTCAATAAAACATCACTTGTCTCACCTTGCTGCTGGATGCACTTTTATGCGAATTTTCGTGTCAGCTGGCAACAAGGACTCAATTATACTTTATTGAACAGAAAACTGTTTATCTCTGAATGTGGAAAATAAAATTGCAATGGTTTCAAATAATTTGTGAAAGACATGACTCCGTTCACGGTGAGGTTTGTTTTTGTAGTTAAATTGGCTAAATCGCTAAGAACAACATCGGGAAGTGCTTGTACGGACCATTTACTTTTACTTTGCAGATGACATTTCTGACGCTAGGTGTCAGTAAATGCTGCTGTAAAAGGCGAGAGGTCGTGTGACTCGATGCTGTAACGCGCGCGTCCCCTGCGTGATTACCGCGTGATGCCGTGGGGGGCGCGTGGCCGTGTGAGCCTGAAAACATGCGGGTGAGTGAGTCGTGGCGGCAGGTCATCAGTGTGTTTAGTTCGACATAAAAAAAAACCACAGCAGTCAATAGAAAGACGAACAGGTATAGTATTGGATAATGTTTTGTAAATACGGGAGGGGGGGGGGGGTGCTGATGACATTTTAGGGGCGGTAGGCATGCAGAAGACATTAGGCAGACAGACAAACGAGTTCTTCTCATTATCGCTACTTAGTCGGGTGACAGGATGAATACTCTGGACCTCTGCGTTTTTTAGCTATTTCCTTATAATGACACACAACCCAGAAGTCGTAGACAGTTTGCTTAAAAGGAAAACCTAATACCACCCTTACATCTTGTTTAAATTAAGACTACTAAAGACTACTAAATTAAGACTTAATAAAAATACGAAGGAATAGTATAAAACGGCACGCGGAGGCTGTTTGGTTTTAATCCTATTCAACGCAATAAATACGAAACGTCGCTGTCTTAGCAAAACGTAAAATGGGTGTTATCTTAACGATCTATTTACGTAATCACCCGTTTAACTCATTCTCAGATGCCCACATCAGCATCATTTACTGGAAAGACCAAGCTTTTCCCGTTCAGCATCATATTGGATATAAACTGTCCTTCCTTACATCCACCCATCTTCCAACTATCTATTGTATTAAACACGGCATTTTCTTTCATTAAGTGATCTGTGGGGGCTGCCGGGGATGTGGCCCAGCAGAGGGAGAGAGAGCTACCAGCTGGAAATGCCGCCTGTTCTTGCAGAATGTGGGAGGGAGCGCTGACCCACAGATGGCGTGACAGAAGAGAGGGCCACACAAAAACTCACGCTGCCTCCTGGCCTCTTTATCCTCACTGTGCCCAGAGGGGTTGGACAGCCAGCTGACTCTGTATCAAACTGGAGGTTTGTTTTTGGCCATAAGTGGAAATTAGCGGGAGGACATTTTAAAACAAATTTGAGGAAGCACTTCTTTACACAGCGTGTAGGTAGAGTATGGAATAGTCTTCCTGCTAGTGTAGTGGAAGCTAAAACCCTGGGTTCCTTTAAATCAGAGCTAGATAAGATTTTAACAACTCTGAGCTACAATATTAGTGAAGTTCTCCCCAAATGAGCTTGATGGGCCGAATGGCCTCCTCTCGTTTGTAAATTTCTTATGTTCTTATGTTCTAGCTTTTATTTCCAATTCCTCTGCACAATCGTGAGCCTAAACTGTGATGTGTCTGCCAGTGCCGCTGTCGCTGAACTCTTTTGGACAATCATGGTCGGAAACGTGCTTTTATTAATAATAAATTGTCCAGACTGACTTAGGGTTTTACTGTTGGGCACTTTTCAGTGCCCTTTTTATGGGTACTACAGCAGGGGCTCAAATGGGATTCAAACATAAAACCTTAAGGTTCGAAATCTTTATCTCTAATTAATAATATCTCTAACTACTAATAATTCCACTACCCACAGAATTTGGCTATGAAACCACTTTCAGTGCTCTTGATCCTGCAGCCAATTCTGCTGGCCATCCGTAGTGACTATTCACCTCTGACAGACCCTGCATGACTGCACATGGACCCAGACACAGGCATGCAGACAGAGGTGTGACAGGACCCAACACCAACACAAGCTGCAGCTCAATTCTCCTGAGATCTACACAGACTCCCTACTCCTCCCCAAGCAGAGAGAACGCATCCTACCAGTGCCTCGCTCACTGACTGGACACCGTGTCAGCATTCACAGGCAAATATGTTTGCAGACTTTGAAGTGGATCAGCGTTTATTTTGCTTATTAACCTTTAAAAGATCTGGGAAATCCTGAAATAATGTCCAGAGTATGTCCAGACATAAAGACAAATTAAAGGACATAAAAGACTTACTGCGAATTTGCAACAGCCGCTCTCTGCTGAGGAGAAGTTGTACTGAAGTCTTACTACAGTTCTATAAGACACACTTTCTAGACAACAACTACGTTAAGCGCAGGGGGGGGGAGTTTGAGGTGTAGAGGGGGGGGGAATAGTCTACTGCTACAGACAAAATCCCAATCAGACAACGGCTTCTTACGCCTACAAACCTAAGTAGCTATTCTGAGCTACGTCCTCATAGACGGAAGGGCGATAGAAAGGCTCCAGGGTTTTGTACACCAAGGCATCCTCCACGGGACTAGCCATAAACAAGAGTCCTGGGGCCCCAGGGGGAGAGAGGGAAGATGTGGGGGAGGGCGGTGAGGGTGGAGAGGGGGAGAGAGAGAGAGGGAGGTGCAGGTGAGAAGCCTGCTTTGCATTTAGTGCATCGTGGTGGTCAGTGATGCGACCCGCAGGTGAGCTGTAGAAGGAAGAGAAGGCCAACAGACGGAGCCCAGGTCACTGTCAGACTGCCACAGATACGGATAAACTTCCGATAAGAGGATTCTTTTTTGAATCGTTTTGCTATTGTGATCATCTTACAAACAGGTATCAAAAATTTACATGTTCCAAATGATTGACTATAGAAATGTCAGCCTGGTGATGCTGGGTAATCCGTCTATTTGGGAATGAAAGTACAGGTGTGGGATGGTGACGGAGCTGGGCCGGGCAGTAGGCCTTCTCATGCTGTCCCCGAGCCTGTCTCTGATGCCCCGGCAGCAGGGAGCAGACCAGGCCGGGCCGTACCCAGGTAACTGTGGTAGGGAACCGGGATCAGCCGAGCGTCCTGCTGCTTCTCGTCCGCTACCTCATAGGGGCCGTCGTCGTAGAAACCCAAGTCGAGCAGGGTCTGATTGACGAGCTGAACTCGCAGCTCTCCTGGAACGGGGAAGGTTAGGGCACATGCACTCACACTCACCCACACATGCACACGCATCTGCATGCATCCGCATTTCTGTCTTTGTGGAAGGTTCTAGATGACTCTCGTTTTAATGCAATTGGTGAAGCCCTTTATATACTGTAATGAAATTGAGGTAGATCAAAGAAGGTTTTTGGCTTTTGATGTCTTTAACAAGCAGACAAAAACAGTGTTATTTGTATGGGCATTGTCACAGTGTTCGCTTTATGGGGACGTTATGAGAGTTGGCTAAACTCATATCTCCACCACATAAGTTCACATGACACTCAGACACACACACACAGAAAAATGCACTTACATTCCACAGATTCCTGAACTAAACAGCATGTCTGCATATTGATCCAATAATTGAGTTTTTTAATATCCGTTGAAAAACAAAACACCATTTGGGAAATGAAGGGTCCCACGGCTTCCTTGCTGTTTGCATAAAAAGATTTTAGATTTTAATCACATTTAATTTTAATCAGCTATATGGCGCAGCAATTAATGTAATAGTTCTTTTTAATAACCTTTATGTCTACTTCTATTACTGAGACTTAAGTCGCATTAGCAATATTTCTGCAGTGTCCAATAAGTAAAGGGATTATTGAGATGTCACAACCAAGCAAAATAATATACCAAGAAAGCCGCATCCATAAAACAGCTCAATTTACAGTATGTTTTATAAATAGGCTGAATATGGGGGTATTCCGGTGAGCCCGTGTTAATTAAAGAAAAAGGAAGTCGTATAAATAAAACAAGGCTGAGGGATTTAATCTCACCTTTCCAGTTGTATGTGCCTGGAGCCCCAAAGAGGATGAAGTTCTTGTCAGGGGTGAAGCTGGCAGCCAGGCCTTGCTGACAGAACCCAAATTGCTCATGGCTTTGCGGCCTGCCCTCGCAGAACTTCCACTCGCCCCCGTCCAGGTCGTCCCGCTCCGTCAGGTCCTCGCTCAGCATGTAGCAGCGCCCAATGGGGTCGCGAGTCTCTGAGGGCTGGTTGACTCGCTGACGGAGTTCATACAGGTGGGCGCACGTCTGGGGCAGGGCAGATGGTCGATCAACCCACCAAATGAAATTCACCATCTAAAAATGCCCCACACTGAAGCAACTCGTTGCTGACATGTTGAGATAATGCTACAAATGTCTAGGGCACCATGAAACCAGACCATGGATTTTTGACCAGAAGGTTGTTGGTTCGCGACCCAGGTGCAGCCCTCGAGCAACGTATTTAACCTGAATCGCTCCGTTAAATTTATCCTGCTGCACAAACGGATAAGAATTATGGGAGCAACTTTCTCTCCAAGTGTTTCTATGCCTTATACAGGGAGGTCGGTTGCTGGACATACCACCACTTTCCCTCCAATCCCCTGGCTCTTGACAGTCACACCCAGCCACTGGTTGTCCTTGCTCTCGCGGTCAGGCCTCACTGCGGTAACCATGACCACAGTTACACATGAAGCAGCAGATAAGCAGAGAAAGCAGGCTAGTGAAAATGAGAAGGTCAAACTGCAGACACGTGCAGTCCGAATGTTCGTTTCCCATGTTTGTCCGCGGCCCTTGGCAACACCCCACCCCTTAACCGCTCACCATCGCCATCAATGTCCACGCGCTTGCAGTCGTACTCTTCAGCTGTGATCGGGCAGCGGTACAGAGCACCGGGCCGGCTGCTCCTCAGGGAATGCAGACCCCGTGCCCGCGGTGCCCCCACCAGGATCCTGCAAGGGACAGACACACAGGCAGCGTTAGGGTTAGCAGTGCCGGGTCCAGAACAAAATCACTAAAGGCGCATCAGAAATTAGTGAGGGGGTTCGACGCCACGGTTCTGATCGACTTCCACCTGAAGGTGTAAATTATTATTTATAATTTAACCCCGGGTCTGAGCATTAGGCCAGGCACCAAAGATATTTGAAAAGGATCGATCTCTGCTTCTTACTACGTGCTGACAGAGTGTTAAATATCACACCTGACGGTGCAGCCTCTGCTCTGACAGGGTGGCGGCCCTGATGTTCGTCGTCCTCTTCCTGCCCCTCATTATTTTTGGCAGACGCGGAAAAAGTTTTATTTTCAGTGCCATGGGAAATGATAGTTAAATCTATCACAT
>JAODKF010000138.1:2766302-2779702 GCA_026779585.1 Mormyrus proboscirostris
GTGCATTTGAAGCATCTTGCCCACCTCCTGAGACTCCCCCCCCCCCCAACCCTCAAAGGTCATCCCTCCAAACAGATGGTGTCACCTCCCCTGGGGTCCCCTGCTGAAGATGGGACTCAGCGGTGGCCAAGCGTTTCGCCACAGGGTCCCCCGGAGCCGAACGCAGGGGCGGGCGTACGCCCCGTACAGCTGATCTGTTTTCATTTGTGCCCCTAATGAAGACCGATGTTTCATGGCGGCAAGATGCGATCGAACCATGCTGTACATCTGTGCCGAGATTATTCATGCCGCTCGCTTACACTCCGTGAAAGCTGTGTCTCACACACCCTTCATCCGTCATCCATTTCCCAGCCAGAATATGGTCACAGGACATTTTATACATATCCCGCGACCCTGAGCAGGGAAAGTGGTTTGAAGATGGATGGATATACATCCATGAAAAGATTTAATATATAACATTGTGCAAAAGTCTTAGTCAAATTTCAGGTATTCAGAAGCATTCATTTTTACTGTTTGCTTAGTCCCTTCAGCCTTCCAGTCACAGCCCTGCCCAGTCCTTCCACAGGCAGCCCCATCCATCCTCCCTGCAGGGCCCGATCGCTCACTGCCATATTTAGCTTCACATGTGGCCATTTGTGGTCCCCATCCTGTGTCAGTCACCTCTGTAATGCTCATGAAACCCCCCTGCCCCGACCACCCCCCCCGTCCAAGGGCTATTATTCCTTACCTAGTACCTTATGCTCTTGTCTAAAGTGACATACAGTTTCTATCCAGTGACACATCCAGATTTTTTTTTATTGCAACAGTTAGGTTTAAATTCTTAAGGGGACTTGAGCTGCCAACCTCCTGGTTGTAGAGCATATTACTTTGGCCTTGTCTCCTACCCCATGCCTTCTCCTTTTGGTTCAAACGATTCCAGGTCCTATTTTCTTTCTGTACCTTCTCATTCATTCCATTCTCTCTTTCCATTCCTATCGATTTCCCTGTTGACAGCGACATAAATAACAAGAGTCATCAACCCAAGGGCATCACCGCTAAGTGCAGTAAATCTGCAGTGCTGCGCCCTCGACTGGACCTCCGCCCTCCAGTGACACCCTGTAGCAGTGTCCCTCTACAAGAAACACAACATGTTCATCCAAAGAATAGAATGAAATACCTCTACCTGTTTCCCCTGGGCGGAGTGGAGCTCAGTTTGAATCGTGTGCTGGACCTGGGAGGGGCCAGGAGCGCTTGTCGGCGATATTGCCAATGATGGATGCTGCCCGTCCAAGGCCCAGCTCTGCTCATACTAGGGAGGCATTAAATTGTCTTCATCATAGGCACGATTTGTTACCATTTATTAATCCAGCTGGTTGCCAAGATGGCTAGCAATCTCCAAACAAGGGGAAGATAAACCTAATCTCCAGATTCTGTGTAAAATCACAATGCCTTTATGTTTTCTGGGGTCAGTCTTTTGATATCACAATCTTTAATTATTCCACTGATGTATACATTCTCTGTACTGCAGAAGTACTACTGAGCCAAGAGAAATGACCAATAGAAATCTCTTCTACTTCTCTAGGTCATTTTCCAGAAAAAGCTAAACAGTTATGTCTTTGTGTTTCGTGCACGTTTGGTGCTATGCAAGGGCCCGAGTGGCAACAATGATCATTAAAAATTTTTAATTTTGAACATAAACCTTCAGGCTACTGAAGCTCTTCAACCAGTGTGGAAGAGAGACGATTTTACGTCTGGATTGGGTGAAGATAAGAAGAGATACCACGAAAAAGAAGAGAAAGAAATACGGAAAGAAATGACAGGAATGGTATCATTCTCAGCTCACAACTCCGGAGGCCAGTGCGTGTTTAAGCGTGATCAAGTCTAAAACCATCTGTGTGCACACGCATGGGAGGGAGAAAAGCGGACCAGCTCCGGGGACCCCGCACAAACAATCAGCGTGAGCACAAGGGCCGGAGCGCCCACATGAGGAACATGAACGAGGGAGAAAGAACGGAAATGACGGGAAGCGTTTCACAAAAATGCGCGCAAGATGAAATGGGAATCATGAATCGGTTTAAGGGCTGGAAGCAGGCAGGTTCATTGTTATCACATAAAGCAGGACCACAAAGGGAATCTCAAGCTGCCATTCTGATGCAAATGAGCTCTGGGGGATTTCTCAGTGCCCTCGGGATGTGTGTAGAGGTTCCCGTGCCTTTCTCACACTGATTGGGGACGTTGTTCTGGCAGAGAGGCCCAGCTAAGGGACTCCAGCAGATTCAGTTCTGTGCGATTAGGCCTGTCAGCCAAATCACAGGGGACTAAAGCCTGACAGGAACCCCAGAGACTTACACAATTGTGTCACAAGCAGCGCGAGATATGTGACAGTGCACCACATGGGGCTTTTAGAGTATTGTATGTCATAACTACAGTCACTTTCCATAATTGAGTTCTGTGTCATTTCATTCTATCACTATTCCATTACTGAGTTTTACTTATTCAAGGAGTAAAAAAAAACGTTTTTTTTCTCCAGCAATTTCTAATGTGTTTTAGCTTGGTTGCTTAGATAATTATATTGTTGAAATCCATATCCTTTTATGTATATGAAAATAGGTGAGGCATCCTTAATCCAATCCCTTGAACCAGTAACCTTTTGGAGAGACCAGCTCCTAAATTATGCTCTTAAAGCAGTGAGTTTAAAAGGCAGGACGCGTACGGCGGACACCGGCGTGACACTGATGTAAATCACGTCGGGTCGAGCCCAGCAGTGTGGCACGTCGTGTGGCTTTCACGTTAATGGCGCGGGTTGTTATGCTGAGTGGCCTCTCTGTGGCTTTTCACGGACGGTCATTTTATCAAACCGAGCTCTGTTCACCCTGTCTGTCCGCTTTGCACCAGTCGCATCGTAAGCCGATCTTTTTTTTGCCCTGTTCCAGCATGGCGGAGTTGTGGAAGGGAAATGAGAGGCCTGAGTGACACGTTGGTAGTGTTGTGGATGCAAAAGAAAGAATTATTTAAAAATGCAAATGGATGTATTAGTTAATCATATAAATTATGCATTGGTGTTGTTGGGTATTAGTTAATTGGTTGATCCTTGTCCCTGTTTCTGATTGGCAGATACATGCTCTAGCATTTCCTCGGGATGGTAAATCGGATATATTACCTAATGTGTAGCATTAATAAATTTCTGTACGGTGGTTTATATGTTCTCGTGCTTATGGTGGTGGTTCTCAATCCTGCTCCTGGCTCCCAACCCCCCCTGCCAGAATGTTTTCATTTCAGCCCACATTGCTTTCAACCTGCCACACTGATCGTTAGTCTATTAAGGGCCATTTATAAGCCTGATTAAGGTAGGAATGGAATGAAAACATTCAAGCAGGGGGGGGCACTAGGAACAGGATTGAGAATCACTGGCTTACGGTCAGCAAACAATAAAAAGAGAGTTACTTCTTTTCATCCCTGTCATATGAGCGTCTTATTTCAGCAAATGCATGACATTTCGGAATGGCCCTGCAGAGCCAGCCGGTTTGGGCCGATGTCCCGCAGTCGGGCCTGACTGCGCTCAAGCAAGACTATCACGGTGATTCTAATTTAAAGAAGCCCTTTGGAGTATCTTCAGACACGAGGCTTCTCCTTTTTCACTGGCGCTGAGGTAAGAATGAGGAGTGCGGGGACACGCAAGGGTTTTACGGACCCACTGGAAGACTGCTCTGGCCCTGGAGACAGTCTGAAATAGACGGCATTCCAGTTGAGGAGGCAAACCGGACCAAGATAGGTTCTAAGCACGGATGTCTGAGCTATCCGATCCGCTCCCAACAGGAACGGGGAGAGGAGTCTAAAGCCGTTTTTGGGTCCACCAAAACCAAGAGCAAAACGTGATCAAGTTTGGATGATCTGAGGATTAGAGTGAGACAAAGGTGTTAGCTCACAAAAGTGTAAAAAATAAAAAATGTAACAATAAGAAGCATTTCCTGTCACCAAGCACCCATTTCCTGCTAATCACTGTTTATTTGTCAGAGCATAAAACTACCAGTGCAAGCATTAACATGCTTTAATGTGCAATTAATTGCATTATTAATTGTGTAATTGCATGCAAAGCCTTAACATTAAATAGACTGAAAATGCAAATTGTGGAGCTTTAATAGTGCACCCAGAGCAAAGTACATTAACCTGCTGAAACCTTTTATTTTCCAAATAATTCAAGTATATCCATCCATTTTCCCTAACCTCATATCAAGAACAAGGTCAAAGAGAGGCTGGAGCCTATCTCAGGAAGCAGAGGACACAGGAGAGGCTGTTCTCTCGCAGGCCACACATTCACACACTATGGGCGATTTAGAGATTCCAGTTCTTCTAACTAGGTGCTGGAATGCAGGAAGAAACTGGAGTAACAAGAGGAAACCCTCATGAACACAGGAAGAACATGCAAACTCCACACGCACCGAGCTGGGAACTGACCCCACAATCCTGGGCGTGTGAGATCACTCTTTACTCATGTTCTTCCACAGATGTTCTGAAGCATGACAGCTAACATACATCCTGCCAGTAATGGTGTCTGCATTGACCCATTGAGCCGTCAGTCGGCTGCAGTCATATTCGTCCGTAAAAAAATCAATCAGAGTGTTTATCTGTGTAATGGGGTCTATAGCATCAATAGTGAGACCAATAACCTTTGACCTATAGTAAGAAGGGGAACGTTTCTGTCAACAAAAAGGTTTTTTTGAGGGGTATAGACTCTCAGAACAAATCATATGTTGCACCTGACATAAAGTGCTCAACAGACTGTTTTTCAATTACAGTTACTCACAATGTAAAAATGAATAAATAAATAATGAAAAGTAATATCCGTCCGTAAACAAGTATCACAGATCACTTGTCATGTGTATCCATGTATCATTATCTGTTCCAGAGTCACAGTGAGCACATTGTAGTTAAAGGCGGGGCCTGCTTCTGAAACGGACCCCAGTCCGCCATTAATGACAGATCTGCAGGATGTATGGGTAGCAACCGTCAGTGTTTATTTACAGGGATGTGTGGTCAGTGCAGAAAGCCCGCATGCAGGGAATGTACGTCTGCCCCTTCCGGAAAGACTAATACTCATATGCATTACCAGCCAAAGTTTGGACACGCCAAGCAGCCTTCACATGGCCAGCTGACCTAAACATGGTAGATGGTTTTGATGGAGTTTGACCAGCGAGTGAAGCAAAAGCGGCCAGTGAGTGCACAGAATATATGTGGGATCTTCTTCAGGACAGCTGGAAATCAAACTCATCAAACTAGCATAGAGGAGACAGTAGCCTGTACCGGCGGCAGTTGGGGTTAAGCGTTCTGCCCACGGGCCCAATGGTGGCAATGCTCTGCCAACCACGGGATGTGAACCAGAAACCTTCTGAGTTCCAACCCACAGACCTGCCTCTCCCAACAAATGATTTTTTTGGGTGCAATACTTTTCTGGTCAGTGCATAGTTCCATATATGTTATGTTATAGTTTTGGTGTTTTTGTAATTATTCTAAAATTAAGATAATAGTACAAATAAGCCTTTCTATGGGGAGGTTAATCCAAACTTTTGACTGAAACTACTGTTGTTATTTATATTGGTATCTATCTATCTATCTATCTATCTATCTTTGTATTGGGCTTTTTCCTCCTTTTCCAGCACAGTCAGGAAGCTGGAGGAAAAAGCCGTTCACCACACGTGTGTCCAGGGTATGCTTGTGCATGTGACAAGTAACACTCCAAACTTAAAACAATACATGACAAGGCTGGTCAAAGCATTGCACAGCACACCAATAGCATAACAGGTAAACTGCGAACATGCTTTTCTGCGTTGGGGGACTATTCTTGGCAATGCTTCACCATTTATGGTATTGTGCCGTTTACCCTCGGACAGAGACACCCAGGGCGACACAAGTTTGGAAACGTGCACGTATCCCAAGCAGCTTGCCAGGTCAGTCTCGCGAGGGAGGGGGCGGAGCTTCAGTGTGGTACCGCCAAGCATCTGCCTGTCAGCCAGCCAGGCCCCTTTAAGTCGAGGACCTGGGAGATGCCACAGCTTGACCCGTGGCATTGCCATGGAAACCTCGAGCTGGCCTATCACAGCGCAGGGCCGTCTGAAGAGTTAGTGCTAGTTTTCACACCAAACAGAGGACGTGAGGAGATGAAGACCCAAGAGTGTGGCTCCAAACGGAATCAAAACATGGGGGAGCAGAATATACACAGCACTAGTGACACGCGTGACATCGAATCAGTCTCCCTGCTCCAGAGGACTGTGCCGGAATGACCCAACCTTTCTTAATCTGTCATTCACGCTGGCAAACTTGGCAGAGAAAGATGTGGCCTCTGCCAGCCAAGGGACCCCTACATGTCTGTCACCCCCCAGAAACTCAAACTGCGCTTTTACAAAGAAACAAAAATCCTTTCTGTAGGATCCACAGATCCAATATCACCCCCTCCATTAGAGGCCCAACCAGCCATAACTACTTTTAGCAGTTTTCTTTAAAGAAAATCCTTATCAAATGTGAAAAGGGACACTCATTTCTAATGCTTAATACTGTTAGCATTTCAAGTGATGTAATGGGTTTAGGTTACCTCACTGTGGTTTAGGGGGAGTTATTTCTGACTGGACCATAACTCACAACCCCCGCCACCCCCCGGTCCCCGTCACCCCACACCTCCCCCCACCCCAACTGTCACTAATTTTAAAGAGCTTCCAGGTACAGAAAATGAGCTACTGGCAGTGATCGCCGCTCTGAAAAGAGCGGGAAGCTTAGGGTTGGTCCCCGCAATTCCGTAGTTGGCGGCGGTGCTCAAGTCCCGTAAGCGGCATCTGACATTGACTGCCCCCGCTGACAAGACATGTCTCTCATGGCTGCTAAACACCGCCTGACAATAAACAGCAGCCGCTGTGTTGATGGCACGAGAAAGCCAGGCACTAACTGTCTACTACAGTGACTTCCTGTCCATTTGTGTTTTTTTAAAAGCCAGACACTTAAAAAATAATCGTAAAAAATGTTCTGAAAAAAACTCAAGTCAAGTATCACTTGAATTAAGACACATCGCTCATTAACATAAGTATGGGGGTTTCTGGAGGTTTTCTTTGAATCTATAAAATCTCCAATAGCGACTGAAATGTCTTGCATAATTTATTGAGATCAGAAGCCCAGTGGCACTAAGAGGAATACGGTCACATTGCTGGTTATTTTCAGCAGGATGGTCACAGTGTTTTCCTTCAACTTTAAGCAGCATCTCATATTTTTAAACACACAGCACACAGTGGCACGCGGCGGTCAAAGAAACAGGCCATAGATGCCAAAAACATAACGCTCACCAATCAGCCCGTCAGTGGCATGACTGGATCAGTCATCTAGATAAAACGGTGACACATAACTTTGCTTTCTGCAGTTTTGTGTTTTCATTTTTTGTGATTAGTAGGAGGATGACCTGACTCCAAATATTTATACGGGCATATTGAAAAATTATCACACTTAATTATTTAAAATACTAATATTGAGGGTCATTTATGGCCCTGTCAGTGTGCATTTAATTGTAGATGCAGTCTATTACAACAATTTAGATCTTAAGCATTCCCTGGCTCTTGACATGTAAACCAGCAACAGATATTGCTCTTCTGGAGTTTAATAAACAATTTCAATGTCCATTCCCTGAATATAGGTAGGATTATTCAGGCAGCTTAAAACCCATAATTGTTATACCATTACCAGCTCATCACACTGTTTGGAATGTGAAGTATTTCAGAAAAGGAATCTTCACATTTAAGTCATCCCTTCAGTATGCTTGAAAGACAAAAAGAGGCAGATTAACATAAAATGTGTCCATACTGTAGCAAAAGCAAGAGGCTCTGCAAAATGTGGAGGAATACAGCCGCAGTATCCAAGCCCCGTCTGCCTCTACATGTGAGGCACAGGCTGACACCTGGCTCATGGCAGTGTCTCTAATGATGTGCTGTTCTTCATTTACATTTCCTTTTTTTTTCCCTGATGGTTCTCAGTGTGGTGTCACTGCGTAAAATCCCTTAACGCACTCTCCTTGATGAACGTGCTGCGTCAGCATTGCAGTAGCCACCCCCCCCCCATCCTGCTCCCAGCCATGCTGTCAACTGTGACGATTAAATGAGTTTACAGACCTGACCCCTACGCAGCTGAATCAGATGGATGAAGCCACATTAATGAACTGACCCTTGAAACTGACCCCTTGCTAATAACCGCCGGCACAATAAATTAACCCGCGGACTGTCCGACAAGCGGGACACTTTTGAGGCCGTCTGGCTATTAAAAGGTGACAGGCTGGCAGTGGGACATCTGACAACACTCCTCTTTACGGTATTGTCACCTGAGCTCACACCCACACACGCAGACATACGCGCGTGCCCTCGGACGCACGTGTTGGCTCACCAGCTGTGGGGTTCGGGGCTGATCTGCCGGTGGAGGGCTAAGGAGAACCCGAAGAAGCTTCCCTCCTCTCCTTCCTTGGTCAGCGTGTGCGTCGTGTCCAGATTGAAAGCTGACGCCGGCGGCTGGTTCACCAGCAGGGCAGCGAGCAGCAAAAGCCAGCCGGCGAGGGATCCGGGTGAAGCGGAGGCTGTCGGCCTCAGTGTCCTGCGAGGTGACATGACAGAGTAGGAAACACGCCCCTCTACAGTCCCCTTTCTGAAGCTCGCTCACTATGGCCTGGTGCTTCCCGTGTCTGGGCAAACTGGAAAAGAGTACCGCAGAGTCCTTTCCCAGGTTCTTTTCTCTCCTGAAGATGTTTATCTTGTACCTGCCCCTTCCGTCCCTCTGAGTCTCATTCCCTCGCTCCTTTCCTCTCTGCTGTATGCTGCTGTCAGTCTAGGCAGCCTGAGAATAGGAAGCTGTGCGGGGCTAAGCCCGCGTGTGCGTGTGTGTGCGTGCGTGTGCGTGTGTGTAGCTCCCTCGTCTCCTTGTCTATGTGACTGAGAGAAGCAGTGCCGTGAATAGCCTGCACTCCTCCCCCACGGCCCACACCCCTTTCTCTCTCTCTCTCTCTCTCTCTCTCTCTCTCTCTCTCTGTCTTTCACCCTCAGCTGACATCAATACTCAGGGGGCCGCTGCCAACATACCAAGCACCGTTGTCCAGATACTTGGAAACATCTGAAAAGAAAAAATGCACAAAGGAGAGAATAAGGGAGAAACTTTTCGAGAAAGATGTAGAAGTCCGGGTCGACGTCTCCTAACAAGCCAGGGTGGAGATGCGGAGCCATCCGGAAACGCGGACAGAGAAGAATGGGAATAAATAAGGGCAGAGAGCAGGGGCATTCGGGGGCGGGAGGTGGGTCTCATTTGGTGCTTCGCCTTGGTCAGACCTGGAACATGCATGGTGACCCATAAGCCTCTGGGAGTGACCAGCAAAACACGCTGAGGGTCAGATGCAGAAGGGAAAGGTCCTATAAAGAGCCCATCCATCTGAGTCTGGAGGAAGAGTCAGGTGACTACAATCATCAGTCAGCAAATCAGCTCATCTGTCTACATTCTAGATATAGATATGAATGTGTGTTTGTTGGCCCTGAGAAATTGGATAGAGATATAGCTTGCAGAGCTACAGCAATAAACGTGTTTTTCCATCCCTTCTGAGCTGAAACTTTACTTGTGACGTTTACTTTTTGTCTTCCATCGATCCTGTTCTCAGCCAATCCCCATGACTCTTCCTTTTGCTGGAGAGATGCCACTGTGGGAGACATGGTGGTTTAGCTAAAGCAGAAAATGGTGTCCATTATATCCCATAATGCTTCATGCTCCAGCAAAGTGGAGCCCCATGCTTCAGAGGGCACACACACACACACACACACACACATACACACAGGTTTGTAATTATATCTTTGTGGGGACTCTCCATTCAAACTCTAATTCCAACATGACGACCTTAACCCCTACCCAGCCCTAACCTTAACCATAAGTAACCAAACAAAATACGAGACTTTTGGCATTTTTAGATTTTTGATTGCATTCACAGATCTTTGACCTGACAAATGTCCCCCACAACAGCAAAATAACAGGATTTCATTACATTGTGGGGAACATTTGGTCCCTACAATGTAATATAAACTTAATCCACACACACACACAAACACACCTACATACACACATACACACACACTCACACATGTCGGGTAAACATATCTTTATGGGGACCGTTCATTCAGTCTGCTAACGCTAACTATGACAACCTTAACCCCTACCCAGTCCTAACCATAACCATAAGTAACCAAACAAAACACAAGAATTTTTGCATTTTTAGTTTTTTCATTGCAGTAACAGATTTTTCTTAAATTGAGTTTTCCCTTATGGGGAAACTGGTCCCCGAAAGGGAAAAAAACGGGGATTCATCACATTGTGGGGACATTGTATCCACACACACACACACACACACACACACAGAGCGATGGCCTGAGGAAAGCTGAAGTACTGCTGCTCCAACTGCCCCAGCTGCGGTCTCATGCTCCTGCTCCCCCCCCCCCACACACACAGCTGTCCTTCAGTCGCCCCCATCGCTGCCCACCAGCACTCTCCACCTGCTTGTCATCATCGCAGTGATGCATCATAATCGCAGGCCCCCAAACCCAGATCACAGGTCCTCAGTAGCCCCCTGTCATAGCTTCAAAGACCAACCAAACTCCCCTCCATGCCTCCCCTTCACGAAGAGATTCTGATGTATTTTGCAACCGTGGAGTAAATTAGCAAAAGTCTCCGTATATTTACTGCTACCCCGAGGAGAATTTCGAAATGTTCACTTTTTTCAAGGAAGAATATCTATCAGAATGTTTGTTGATGTTATGTAATTCCATGGTTTGACATGTGATTTTATTTCATGTAATCCAGGGGCCTGTTATACGAGGCAGGGTGCTGCCTTATCGGGGTAACTTTTTGGATTTGAGGTATTCTGGGAAAAATGTAAGTGAACGAATATGAAGTCCATTTAAACTGTGGTACCTTAAATCCGACAAGTTACCCCGATAAGCCAGTAACTCCGCTTCGTACTACAGGCCACAGAAGCACACATATCATTTTGAGAAAGGGAATAATTTGAAATAGGTTAAATTAAGCACACCCGTAATAAACAGCTTTGCATAAGCAAAGGGAAGAAAAATGTTTATTATTAATCTCTAAAGCGGTTAATTTGGTCTATGATGCATGCAGGTTATTTACACTCTGTTAGACCCTTAGGGAGAGCATGAGAAAGGACCTCACGGAATTGTCCCGTCTCTATCACTGTTTCCTGCTGAGCAGTGCAGAACCGGTTGCCATGCACACATGTTAATTACGAACATGTGGGAAAGAGGTGGGTTGGATGAAGGCGGCCCAGAAGTTGCTTATCAGAGGAGAAAGATGTTCCAAATTAAACAAATCTACTGGAAATTCCGACGTCAGCCAAAGGCAGACAAGCTTGGATTATTCCCACCACATTTGGACACACCTTTTAAGAGATTGCTGTTGTCCCAGATGTGATCCAGAATGCACTCCCTGCCTTCTATAAATAACAAATTGCTTCTTCTCTGGCAGCTGTGTGGCCGATGTGAAATTCATGCAGGAGATAAGAACAGCGTCAGTGGAGGAGGACTTGCTTTGCATTGTGAACATCGTATAGGCCCCAGTAGCTGTGATAGTGCACTGTGCCAACGGTTTGATAACAGAGTGTAAAAAAAGCCTGAAGTCCAAAGCAGCTGTACGGCAGGAAGAGCAGTGTCCACTGGTGAGAGAGAACAAGGATGACAGTGAGCGAGAGATCACTCCATCACCTTTTACATGAAGTCTGCCTGTAATACAGTCTCGTCCATTATCTGTCATTTTTCACTCTCCACAAACACACCTTTTGTGTTTCTTTCCTTCCACACTTCGGACTATTTCATTGGCCCACACTAGAATATTAGGGGGTGTTGAAAACACAACCGGCTTCCACTCACCAGAAGCTCTTCATCGTCGCTAGCAAATTTGCATAATGCCGCAGGTCATGGGGCATCGGGGCAGACAGTAACTTGTGTAAAAACATCTACCATTCTGTAAATGCTGGTATGTTAAATCAATTATATGGTTTTATAAAGTAACGGTTTAGGAGATTTTAATATGCTTTCCACTGAACTTTTTGTTATTAAAGCCTTAAAGCAAGAATGTATTGAAAGACAACATCAGCTGCTTGGATCGGCAAACTTTGATGTCTTCCATTTTCATCCGTATGTAACTGAAATATTTGCAAAGAGAATAACATTTCATATTCATGAAACATTTCTGTCCAAAGCTGAAACTATCCACATGTTTTACAGAACAAACAGCTTTGTGTCAAACAGAAGCCAAAAGCACTGGAGAATAGTTTGGTCCTAAGCCTGATACCAGATAGTTTCAGTGGTCTTACTGACAGCTTGGTCGCAGCCTGCTTGCTGAATGGCCGGGTAATTTCACCACTTAATATAAAGCAACTTTGAAAATTACAAATGATACATACACCTTTGTGTCCTCCCTTTCATGCAAGGTGTCGGATGGAACCAAGGAAGAAAAAGAACCTTGAAATATTGGAAGCACCTTTAATGTCAGCTTGGGCAGGAAGCCCAGACCTCTTAAGAGGGCTCCTGGAGCCAGGACAGGGGGGTGGGGGACAATGGAAACGTCAGCTCTGGAGCACAGAGTTCCCGGCAATGCCGATCAGACCCAGCACCACCAGCTACAACTCATTAGCAGTCAATGCACATCTCAAGGAGAGAGCTTATTTTAGCTGTGGTGCTTAACATGGGCATTTTTTTGCTCCACCTCCTAAAACCTGCTATCATCAACCACAGGCACACACACACACAAACACAAGTTGGTCTTCCTGTCTAAATGGGCACCGTCCATTCATTTCTATGGGAAAAACCCTAATCCCAATCACGACACTCTTAACCTCTACCCATCCCTAACCTTAACCATAAGCAACCAACCCAAATACAAGACTGGCATTTTTACTTTTGAGATTGCATTCACAGATTCTTATAAAACAGAGGTTATCCAAATGGGGACCTCAAAAGATGTCCCCAAAAGTAAGGAAATTTCAGATTTACTACACTCTGGACCTCAAATGTGATCTATGCAAATCCATACAACACACACACACACACACAGGTTTGTAATTATATCTTAGTGGGGACTCTCAATTCATTTCTATGGGGAAAGCTCTAATCCCACCATGACGACCTTAACCCCTAAACAGCCCTAACCTTAACCATAAGTAATCAAACAAACTATGAGACTTTAGTTTTTTGACTGCATTCACTGATCTTTGACCTGAAATGGTCAAAATATTAAATATTAATTAATCCATCCATCCATTATCCAATCCGCTTAATCCTAATGGGTCGCGGGGGGTCCGGAGCCTATCCCAGAAGCAACGGGCACGAGGCAGGGAACAACCCTGGACAGGGGGC
>JAODKF010000138.1:2779802-2791628 GCA_026779585.1 Mormyrus proboscirostris
CCCAGGCGGAGACTCGAACCCGGGCCCCAGAGGTGTGAGGCAACAGTGCTAGCCACTGCACCACCATGCCGCCCCATATTAATTAATATTTTTTAATATTAATATTAAAATAACAGGTTTTTATTACATTGTGGGGAACGCATACACACACAAATACACACACACACTGACACACACACGCACACACACACAGCTCTCCACCACCGTTATTACCACAAATCCACGTTTCAAGTTTTATTTGACTTTTGCTAGATGAATTATGTAATACAGAGCGAAACATCAAAACAAGATTATAATAAATTCAGATAAAGCTAGGAATAAAATGGCAATAACAATAATAACAATGACTGCAAAATAGAAAAAATAAAATAGAGGGCAGTACATCAACAATTGAAAAATGATGTGCATGCAGTGCCAGTGGGTGCAGTGCCAATGGATGCAGTGCCAGTGGGTTGATAAGGGGCGTCTGTGGCGCATTAGTGTTTGGAGCCGTCCTTCAGCATACGGACAGCATGCGGTCTGGGGCTGAAGCTTTCCCTCAGTCTCTCCGGTCGGGCTTCCTGGGCTTCAGTTCGTGGCGGCATCCACCTGACCGCAGCAGTGAGAAGAGGCTGTTGTTGGGGTGGGATGGACCTTTCATTATTGTCCAAGCTGAGTCCCTGCAGCACTGGCTGTGAGGGAAGCACAGCGCTATCAATGAATTGATAAATGGGTGGGTTACATAAATCTGAGCTGCCCTTTCCCTCTGCCAACATCGCCTTTGTCTGCACTCCCCTCATGGCTTTCTCCATCTCCCCTGTATTTCTCCGGATCTTTAACCGTACATACATCTTCCTCACATAAATCTGATTTCTTAATGCTTCCTTGCCCAGAACTGGGATGTATTCCAGATTCCTGGGTCCCTTTTTCATCCATTATCCAATCTCCTACCCAGGCCAGGGCCAGAAGGGGGGGCGGGGGGTTAGCCACACAGCAAGGTACATAGGATGGGAGCTGACAGCACTGCCCACTGAGCTACTGTGCAGCCTGCACCATTATCCAAACAATTTCTAAGTGCCACGACGCACTATATCCATTAGTCCGTTTTAATCTAATAACCATTTCTTTGATTACAGTTTGAGAGATTTTGGAGCTGACTGTAGCAATCACTCGGCTTAAGGTGGACAATTTAAATGACGACGGGGGCTGTTCAAAGTAGCTTCATTTCAAGGTTGTTGATTTGCATTTTATTGTAATAAAATTCATTATTATCGATCCCTGTGGGGAAATTCTCCTTTGGCCTCCCCCTACTTGCGCTCTATAGGTGAGAGGTGGCTACAACAAGCTGTGGGTGGTTAAGGGCCTTGCGCAAGGACCAACAGATGTGTTGGGGCAGGACTTGAACCAGCAATTTTCTAAGCAGTATCACAGAAGCTTAGCCCACTGAGCCACACAATACTCCAAATCTAACTTCACATGGAATAATTTTATCATATTGATCAGATATTTTCTGGTGCATTTTCGATCACTTGATTATTTTTAATGAACAGTCTGAATAATTAGCTGATATTTTGGCTTTTTTTCCCCAAATATTTTTCATACACTTTTTCCCAAAGCTTCGTCCTTTGACTTAAAAAAAAACACATTTGTATGCGCCTCCATGAGTGATTTTAATGTTTTCATTTTTAATGAAGAGCTTGCTTCCATAATTAATGTCTGAAGTTTTCCATTTTGATAGGGCCCTAGGTAAAATTACAGGCATTTAAGATATGTTAACCTGCGACTACATCTAAATAACCTTTATAATTAGAGAAGACCGGCTCAGTTCATACTGTAATAATGCAGACTACAGTTATGTTACTTTCATATCTATAATTCATTCAGGAAGCTCGCTAAGTAAATTGGCTGTATTCGGAGGCTGGTTTGGTCATGGATAACACAAGAATCGTGGTGGTACTTATTGTAGTAAATTTTATTAGGGAGTAGCAATTAGGTGTGGGAAATAGGGGGAACGGGGGGGGGGAGGCATCCATCCCAATATAAACGACCCCCCCCCACGCGCACACGCTGTCCTTTCCAAAAAAAAAGACAAATTATTAAAAGTGTGTTCCTTGTCTTTTATGAGCCCACGAGTTACTGAGTTAAATTCGCATGCAGAGAGCTACAAGGAAACGACTAATGAAAACTGAATTCCAGTATCAGATGAAATCAGTTAATCATATGGATCAGTTTTTTTTTTTTTTTTAGCTATGTTCAGTTGTGAAACTGTCCCCCCCCGCCCCCAAATGTCAAGCTCCTTCTGACCCCACTGGGAAGTCGGTTAAACCATTTTGGGACTGACAACATTTTGCAAAGCTTCCCACTGAGAATTCGAAAGCTGAATTTCTCACGTTACTGAACGGGGTTTGTTTCTGTTTGTAGCTTGATAATTTCTGGTTTGCAGGCTAGGAAACCATGAGTTTAAAGGTTAAAATCGTGGGTGTTAAATGCTGTGTATGAGGGATCACAAGCCTGAAGAATTATCTAAAGAACCTTTAGAAAAGAAAAGCTTGCTGTTCATATTACTGTGTAGAACATTGCTTATTTGTTTAAAAATATTTTCAAAATACTTTTCAGACATGCAATTTGAAATATTAATGTTCCATATAAAGGATGCTTATCAGTGGGGTTTTTTTCCATAAGCTCACACATTTCAATTCATAAAATGAACTGGGACCTGTAATGGCTAGTGTTTTGTTGATTTGATACTCCAAATTATATGTGCAAACAAAAAAAAGGAATGTATAAATACCGTAATTAGAATGATGTCCATGTTTTAAAAGACTGTAAACACGTGCCAATGGTTTTAAATCATTCCAAACCCACAAATACGTCATATGTAAAAAAGTTTTGCTGGAAACTTAAGGTCATGTCTGTTATCACTGATTAGCACCGTGATTTTCAGTGTTTAAACAGGTGTCATGTTTTCCAGCAAATGAAAATCACAGTGTAATAAAAATATAAAATGATGGATGTAGGTATCATAATATTCATATCTATATAAAAATAAGAACTCTAAATAGGAACTTAATCTGAGTTGTGTGAATCCAGTACAGAAATGATGGGAAAGTGATTCCTTAAGTGGTGGATGTCATCGGGGATACAGTGTTTACAGCGCCGCAGGAGAGCGGGACTTGGTTCATATGAGAGGGCGCTGCAGTGTTTCTGTCGCGGCTTCTATTGTTAGCCGGCTAATTTAACATCTGCTGTGATTTAAGTGGAATTAAATGACAAAGGCAAAATGCTTTCTCGCTTACTAAAAGAGCATCAAGCCAAACAGAACGAACGGAAAGAACTTCAAGGTAAACTGTTTTTTACATATATCGTTTTTCTATATGAGGCCTAATATTGGTTGAAAGCCCGCCGCTATCGTGAATACAGATACCGAAGCTAGTTGCTGAATTGCACGCGAATCCACTCGCAGAGCCGCTGTATTAACGCCAAACCCAGAGTCGTTTCCCCATCCTTCGGCCCGCTTTCTTACTCCCGTTTTGTGTGCTGATTGGCTAATGTGTTGTCAACTCAATTTTTTAGTGGTTAATAGGGCTGCCAGTCATCAGTCAGTTTTTGTTGCAGGAAGTTACAAGCGCAGTCCCATACGTATATTTGTTTATATACATGTTTTCTTTAAATTTCGTTCTGTTTTTCTTGCGTTCATAACTGAGAAACGTAATTACTCATCAGAGCATGTAATACCTGAAAACGTACGAACACAGAAAGACCGCTTTCACTGTAGTAGCTGGTTAGCTGCATCGATTCGTTAGCGAGGTGTTTAAAAAAATTAGAAATACCAAGTGCTGTTGCTGTTTTACTGTTAATTTTCCAGCAATATAATCATTTTAAAACACAAAACAGTTTTTTCGTTAATTGGTTAATCAGACTCAATTTTGAGCGCTAAACCATAAATCCATTTTAATGTTTTCGTTCAGGCTCATCGGTTATACTGTATATTAAGTTGCAGCCAAGTCACCAATCTTCCGGTTATCAATTCCTGATATCTGATGAAATCAAATTCGTGTAAAAGAAGCACATGGTATATGAGTACTTATTTGAACAATGCAGTCAAAAGAAATTGTCTGTAGTTTTATAAATTTATAAACAATATTAAACTTTTTTTAATTAACCTATGTGGGCGTGAATGTAAAGATACTTGGAATTAAAAAGTCAACACTGTTCAAGTTTTGAATAAATTTAAGGCCTCCTAAATAATACAAGTTTTGTTGTTCGTGTTATCTGCATTGTGACCATTTAGCCTTGTAAAGCTGTGTTGTAATACTGTCTCCTGAACCTACTGAGGAATGAAGATCGTCAGGGTTCATGTACTTTTCAAAGCTAGTGAACCCGTGTTCAACTCACGAATAGGAGAGTCAGTTCATCGGTTGTTAACTGGAGATCAGCCTACTCTCTTCACAACTTATGACCAAAGCTTGGTTCAGTTGTGTGCCAAAGGACACACTATTATCAAGTTGTGAATTTTGAATACGTAATTTCACTACTGTTGCCCCCCCCGTTCCCGACGCAGAGAGACGCAGACGAGATGCAATAGCAGCTGCCACCTGTTTGACTGAGGCGTTGGTGGACCACCTAAATGTTGGGTAAGGTAGCGCACTCCGCTGTGGGTTTACTGCAGAGTCCTTTCTGTGGGGTTTTTTTTTTTTTTCTCACAAAACCTTTATGGACTGTTGCTCTTTTTAACGTCTTCATCTGTGCCTCTTGGTGCCACCTCAGACACATAGCAGGAGCAAATACTGAAACAGCTGCCATCTGTCAAAAAGTTGATGAGGGTTTAGTGCACTTAAACTACTACTGGAGTTTAAAAAAGGCATAGACCATCAGAAGGGGATACATTTGCCAGGAGTAATGAATGCTGTAGCTGCTGGTGAGTTTGCAGCACAAATATCACATTAGTTTAGTCCCTACAAATGTTCCCAAATCTTGTTTTTGTTGCCAGAGTGTGCTTGTATTTGTTTTACTGTCATGATCTTAAAAATGCAAAAAAGGAAAAAAAAAAAAAAAAGTTCTTTTGTGGGTGAAGTGGCGTTTCAGCTTGGGGCTGGAGGACCGTGTGATCTCCAAAAGGCTTTGTACATAGAAAATACTGAACACATACTTGACAAATGTCAACAAAATATCATCTGCATAATTCTGGGAAGCGTGGCATAGCAGATGTAATTACTCACACTGTTTACACAAGGAGAATGCATAAGCCCCATTGAAATTGTGTAATGATGTAATACTACATAGACATGGTGGGGGGTGGTGTTAACATGACTTGCTATAACAGGGTCCTTGTCTCATAGGTACTGTATGTGTTCAATTTGAATTTGTGACAGAATGTGACGTGCTGTCCCATTCCTGTGAGCAAGAATAAACACGCTGTAGGATGGAAGCAGCATCCCAGATGACCTCACACTGAGGCTTGGAACTGCTTTCCATTTATATTTCGGGTCTAGTTGTTGGTCAAGTGTCGTAGCAGTAGGACTGTTGAAAACCTACAGTTTCTGGCCACAACTGGATCTCTGAAGTGGTTTGCAGACAACTGGTGTCTGTCTCCGCAGTGTGTCAGGGTCCCTTTTAATGCGTGCTTGTCATCAGAACACATACATTTAGCCCACGGATATTTATGTTAACGTTTTTATTATACGGCTTTCTCCCTAGATCACCGTTCTGGGCATTTGGACAGTGTGCGTACACATAATTCATGCAGGTGTATTAAAACAGGTAATCAACACAAGCACGATCCCTAACATTTGTTATTTACATTTTATGTAGCAGGTGCTTTTGTCTAAATTGACACACAGGTGAGAATTGTAGATAAGGGTCAGACGGTGTCGTTGGAGAAATTGGGGTTAGAGGCTTTGAACAAGGGTTTAACCATCTCTGCTAGTCATGGGATTTGAACCAGTGACCTTCTAATCACAGGCACAGAGCCCTAACCTTTAAAGCCAAGCACCAGCTCCCATGAACGTTTCTGTCCATCTGTCTTCCAGCCTCTCATCTAGAGAGAGGTTATTGGGGCAGTGCACAAGGACTGCGCCATGCTGTCACATGCTCTTGCCGTAATGCTATATAAGAAATCATCTTAATGCAAGATGTTTCCACCAGCTCATTGTGTTGTGGGTCGTGTGTATGAAATGCTTTTTAAAACAGAAACAGTTATTGCTTATTGATAAGAGTGAAAAGTTACACAGTATCTAAAAACAAGAACTGGATCTCCCTACCCAGACATTACTGCCCATCCAGTTATGGTCCTCATGTGATTTAGATCACAAGTGGTCAAATTCCATCAGAATGCAAACATTCTCACCTGCACATACTGGAAATACCTTGTCAGTCTTTTAAAAGCAACAAGATGCTTTTTCATAAATGACGCTTTTGGTGACGTCTTTCTAAAAGTACAGTTGTTAGAAAGATTGTGTAAATGCCCTTGCCTCTCCGACGCCCTTATTTCAGGATGACCTTACGGCCCCATTACTGGAAGCACTTTGCTGGCTTCATTGATCAGCTATGTGGCCTGGCAGCGTGATTAATGATGAGGTCATGTGATTAATACTTAATATTGATTATTTTAATGACGAACTCGCCCAAGATCCTGGTCAGCAGTCTGGCTGGGAGTACTGTTGCTGTTTTAATGTCAGGGTTATTTTGATGCTCCTGCTCCAGGTGTATTAATAGCTGAGTCACATGGGCCTTGGACTCCCCAGTCTGGCAGGCACAGCTGACTGTCAGTTGCACTTTACGTTTGTGTGTTTGTGAGTGTGGTTTACCTTTTGGCTCCTAAAACACTTTACGGCTTCTCTGCCTTTGTAAACGCGTCCGCAGCTGTCGTCACTCAGCACATGTGCGCATCTTTCCCGCCTCAGGGTGGCCCAGGCCTACGTCAACCAGCGGAAGCTGGACCATGAGGTGAAGACGCTGCAGGTGCAGGCCAGCCAGTTCGCTAAGCAGACAGCGCAGTGGATCAGCATGGTCGAGGGCTTCAACCAGGCCCTCAAGGTACGGAGCACCCCTTACCGCCTGAGTCTGCGTCTCTTCACAGGGGCTGATTTTCCATAAGCTTTAGTTTCCAGGTCTTTGGTTTTTAAGTAAGTGCTTAAACATTTTAGTGTTTTCCCACCTGTAACCAGTTGTCAGTTTGTTGGGGTGGGGATGGTAAATTATTAGTTAAATTAACATACAACCATCTGTCTTCCAACCAGTTCCAACCTGGTCAGGGTCACAGGGACAGCCTGGAGCTTCTCCTAGCCAGCTTAAGACAGTAGAAGTTATTGTTATTATCATTAATAATTTGTGATCAGTAATAATGATCAATTAATTTTTAAAACCCCATAGCCAAGATAAACCATTTAAGAAACATGTGATTTCTTGCGCTGTATTTTCACCATAGGTCATAAGCTATGACTAACACCAAGACTGCTTGGATAAGCTTAAGCACCTGTGGCAGCAGCTTAATCGGTTAACGTGGGATTAGCTGCCCTGGCTGTTCCTGTTTTCCCGCAACGATCAGTTGACCGGAGCCGATGTGTAACAGGAGCTTCTTTGTTGGGCGTGTAGCTCATGCCGTTATGAAACGGCTCGAGAGTGAGCAGACTGCTGGTCATATAGTGGTGAGTCTTTCCCTGGAACCTCATAGAAATGTGGCCACGCCCCTTTAGATCAAACGGGGGAAGAGTGCCGGTGAACCAGAATATCAGGTGTCTCTGGGCCCCCACGGACCCTGACTCACAAGCCCCGCTTGGTTTTCTACACCCTGGGAGGCAGAGACCGCCCACCCGGCCTGGGTCTGGATGGTTCCATAGGAATTTCCTCACTCTGTTTCACTAGAACTGGAACCAAACCTAATATTCACCTTCAGAACTCTATATGCCATAAACATGCTGTATTTTTATAATATATTTAAAATAGCTTCATGTGGCCTTTTATATCAAGCGAGTAATCTGGAAAATCCCTCAAATGATATATGTTTGTTATTTATGTGAGTTACATGTGTATGTCAGGTTACGTTCCAGCTCTTCTCCTTTAAATGTATTTTAAATGTGTATTGGTTTAATGTAGGCTGATTCAACTCAAAATGTAAAGAACGCAAGTTGTTTGCTTAATGAGCTGCACATTAATTCTGTTCGGGCTCACAGGGTGGGGGGGCAACCTGGATGGGGTTCGTCGTAGATTAACCAAATGGCAGCGGGTAGCATAGTGGTTAAAGCTATGAACTTCAAATCTAACGGCTATCGATTTGAGTCCCAGCAGGCCTGCAGCTGTTGTCTAGCGCATTGCTGTTTAAATCACGGTTCTCAAGGGCTGAGCCCTGCAGGTTTTCCAGCCTTCCTTTACCTGTGAGCCTGGTGTGAAGCCTCTGGCCAATCAGAATCAGTAATTAAAGTAACTGCCTGGGAAAACTGAAAACAAGGCCTGGATTTGGAATCGAAGGCCATATTTTAAGAGCCCTGGTCTGGGCCAAGAACTTTAACCTGTGTTGCTGCAGTGACAGGCTGAATTCTGCCGGTCGTTTTTGAACTCGATGGGATATTAAAAACCAGCATAGAGTCTGCCCTCCGGCGCCAGGTGACAGACCCCACAGATTCTGCGGCGTAACCCCATCCTCGTCATCGCCTTTGTTGTCGCCATTTCCCGGCAGATGTGAGCCAGACCGGGCAGCACCTGTCACAGCTGCCTTCGCTGTTGAATGGGGAGGGGGTGTCGAGACGGAGCGTGACTCTGAGTCATGGTGGCACAGCAAAGGCTGAGGGGCGGTTAGGCTGCCCACCGGCCTGCATGTCTCTGTCACTGACCATGAGCTCAGTTTTCTTTGCTGTATCAGTTACTACACAGACAAATGAATCACCGGGGTCTGTGCACAGGGGATATTTTTATCATGTATTCTCAGCATTTACAGGCTTGTTTTTGTACAAAAATGATCCCATGGAAATTTAAGACTGTAAAGGAAATCTCTGAACAGCACTTGTGCACCTTACTGGTGTACAATGTAGAAATATCTCTATCGCCCTCTAGTGTTGCATGCACTGGCACTCATTCATGGCTGTTAGACTGTATGGATGCAGTGCAACCTTGACTTTCAGTAGCAGTTGCGTTCACAAGTACCCTGCTTTAGATGTCAACTAGCATCTCTGTGTAGTGGTGTGCAAAATGAGGCACTGGAGGCCACAGTGGATGGGATTGCCTAGCTTGGTTTAATCCTGTGGGAACTTCTACAACAATCTGTGGAATGTAGGATGAACCGGTTAACGATGGGAAGTTTCCTGTAATCCCACCAGACTTTTTATCCCAGTTCTACCAGTAAGTGAATTTAATTGTATATGAATGTATGCCACACTGCAATGGACTGGAGCAGAGGTAGGCAGCCCTGATCCTGAAGTGCCGGTACCCAGCAGGTTTTCCATCCTACTGGGTCTCTGATGAATCTCACCTGATCTCAGGCAGATAGTAACTCATCAGGTATGATAGAAAACCTGCTGGAAACTGGCACTCCCAGATCTGGATTGCCTACCCCTGGATTAGAGTAATGGAGGGTGCCTACCCTGAGAAGGGAAAATCCATTGGCCTTTTTGGAGGTGCCTGAAGGTGAACTTTGCTTCTCTACATTTGTGTTGTACAGGAGATTGGAGACGTGGAGAACTGGGCACGCAGCATCGAGATGGACATGCGCACTATCGCCACAGCATTAGAGTACGTGCACAAGGGGCACCTACAGGCTGCCTCCTCCTAGCCCCACCCACCTCTGCTGATAGGCTGACACACAGCAGGGGGAGTGGCCAGGGCCTTGGCTGACAGCTTGTATCTGATTACTTCCTCTCCAGGATGTTGTGCCACTATGAAAGTGCTGGGACATGAATGGCTTTTTGGTTCTGTGGTAGGTTGTTGTGATGTTGAAGGGCTGGGAAAAAGAGTATTCCTGTGTTGGAAAAACTAGCTGCCCCCATGATATGATAAGTCAGAATGGGGTTTTCCCACAGGATGACCTGAGGTGGAGCAGAATGAACGTTTGGATTATGTAACGTATTTGAAAATAAAAACCAGTTTTTGTAAAAAAAAAAAAAAAAAAAAGTTTATTTTTTCTTCTAAAAATAGCAATATACAGATTCTTAAAATGGCTGAATATAGTTTTATTTTGTTAAGATCCACTTTTTTGTTTTGTTTGCAATTTTGTACATTAAACTTTCTTTTTCTCCCTGGGGTGGAATAGTTATGCTATAGTACATTTCTTGGACATAGCTCCAAAAATATTAAAATGAAAATAATTTATATGTTGCAAAAATAAGTAATGGAAGGGCCCATCTCAATAGACCTAGTGGTATAATTCCCACCTTTTTAAAAATAAATAATAAACATATATTATGGTCTTTCTGAACTGCTAAAACACTATACAAAACACTCCCTTCTTGGAACAAATTGCTGAAATTCATTTATTGAATCTGTCACTCATTTGGAGCAACTTTAAATAATCTTCATCTAGTTAGACACAATTTGAAGATCATGAGTCACCCTTTTTGGAAAATTCAGAAAACATTTTCATTCATCAAAGTACATTTTGTACCGGGGAGGGTGATGGATAACAACGGGCAATTGGAGCCTATTCCAGGAAGCACCAGGCATAAGGCAGAACACACCCAGTGTATTGATGTTTCAGAAATCATATGTATACATTATTTACTTGCTTAACTTCTTGCAGCGATTACGCGGAGGTAAACCGAGAATCATTAGCAATTAAAAGCCCAATTAAAACCACTACTTATTGTTCCACGTGTGTTGCTTGACTTTCTATCAAGTTACGATATATAGGCCTATTTTAAGGAGCAATTGATATATCCGTTCCATAACAGTTGGATTTATTTAATAACAGGTCAAATGCTAGCTCAAGCACCAGAATTCATTATCACGTGATGTAAGTTGTTATGGGTGCTCAATGCTGCGTGTTTACATGTGTGTTTTGCAAGCATGATGTAATACTGAATTACCTAAAGGATCATTCGACCAGCAGCTACAAATGCCACGCCGAAGTGCTGGGGTTATAAAACTGCTCTGATATCGTTGGTCTCCCGGTAAATCCCTATCCGGGTTGTACGTAACCATGAAAAATAGACAGGACGTGAGATTTCGCGTTTTGGGTTTGCTCTGGTTTATTTTTATGTTTTTACCTGGAAGACAAAGAGCTTTTGGAAAATACACAGGAGATGCCAAGTACTTTTTGTATCATGCGCTTTCATAGGCCTGCAGTAACAAGACCGATTCGCCTTCTGTCTTATGTCTAGCAGTGTGAGGTTCTTAATTCTCATTCACTTTCGCATTTTAACATTGAAGCCCACAATCGTAATCCAACTATTTTGGTTTTATCGAAAAATATAAAGAACTATCGCGATAAATGTTTATTGTGCATGTTTAATTTCATTAAAGTAACAATTCTCTACTCACAGCTATAATTAAAGTCTAATGTACAGTGCTGCCAACCATATAATTTATACTATGCATTGTAACTTTTAAAAGAAGGCTGTGCCTGTGAGTATTTTAAAAGGCCATTTCAGGACCACTAGGTTGCCTGTAGGGACACTGAAGGACAGGGGCGGATTAACGCACAGGCTAGATATGGCTTAAGCCTAGGGGCCCCACGTGTGCCAGACTGCAAGGGGGCCCCCACTGGCCAGTAAAAAATATATAATTTTATTTAAATTTGAATACGAGAAAATATCTAAACTGTATTGGCCCACAAATCGCAGGTGACGCTGATTGGGTAAACATGGCAACGCTCATAATACACGACATAATGGGCCATAAACTTGACAGGAGTGAGAACAA
>JAODKF010000138.1:2801133-2815257 GCA_026779585.1 Mormyrus proboscirostris
GTGTGTGTGTGTGTGTGTGTGTGTGTGTGTGTGTGTGTGTGTGTGTGTGTGTGTGTGTGTGTGTGTGTGTGTGTTCTCCCTGTCTTGAACTGGTTTTTGCTGAATGCTCCTGTCTCTCCTCCCGTAGCCCAAATGGATGCATTAGGCTAATCGGTGTCTCTAAATTGCCTGCAGCGCAAAACTGTGTATGTGCCCTGTGATGACTGGAATCTCACCCATGGTGTCCCTTTGCCTCATACCCTGTGCTCTCCGGGAAAAGCTCCAGGCCACCCCCTGACCAAGATAAGCGATTAGAAGGTGGACAGATGTACTCTTCTTTGACCATACTTTCTGCTTTTCCCACATCTCGCCACCCGGCCCTATACCAACACATCTCTAGACATCAAGCTTCAGCGGCTGATCATGAACAACTTGTGTGACCCGGACCTGAGCAAGGTGACAGACTGCATGGAGCATGCCCTGATGGCGCGCTACCCCCGCACCCGCTACAGCGCCGGCTGGGACGCCAAACTGGTCTGGATCCCACTCTCCTACACCCCCACCTTTGTCCTTGACTCCGTGCTCAAAATGATGATGCCCCGTCCAGCTCACAGTGTTTAAGGACGCAAATTAAATCTGGGCACGCACCAAGCCGACAGCAAAAAAAAAATAAAAAATGCCGCCAGCCAAGGCAGACGTAGGATCAGCTCCTTTCAGGTGTGGAAATTTGCACAGGAACACACTATCGTGACTAAAGGTGACGGCTGACATACAGACCAATCAGAGAGCTCAGTTTCACCAAGTACCTCTGCCTTTCGACGTGCTGAATCAGCCAAAACAGCGCCAACGCATTCAGCTATGCCACACACACCGGCGCAACAGGGAGTCACTGACTCTCACTGACAGCTCAACAGCTTTCCACTGCCAAAAATCAGCTTGGTGTGTTCCATGATTAACCAGAGACATATAAAGGTTGTGCAACTGCATTGAATACAGTTCTGTAACATTACAAAGACCCATGAGTAAAATCCACACTATTATTGTTGCATATTTCTGAATTGCAATGGTGTCATGTAGATGTCAAAATGTTTCACTGTGCCATCTGTGTAGTGAAAAAACATTCCTTCCAGCCTTGCTCTGCACATACACACACACACGGACATAAACAGCCAAAGCCATTTGTGGTTATGTTCTATGCCTTTAAAACCCAAGTGTTATTTCCAATGAAACTCGTCTTTTGTTGAGTACAAATCCATTAATACCAGACCTTGCTTGTAAGAACATTCCTGAAATTCTAGAAATGTCACATTTCTATTATAACATCCTTGTTTGATCAAAATCAGTGTTTACTTTCCCAAAATAAAGTTTTGTGTGTCCGTCCATTCTGTGTTGAGGAATCAAAGCGAATGGTTGTTCTACAAGGCCTTGTATCTCACACTGAAGTAATTAAAAAACGAGGTTTGCAAATCATAAGTCAACCACTAATAGTGCTAATCAGCATGGGAATGGAAAAGAAGGTTAGTTTGCTTTTTGCATACACTGGGTCATGAGTTAAAGAAATCAGAGAGAGTGGACATAGCTCATGCTGTGGGCAGTGGTGGCTTAATGGTTAGGGACGCACACTTGTAATTGAAAGATCGCTGGTTTGAATTCCCAACCAGCAAGGCGCCACTGAGGTACTCTGAGTTTCTGAGGTGATGAATTAGCTGCCCCTGCTATGTCACATATGGGTTAAACGCAGAGGACACATTCTGTTGTTGTGTGTCATCACTAAATTCTAATCCGTTTAGCATTTTCATATTCCTTTGTCCACCAAAAGACCAGTATCTTACAAATTTTGAAAATTTATGACCAATGTCAGTAAGAACAATCCTACTGGGTAAAGCCGTCTCAAGGAACCAGAAGACTACATCTGAGAACCTCCAGACCTACCTTGGTGCTTCTGATATCCATGTTGTTACCTTACTACCACACAAGCTGTGTGGAGATCGCATTCATGGGAGGTTAGGCAGCACAAAACATTTGCTCGCGAAAATGTAAATTACTCCACCATTCCCTTGAATGACCCAAGATTTTTTTTGCAGAAATACTCTCTGAATAGGTGAAATTGTTTTTCTTTTTGGCCATAAGTAACAATGTTATCCCAATTGTCAGGAGTTGGAGCATTTTGATTCGAGGCTGATCTTCAGCCTGTGAAGCTGGAAGTCTCACCAACGCTGAAAGAGCCGTGAATACAGATTCAGACTAATGTGTCGATAGGCAGAGCGGGAGCCCCTTCTGGGATCAGCAGCATGCTGATCATGCTAAACATTCCAGAGCCGTGAATACAAATTCAGACTAATGTGTCGATAGGCAGAGCGGGAGCCCCTTCTGGGATCAGCAGCATGCTGATCATGCTAAACATTCCAGAGCCGTGAATACAGATTCAGACTAATGTGTCGATAGGCAGAGCAGGAGCCCCTTCTGGGATCAGCAGCATGCTGATCACGCTAAACATTCCAGAAGGTCCAACAAAAAAATGAAGAGTACGAAATTCAGTGTTTTTTGATAACGAGTTGAAAATTCAGGCCATCAACCAACAGAAAGGTTTGATGAAGTTATATAAAGCACAGTCCACATGTAGGGTTTGCAAGCAGTAGTGCTTAAGATTTCCTGTAGCTCCTTCAGTAGAGTACTATGCTGATAATGTACAGTAATACACCCTAATTAGGGTTGTAACTTTGAAACGGGTGAGCATGCAAATATATATATATTCTCCCAGCTCAGTTACTTTGGGTAGAAGTATCAGATCAGTTTTGATTGCTAAAATGACATTATTGCAAGTGATTGTTCTATGTATAACAAGTATCTTTATGCATACTGTGCCACGACAGTCCATGTGGAATCTGCACCAGCAGGGGGTGATCAGCACCACGTCGGTCTATGCTAACATTGGTTTCTTCACATTTTACCACCACAATGAGCAACTGGTTGCAGTTGGCAGCCATGAATTGCCCCAACAAGGAGGCAGGACTGTTTTCCCCGCCACTGGGGAGAAGTGGAGGAGGAAAAGAAAGGGTTAACCAACTGTAAGGGTCCTTTCTGCCCCGGTGAACAACCTGCATGAAGGAGAACTGCCCCGGGGGGGGGGGGAAATGCTGCCTGCTGATTGGCTGTGTCCATACTGAAGGACCTTTGCGTAGATGATATCAGGGGCCTCCAGGGGTTTTAACCTCCACCCATGTCTCTGGCGCCTCCCTGCTGGCACAGTGCATATTTCTATAGCACATACTTCCATAGAAATTAGCTTTCAAGATGCAGAAAACAATATGAGACGTGTTATGACCTCCAGTCACAAAGGTGTGGACTGGACAATCCTTTTCTAGCTTATAAACTAATGGCCGCCTAAGACCCACCAGACGGAAGCCCTCAAAAAAAAACACTGGCTTATTCTCCAGATACTGTAATACCAGAAATGTTGTTGGGGGGGGGGGGGGTCAGTGAAGGAGACACTTGCTGAGAAGCTTGGCTTGGATTTCGTGTCACACCAGCTTTATGTCATCTCTTGTGTTTGGTTAGGTTGTGCATTAGGGGGGTGATGGAATGTCTCTGTCCTTTTATATTGGTGAATTAGTCATCATTGCTTGTTGCTTAGGTTTCACACTAGGCCACACTGAAGTCACAAATACAAGGAATAGTGTGTGTTTGTGCTTGTGCTTAATCGTTTAACTGTACTTTTTATGACCTGTAAATCACAACAGGTGTGACGTGTCCCTCCTCCTTCTGAATGGGCTGAGTTACATCATTCAAGAACTCTGCAGAAAGGGTTGAGTGAAGGGTAAATTGGATCCAACCAGTATTTGATGAGTGACCTGTAATAAGTCCTGTATGTGAAATACTGTCAGTTTTCTTAAAATGTACTGTGCAGCACACAAAACATAAATCAATAAACATTAAAAGACCAGACACCAAAAACTAATACAGCAATAGCTGTCACAAAAGTTTTTAAATATATTATCCATACATTTTGACACATAAGCCAGAGAGATAATTGATGACTTGATGTTTTAGAAATGAAAACGTTTCCTGCTCTTAGGTTAGGGAAAAAAATAATAATAGTCAAACTACTATTTGTGTCTACTGTTCTAAGCTCAAACAGGGCATGACAAGTAGACCTATATGAAACTAGATGTTCACTTCCAAGAAAAACGGAAGTATGGGTTGTGAAATGGTCTCTTTTTGCTCTCCTTCATAAGTTACTTTTTTAACGCGGTAGTTAATGAGCATCAAATACAATCCCCGAAAGCATACATGCATCATTTATATATTTGCAAATTCATGCGAACGTCAACGGAACTTCGCAGAATTACCTTGATCATGTGTGAAATTTTAGGTAAACGACCTATGGCTGAAATTTCAGCAAATACTTGTCAATGAATGATCTAAGTTAGCTTGGTTTGTTTTTCTCATCGGTTGCTTTATTAGCTTGCTGCCACTTCCACGTGAGCGCAGCATTTAGCGACCTCTGCCACGTGCTTCGGACAGTCGCGCAGTCCGGGCAGTACGGAGCCGCGACAGGACTCAGCTGGAATTAAGATACTTAAGCTGTGTATTTTCGAGATTGCATTTGGATTTAACCAGACGGCTGAACCATACTGTACATTTATTTTAAGTTTATTTATTAGTAGCTGCTTATTCTGAACCAAAAAATATGTATTCTTTGAAATCCATTCGTGTTACTAACTTGGGGGGTTTAGAGTTGCTGGGGAAAGATGCGTCTAGAAAAGTTTTGCATCGGTGTATAAACAGAATTTTAGGGAGCCGATTATATTGTTCGGCACCTCAGAATAATTTAACTAAGGAACAAGTAGGTTTGGACCGGGACCAGACGCATTCCCACGTGTAAGTGTTTTCTGGAAACTTCTTGGTTGGTTACGTTAAATAATCCATATAGCGGCAAATTAATTCTAAATCCCAGAGGGAAATTATTGATACATTCGCTCAACTTTTCCTGACAGAGACGCGTGAATTGCGATAAACTTAGATTATGGATTTGTTTTAAGCATATAGGATATGGCATGAATATCCAATAAACTGTATTTCAGCGAAATTTCACATAATTGCCATATAGTTTGATATTGAAGAAATAAGTTCGTATGGAAGGGATCAAACGTTTTTATATTAATCTTTCTCTAGCAGTTTTCTGAGTAAGGAGCCATATATATTCTATCTTGTGCAATTTCCCACTTAAAAATTCTTCTATTGCAATTTGCAAATCAAACAAACTTTAAATGGAGCTTTGAAGGCTCACGCTGATTAACAACTCGATACGATGAATAATTTTGCATATTTTAGCAACCGATCTTTGATGAACGCTTTAAAGTTTTCAGTTTTTCGATAAATCACGAACGATACTATCTTTAAAGGCTTTATGTTGGAATATCAATGCACTTATCATCTACTTCTGTTGCTAAGTGGTGTATTTTTGATTCCCTTAAATTTTATTCCCCTCAAGCGTCATGTGTCTAGGTTTAAATGGGAACCTGCGGCGTGTCCGCCGTAACTGTGAAACGCTGTTGTTTTTGCGATCCGTGATCAGCGTGTCTCATGGGAAGTTTGTGCCATATTGTACTTTATTTATGTCACCTGGCAGGAGTGTAGCCAGATCGGGTCTCAGCCGCAAATTGGATGACATGCTGTTCTACACAATCAGCGAAGGAGAGGAGAGGATGCCAATTTCCCGCTTCATCTCTGTGAGTTTGGACGAAAACTGATGCATTCTTTTCACATACAGACAAAATGGTATGTTTATATTAAGGGCCTAATAAAGAGATGGGAATGCTGTCATGCAGGTTCTGAAGAGTATTAAAAAAGGAATATTGGACCATTCTTCAGAAAGTGGTGCCGTAAATTCATTGAGGGACGAGGGAGACTGAAATCTATTCTGTGGTTCCATGAAGGTTAAACAGAGTTTAGATGTGGTGATTGGGGAGGCCAAGGAAGGTGTTTGACGTCATCGAAATGCTCTGGAAATTATTGTAGAATTTATTTAGCAGTATGTGGGTGCATTATCGTTTTGGAATAGGGGAACATTATGAGGGAACAGGGTATGCTGATAGATAAAGGGATATAGATATGGAGGAGTTCAGTAACATGTTTAGTGTCCAAAATGGAAACAGCATAATTCTGTTGTGTTGTATGCATATTAACAATATTGTATAGACTGTTAGAAAAATGAAACAAAATTACGAGGTCTCGTGTCTTTCGTGTAGTCAAATATTAGAAGAAATTAGTGGAATATATGCTACCATGACCTTTCTGGATAAACACATGAACAGTAAGATTTCTTAGCCATAATTTCATGTCATAGCCATAATGATTTTGAAGTTTCTGTGTATGTGTTGTAACAGCCTTTGCTCTTCAGATGCCCCGCCTGTATTATTGTTGCTGCTCCCATGCCCCCCCCCTGAAAATAATCTGAACCCACCCCTGCCTTTCACACAAGTGTTTTCCAAATGACAGCCCTGTCAGAGATCCCAGCTCTGAGTAGCTCACGGCATGTGCTTTTTGTGGAGATTGGGTCACACACATGATGATTCAGTTCTCTGGTAATTTTTGACATCATGGCTACTATTTTGAGTATCTATCTATCTATCTGTCTATCTATCTATCTATCTATCTATCCTGTTGATGAGCTTTGACATTTTCACAATTATTCCTATCTATTAAGAAGGTTTCTCCATGCTCAGTGTACGCGGTCATGATTTTTGAGACCGTTTCCCTTGACACATTAAATAATTTTGCTCTCTTGGCATTAGTAATTCAGGCCCTGACTCTGTGGCTTCCGTGTAACCTCATATTGCTTTTAAAACTCAGATAACAAAGTGTGAGTTATCAGACCTCATTTACAGCTCACACCTACTGCTAAGTTAACGTGTCTCTCCAGTGTAACAGCATTTTCAGTTATAATCGAGCTACATCAGAGCACTTTCTCATGTGACCTTTCTGTTATTTTCTCCACCCCTTGTACATGCTCACACGCAGACCAAAACTTGAGTTTCCCAGCTCGTTAATCCGGCAGCCGTGCTGTATCACGGTGCGAGGCCCTCTCGAGCCATTCGGTCCCAACATCGTCAGCGGTGTTAATCACCCGTGCCTTATTAAGCACGTGAAACACAAAACGGCCTGACCATGTGACCGTCAGCCGCTTGCGAAGATTGGGGTCAGTGGTTGTGAAACTGTCCATGTCCACGGACAGTTTTTATTGGGGCATATCAAAGAACCACGTACATAAAAGTGCATCGTCATCCATGGGCGACCTTTCGCGGTGTGTGTCGGCTGGCTGGCGGGAGACGGCTTCACCGGCCGCCTCAGCGCCCCTCACCCTATCGATTTGCTCAGGACAAGCCAGCCGGCCTCGGGTCTATTAAAAGATACCACGTGCCATGACATCTGTTTAGGTGGCGGCCCGCCCCGCACGGTAGCGCCGTATGCCTGGGCCATACTGAGGTATGGGGACGGCAGATTTTTGGCCGCGGGCAACAGCGTTTTTAATGGCCTGTCTATTATTAAATTACAGAGAACGAAATGGAACCATTTGTAGTTTAATGCATACAAAAACAGAAATAACTATTTAAACGCGAACATAAATACGTGGCATATCGAATATAGATGAGCTGGGGATCGTAATGGAGCTTATCCGAAACGTGGTTTGGTTCCCGAATCCCTGACAGATGTCCTGCGATTCCCATGCTGTCATCCTTGGCTGCGTCACATGTCCACCCTCGTGTGCCCAGTTCCACACGGCTGGCCTGTTGTTTTGTGGGGGTGGCCTATAGAGAGAGGAACAGTTTTTCTTAGAGACACCATCCTCTGCCCTTTCTCTAAACCCTTTCCCAAGACCTTTTGGAGATGTACATTTGGTAGGGTTTTTTTCATTTACCGGTTGCATATGTTGAGACTGTTATCCCTGAAAATAAAATCCCAGAGCATGTCATCAATATTTCTAAAACTCAAACATTTGATTACAGAAATGTCCTGTAATCATCCATGAGATCTCACGTATGATCAGTGAGATCGGTGATATCTTACTTCTGGATATATTCATGCCACGTCGGCTTTATGCTTGTGATCAGCATTTCATTCTTGGCACGCATTAGGTTTGTACGCAATGCACACAATTTGTGTAACTCGTTTTGGATTTTTATTGGGTGGCGTATCTTATTCTGGCATGGGTATGAGATTTCAGAAGAGTAGGTATAGGACAAAATAGTGTGGAGCAGTAACATAAATACAGAAATATAGGAGTGAACAACAGTAAACATGAAAACTGGCACTGGTGGTGCTCAAGCTTTGCTTGCACATTTTTTAAACTATCTGTTTTTAAACACTAGAGGATATGTACCTGAAACAGGCAAAGCAGCAGTTCCAGCTGGTAGTGGAGCCTCGTACCTTCTTCATCGCTTCTGACCTCGTCATTTTCTAGGCACTGAAGAGCCACGGTCTGCTGACCTCCGACCCCCGTCTGCGGGACTGCATGAAGAACCTCCGGAACGCCGTGCAGGAGTCCATCGGTGACGTCATCATGGACCGGAAGCTCTTCCAGAAGTGAGAACTGTTCTTAAGAGATTGCATGTCGCTCCCAGGTTCTCAGAGGGAAGGAGGGGCTATTTCTAGCGCGACATTTGGGAGACCCCCCCAAGTAAAGGGTCAGAGTTTTAGCGGGTTCCGAGTGTGGAGACGGAGCCGGTGCTCCGAAGATGCCTGACAGCGGAAGGCGCAGGGAGGATTGATAGCCGACAGCTGGTATGGTTTTGGTGGGAATCCACATGAGGCCTGAGAGCGGACCGGAGACAAAGCTGTTGGCCCAAACAGCACTGCAGCTGTACCACACTACTGTGGTTCTGTATCTGTTATTTCAGGGAAATCTTCTGAATTGGCTGTGATCAAATTCCTGTGAGTGATTGGTTATGTCTGTCCTTGCATGTACAGTAGCAACTTAGCAATTGACATAACTCAATCGGTTATGTTATTTGAGTTTAGCCACTTCCTTCAAAGCACATACTAATACACTAGGGGCGATTTTAGAGGCAATAATTCACAAAACCATATGTTTTTGGGCTGTGGGAGAAAACTGGAGGAAGTATGGGGAGAACATGCACACACTGAATCATGGTCAGTAATCGAACCGCTTAACCCTGGCAGTGTAACGCTGTTGTGCTGCTTTGAGAAAGTAGGAAATTGACCATACACTGTCAGTCGCTGCTTGCTTTAACCAATCATGGAACCAGCAGGGACTGGGTTAAACCATGATTGGCAGAGCACTGAAATCTCATCCACTCTGGCCTCCTTTGTAAATGTCACCCTGGAGAGCAGCCGAGATCTTTTTTGATGACAGTTTTTAATAATATGTACCCGACACTGGCCAGGCAGCTGCACGATATTTCATCAGCGAGTCACGTGGCTCCTTCCAGGTCAAGTCATACCATCCTTACACCAAGACAGGGGACAAGAAATTCCCCCAGGAGCACCGTGTGAACTGCAGACAGCAAAGGACAAAGGGGGTGAACCTAAGCATGTATGTACATCAAGTCAAGTCACATTTTATTGTCATTCCAAAGTATGTAGAAATACGATAAAACGAAATAGTGTTTGTCTGAGACTTTAAAAACGGATTTACACATATGGAAACCCAAAACACACCAGACAATAATGAATAAACAAACAGATATGCTATACTAACAGTACAGCTTTTGACTCAAGCTGTGCAGTCAGTTTGAGCTGTATACAACAGTGGATTAAAAAAAACAATAGTGCCCGATTATGTAAACAATGGTAATAATGGTGAAACTGAAGCAGCATGGAACAGTAGAATAAAAACAACAGTGTCAGTAGAGTGACAACAAATAAACAAAGAGTAAAGTGATTTGTGCCAGCTGACTGTCCACAGGTGTCGTCATGCTGACAGTGAACAAATGTAGAGGATGTAAGGAGATATGGGTCCATGGAACATCTAGTCATATTTAAATGGCACGTTTACAATGTGAGAAGGTCTCAGCAAGAATGGACTTTCTGGAATCAGTGGTTCAAGGGTGCTCATTGCCGGATAGCGTGGAGAGTTTTGATGCAGCAGTGGCCATCCAAACCGGTGCATACTAGTTGGAACGAGGTTGAAACTGACATTAGCGGTGCCGCGTGTTGTCAGTAGTGTTGCACCCAGTGAGATGTTGGATGGGTAGAACTTGCAACCAGGTGTGTTGAGTGGTTTTATTGTTTAAGCTTGTTTTGCTGAAGCTGCACTTTTTGTGTGGCTACTACTTAATCAATATGCTACTTCTAATGTATAGCCTGTGTCACATACTGTGTAGCTGTGAAGCAGGTGGCAGGTGTCTGGCCAGGAGTATTGTGTTGATTATGGCCACCTGTTCCTCATTTCGTTGGCACTATAGATGTTTGATGTTTTTTTCATCCCTTGTCCTCAGTGTGCCTGCCTAGATTCTGGCGCTCATTCTCTTCAGCGTGACTGAGATTGTTGTCCTTGACGCCCACCTCTGCATCTGCTTTTCCTTTCTTTTTTTTTTCTTGTCTCACGCCAAAATATCTTATTTTGTTTTCCACGTTAATCCCCATTCTGACCCAAAACTGTAACCCCGGAGACCCCACATAAATTTCCCATTTTGTGACTCTGTCCTTCCCCAACCTATCTTCACATCACAAGGATGCATTCGACCCTCTTGCACCGATGGATTCCTATAGCTGTGTGCCGTATAAATAATGCGTAAATTATATATAAATAACGGTGCTCTTGCCCCAGGTGTGTTGGTGGAAATATCGTCCTCCTGTCTCAAGCCTTCCGGAAGAAATTCATCATCCCTGATTTTGAGGCCTTTGTTTCCAACATCGATAAAATCTACCACAAAGTCCAGAGGCAGGAGGAGGGGCAGGTGGGTATTTCTGTGAGCTCCACCTCACGCCTGCCCGTTGCCGTGATGTTTTCTTCCTCGGTTGCTTTGACAGTCACATCCCATGTGACACTTTGTATGCAGGTAGCTGACTACATCCCCCACCTGGCCAAATTTAGCCCCGACCTCTGGGGTGTGTCCCTGTGCACAGTGGACGGGCAGAGGTGAGTCATCTGCTGCCCATTTCTCCCTCTGACTTGCCGTTGATCGGTTCTGTCGTTTTGATTTATATTTTAGCTGCTTTGTCACTATTTACTGGTTTCCTCACAGTTTGCCTTTCGAGGTTCTCTTCTTTTGGAGACAAGAACAGGTTCGGAACTTTAACCACCATGAAACCTGTCGCACTGTGTGTTTTGTTGATATTTCCATGTTAATAGATAGTTTTTAACTACTTTCTAAATTATTCCCCCACCACCCACAATGGCATGGTCTCTCTATCGTGGCAGGCACTCGGTGGGTGACACCAGGATCCCGTTCTGCCTGCAGTCGTGTGTGAAGCCTCTGGAGTATGCCATCGTTGTGCACGAGGCCGGCACGGAGCAAGTGCATCGCTACGTGGGCAAGGAACCCAGTGGTCTTAAGTTCAATAAGCTGTTCCTCAACGAGGAAGGTGAGTGATGCGGCCACCATATATCCCAGAATTCTCAGCACTGGTGTCTCGTTAGTAGCTTGGCGAACCCTTCAAGTGCTTGATGGGAAGGTCAACGATAATGGTGTTTGTTCACGTGACTAAAGCTTAACTAAACTGATGACAGACACGGGTGATACACATTTCCCAAAACCAAGACTGTTTACTACACTATCTGGTTAATTCTTGCATTTGCCCATAAATGATTGACTACTCCAGTAAGACTGCTGCCACAGCCATTTGCAGCCGTCCCACTCACATTTGATCTCGTTGCCTGCTGACCCACTTCTTGTGTTTGGTTTGGTATCTTATTGATTTCTTCTTCCTAAGTCGAGCTTGGCCCCCTGTCTGTTTTGACAAGCTGTTGTCCCCCCCACAGAGAAACCCCACAACCCCATGGTCAATGCTGGCGCCATAGTCATCAACTCCCTTATTAAGGTAAAAGCTCATCCCATGGGGCTCACCCCCGGCTCTGATTGGCCGAATGCGTCTGTGAGTGCCTCATAAGGGCGTTCAGTTAGATGCCCTCCTGTCCTCTGCTGTCGTGCTTGTGTAATTTCTGGAATTCAGGGTGCAAGCGATGATACAACCCTCAAGCTAGCAAACAGGAGAGGGGCCAGCTGTGACGTAAACATTTCGTATATATCTCCTCATCCATCTTATCCAGTACAAGGTTGTGGTGAGCTTGGAGCTTGTCCCATCAAGCTCAGGGTACAGGACTCTTTGGACATCATGCGTACAAACAAGATTTTAATTAGTGCCCCTGGGTAGCATGCAGGCTAAACGATGCTTCTGTTTTTGTTTCCATTGTTATCATTAGTTTTTCATTAATAAACCACCCAGGCGTTGAGTTGTACATAGTTAGCACTTTGACGTTCTGGTTTTGGCTGGCTGGTGTTGACTCACACAGACACGCACATACACACACAGACACATGGAACTATACACTTTCTTATGGGACACTCCACAGTTCAAGGTTTATGAGTCTGCTGACTGGCTTCAGAAGGCCATCTTCCTGTACGGACGAGCCTCTTTTACTGTGGGACGTGCTGTTTTTCCTCCATTCCTTCTTTCCCCATTTTTCTGTGCTTTCCCAATCTGCTTTGGCGGCTGAACAAGGCTCGTCTCTCCCCATGCCGCATGCTCCCCTGAGACAGAGAGAACAGCAGGGGGTTATAGGTGGGCGTTGCCTTGGCCCGGCCAATCACGGGCGTCCTTTCAGAGGGTGTGTGTCTGAGGGCCACTTCAGCCAATTATAGCAGAGGAGTCTCAGAGTGGATGTATGTAGGGTGTGTTGATAGCGTATCTCAAAAGGGTAAATGTGGTAAGTGGGGGGCACGTGGTTGGGGGGTGTTACATAATGGGGAAAAAATCAGATGGAAATACAGTATATCAAACAGCCCGATGACCAGCCGAACCCTGAAGTGTAAATAGAGATGCACCACAAAAGGGGAAATTCTGCTTTATATAAGAGGGGGGGCACGCGGAGGCAGGTGTTACTCACAGCCTGGGAGGCGTACTCCATATCCCATCACGTAGAAATCCAGCCTCCCTCATTATAAACAATCCTTAATGTCTCCGTGTGAGGATAACCTTTCCTGTCTGGTTTCTCGAGTAGACTATAAATTGTTTGGAGTTTACAACTTGGCTGCAACTTTGAGCCTGGCGCTGAAACTGTGTCTGGGCATTAGCGGGTTTTCCCGCTAATGCTCACATTAGCAGATGGCCGGTTTGGTCGCAGCAGGCTGGACCTTCTCCCACCTGCACTGCGATGTGATTGGACATTGCCCCCCTGTGGCAGCTTGGAGCATTGCATGACTTTGTGTAGCCTTTGTTGCTATGGTGCTTTCCTTTGCTGAAAAGGGTATTTACATGAGAACCACCTTGCATGTTTTGGTGCTAATTATTTTTTCCCCTCCCCTTTTCTTTAAGCCTGGTGCAAACAAGGCAGCCAAGTTTGACTACGTGAGTAACAAAGGAATCGCTTTAGCATCTATAGCTTCTTTAGTCTGCATTTTTGCTCTTCTTATAAACTCTGTACCCTTATTTGTGTAACAGCATGACCATGGACCCTCCCCCAGCCCCCCATCCCCGTCACGATGACCCTGTAATTAGTGTTCGCTCACACGTCTCATCATCTTTTATCTTAAGCCCCGTGATTAAGCCTCGGTCTTACGCGTCCCGGGACCACGTCCCTTTAACAGATGGATGAGTCATTAAGATGCGGGTCTTTGTCTCCCAGGTGATGGATTTCATCAATAAGATGGCAGGACGGGAATATGTAGGATTCAGCAATGCCACGTGAGTCATCCCACGGCTGCAAACTCGCACGCTGATGGAGGGCTGTCCAGTGTCAGAATTATGGGAAAATTATCATGCCTTAAAGTGATTTCAGGCTGCGAGGTCGTGTGGGTCTTGTGGGAATCGGCCATGATTATGATAACCACTGGTAATGAGGTGATATCGATCTGCAGCTTCCAGTCAGAGAAGGAGACGGGAGACAGGAATTATGCCATTGGATACTACCTCAAGGAGAAAAAGGTGGGCCACTGTTTTGGCTCCGGGAGAGGCGGGGGA
>JAODKF010000138.1:2823518-2845149 GCA_026779585.1 Mormyrus proboscirostris
TTTATTATTATTTTATTTATTTTTAATTTATTTTTTTTACGTGGTCAGCATCGCGGGCCACATTTGCATCTGTGACGGGCCGCAGGTTGAGAACCACTGCCATAGTGTGTGCATGTGAGCACTGTAAGGTATGCAGTGCAGTGAACTGGTGCCTGCATATTCCCATAGCGTGTGCATGTGAGCACTGTAAGGTATGCAGTGCAGTGAACTGGTGTCTGCAAATTCCCATAGTGTGTGCATGTGAGCACTGTAAGGTATGCAGTGCAGTGATCTGGTGCCTGCATATTCCCATAGCGTGTGCACGTGAGCACTGAAATGAGCTGGCAGGTTGTCCCCACGCCTTGGGTCCTCTGCTCCCTGGGTAAGCTCCAGCCTTCCTATCGCTCCATACTGGATAAAGTGGTTATGTGAAAATGGATGGATGCTTGAGGCTGACAGTGGAGGGACAAACACATTTGCCTCAGCTGCCATTTAAATTAATGACAGCAGAAGTAATAAGTAAAGGAGTGAAGTGCATTCCGCCCACTGTGGATTTGAAAGCCTTGTGTCTCCCATCGCTACACATGCACTCATAAAGGCCGGCTTTGCAGTACATTGCAGAGAGACTGTGGAGTCTTTCAAAATCCATCCGTCTCTTTTCAATAACTATTCTTCCAGCAGGGATCAGTCTCTATGTAATCACATGGGCTCTCCAAGGGCAATTTAAGTCACCAGTTCACCTCAGTTACCTGTCGGTTGAGGGATATGGATGAAAACTGATCTATGACAAAAAAACATGTTCGCACAAAGCTGCCGCCCCTTTCAAACCACATCTAGAGGCCTCAGTATTGTGTGACATTAATCTCTGATATGTTCAAGGGCGTAGCTAGAAATTCTGGGTCCCTGGAAAAAATGCTACCTTGGGCCCCATGAAGAAAGATCCAATGTTAATGCAAGTTTGGGTCCCTGCAAAGTGTTGGGTGCCTGAATGTGACAGGTTATCTATACTCCTGCAACATCTCTGGATGTCTGTATCCAGTTGTTCTTCATTGGTTTACCGTTAGTGAATAACGTTCGTTATGAGCATTGCTGAAGCTCTGTTAGTAAGGGCAGTGTATCAAAATGAATGAAAAACATTATTGAGCAATATATTGCAGGAGTACCCTCACCTAGGGCGCCCTCACCTGGCAACCGGACTCATTGCCACCTCCGGCACAGATCATGGTGGTCCTTACAGAGGCTCCCCACCAGTCACTTCTGGAGCAGATGCTGTGGTCCACAATAGGCAGGTAGGCCTGCTTCAAGGTAGGAGAGAGCTGACCTCCAGCTGTGGGGCAAAAGATCGAGGGTCACGCATGGGAACGTCATAAATGCCCGATAAATGGAACATGAAATGTCATTAAACTGCCAGTCAGTGCTGCTCTGGCCACACTTACTCTGGGTTCGGCCCCAGCCGCTGATGTAGCAGGGGTTGTTGTTGGGCAGGATCTGCCCCGAGGGGGGCAGCGGGCCCAGCTGCACGTTGACATTGAGGACAGCGTCAGTGGAGAGGCGGAGTAGGGCGATATCGTACCTGAGGCCACAAATGCATGACAGAAGTTATACTTGTGCCTCAACAGATGGGTCACAGTTTCATTTCAATTTATTGGCATTTCAGGTCCCAGCGGTCACTGGAACATGCTGCTAATACAGATTTCAGGGTAACACTTCATTTGATGGGGCACAAATATAGTATTATACTATTACTTATGTGTTAACCACAAACTAAGGCTTAGTTACATACTGATCTCATGTTAATTCATCATTAATGAATTGTGACGTTTCATCTTAAGCATCTACTATATTTGTTACTGTATCTGTTAGTTCTGTAAACCTTTGTGATCCACAAGTAAAGAATAACAAGTGAAATACTGATCTCATGTTTGTTCATCATTAATGAATTGTGACATCTTTTATCTGAAGTAGCAACTATATTTGTTCATCATTTCTACGCCACTACTAACAGAATTATTAATAAGTATTTGTGCCCTGTCAAGTAAAGTGTTACCATTTTCAGGTAACACACCGCTCTCATTGCCTCAAGGACATCTATCCATCCATCCATCCATCCATCCATCCATCCACACCCAGTTGTCCTATGCACGCTTGCAGGTGTCTTCGAGCCTATCCTGGAAGCAATTCCTCGTAGCATGTTTTTGGACTGAGAGGGGAACCTGGATGAAACCCCGCAATGACATGGGGAGAACATGCAAACTCCACACGCATGAAGTGGAAAAGTGGAAACTCAAAATCAATAGTGCTAACCGCTGCACCACCGTGCCGTGCTCCTAAAACAGTCTCAAACAGTACAAAAAATCACAATAACAAAGACAGTCAACTGGTTAAGTGGTGATCCAGGCCCTGTCCCAGGAGGGTGTATGATGAGGTATATCCTAGACAGAACATCCAGGAAACCATGGGGGGAATAATACAGGCATCGCTCACTCACAGCTGAGAGGAAAATTCAAACACACAGTCCTAAAGCTGTGACACATCAACTATACTGACCCTGCCACCATACTGTACCCAAGTGCAACCAAAGTTTTTAAAAATGAGCTCAGAATTTCGGCTAACTTTAGCACTCTGCCTGGTGCTCACCACAGCCCTCGTTATCAGATCGGATTGGACCAGCACTAAACGGGGGTGAGATTTCATCACCAATCTGAACCAATCTGGCTCATGCAGAGTACCCCATGTTCTGCTGTGCATAGGACATAATGGACTTTTTTCACAGCTGAGAAATCTTTCAAATTCATACCCACTTTTTAAATTACTTTTAACATTTCTTATTTGTATTAACTTAGTCTATTTAGGCCATACAAGTAGAAGAGGTCGTAGATAAAGACATGCACTCGACCTCGTAGAATGCACAGAAAACTGCAAATATACACACTGAAATATCAGCCCCACTGTGGAGGCAGGACTGAGACCTGAGCTCTATACCAACCGAAAAAGCAAAATAAAACGGCCTGTCAATTATGATGCCACACAGACATTTGTGCCAATAATGAGCCAGTGAGAGCAAGAGATCAGTATACAGTACAGCTGTTCCATCCACCCAATTAATGCAAAGTAATTGCATAGCAACAGCGCGAGCTGACAGTCCAGTTAGAGCTACCTGTGAATGCTAGCTCCAGCCGCATTAATTGCTTGAGGCCTAGCTTTAGGGGATTGCACGTTGATGACCAAATCCTGGCACTTAGCTTGCTGGCTAGCATTACCTAATGCACACAATGCTGTTCACACAGTGGGCGTAATGTGCAATGCAGAATATTTTATTGTACTTCATTCTGCTTCATGCTTACTCATCACTGGCTATGGTCAGATGACAGATTCATTATTTGCTTCATAAGGCCATTCATTTCATTACTTCACATCAATAGTCCACATTCTAGGTTCAATTTTAGGTAAACATGAGTCCTTTTAATTTACCTGCAGGCGATCTAACTCCTATGCTATTCTGATTAATATTTAACAAAAATTAACAAGGCACAACAAAAAGGTGCTTTTTGTACTGAATTTGCAAGGACGGCCATTTCTAAGGCGTTCTTTCCTTATACAGATATTTCACTGGAATTGCTGCAATTAGAACACAACTGATTATTAATGCAATCCAATTCACTGAATGGAGTGAAAATCTTACTGAGCAAAATTAGCTTTGTTATAACTGTCAAATTAATTACAATGTTAATTTGGCCTCCACAGCAGCGCATCTCAAATCGCCTGCTGTAAAAATATGATTTAACAAATGTTGTTTTTCTTCCTACTCACCCATTAGAAAGCCGGTTGGGGTCCCAGTTAGGGTGCACATACACGTAACTCACACTGAGGTACTGCTCCGTGCCCTCGTGAACATTGATGTTGTGGTCGCCAACAACCACACGCCAAGTCCTCTGCCTGGAAAACAAAACGTCATAACGACTTCACTTACCCATATCCAGCTAGTCGATGGCACAAATGACAGAGTAAGGTTTAACACAACCGCAGAATTTTATTGGTAACACACTCAGACACACTACAGAATGGAGACTTATTAAGCTCTAGAGCTCTGCTAACACTCTCATCAATGGTATGTCCAAACTGCACCCCCTCAAAATGACTATTTACATGTGCTGCATCACCGCAAGCATCAGAGTGACAAAGCTTGCCTCAAACAAAGCAATAAAATAAAGTAATCATGAAATAATTATGCTAAATAACATTAACTGGTCTACTCCCAGCATACCTCTCTCCCTAGCCAGGAAATTACAGCTCGACAGCAACACGAGCTGTATCTTTTTAATCCTGTTGATCTCAAAATTGTCACCAATGCTAATTGCCACAGTCCTGTTTTTTTTCTTGACCGTGCAAATGTTGAAATCAATTATGAATGTGCGACAGAAGATATATAGAACATCTGTTCTGAAGTGTCATGGAGATTGCTGACAGCCAACACTCCTTGATTCATTTGGGTGGGACACCAGCTTTCTGGTTAGACAAGATAAAGCTGGTGCTCAACCTATTATTTTGCAATACGAATGCAACAAAATTTATCTGCGCCTCCTGAAAGTGGAAAGCAAGGATATCTGAGGGTGTTCTTTGAAGACCTCACATGAATGTCTATCCTTCCATGTCACAGCATCAATAAAGCCTTAAGCAACTGAGGCCACTCGCTTGTGCTTTTGTCACAACATAAACATCCGGTTATCGAGCTGCATTTTAACATATCGGAGTCTTCCAATGTCCCCCAGAAATAAGATCAACTAATCAGTATAATTTTTTTCTTGAAATTTTCTATTTTCCAGGCATGCTGCTGGGGAATACTTCTTCCATTTTCCCCAGTATCAGCTGAAGATCGACACAGATTTAGAACTAATGAAGAATTTGCTCCTTCGATCAATAAAGTTAATCTTAATGTCTCTTTGTGGTTATGTATCTTTTACACGAAGCCAATAAGCAGAAGAAATACAACTTTTGGACAAGGTCTGAAGTTAAGTTCAAAATGAAAGGCTGGTAAGGGACATGGATACCCTGGTAGATTTAGGGGGGATGGTTTATAGAGCTCCCTGAGGACACCGACGACCCTCCCAGTCGGGGAACCCCAAGGTGACATTTCACCAGGGGGCTCAGAATATCTAGCTACACCCCTGGCCTTGATTAATCCTCTGTCTTCCTTTGTTTCCAGCGTAATCCTTTGCAAATGTACTTTTGTTGATATTGGTCTATTTGTTGTAAAGTACAGTACTGTCCAAAGGTCTTAGGCAGTCAGCGAAAATGATATTTAAATGATTTTCATTTTGGCGTAAAACTATGACATCTGCCAGTGTGCGTTAGTTTAGCCATTTCAAAACATCTACTAAACTCACCCCAGTATTTGCAGCAACCGTCCAATATGCCCATGTATTTCGACTTAATCATTACCCTACACTGTTTGCCTAATCAATAATTAATTAAGTGTGCTGATGGTGAAATTTAACACATACATGGAATGGCGGAAAGGAGAGCTTTGGGAACAGAAGCTGTGTATGTCTAGCTACCCAACAATTGATCATTTTTTATTCTGTTACTGTTCACTTATATAAATTCTAATGTAAAACTGTGTTTTTTTTCCCTCAGCAAATATACACTTAATACCCAAACAAATGACCTTAAACATTTTCTTTGACTGCCTTCTTTGACTTTTGCAGTGAATATTTAACACTGTACAGGACTTTACAGTGCCACCAATGTTGCCATGCAACTGAATTATTAGATATGATTTACAGGCAGTCTAAAAATTAACCGAGATACCGCCCATGAATGAAGGATTTTGAAAAATGACATTGGAAATAGAGGCTGCATTGAGTGATTCATCGACAAGCCCAAGGACTTCCTATACTCAAAGGTGTAGCAGCTGTTAGAGTGAGTATTTACTAGCATACGATCTGGAGTCTCACTTGTCCACACAGTGAGCTGCTGTCATGACCCATCCTCTCCTGATCAGAGTTCCACCACACGTGTGGTAGAAGTTTCCACTAGACAGGTACTGAAGCGAGATCTGGAAAGAGAAGAGCGAAAAGCTGATTAAGCAAAGATCTGTAAGTCGACAGGTTATTTGTACAGTCGGTGCTCGCCCGATCGACCGAACGTGCAACTCTCCCGCGGGAGTGATAGCCGATTCGGAGAAAACAAGTACATTTGCTCTTTACATCTATTTATTTAGCAGATCCTTTTGTCCAGAGCGACATACAAGCAAAGCGGATCATTTCCCGCAAGCACACAGCAGTCAGGGAGGCAGGAAGCTGTAGGTGCAGCTGGCCTGAGCTTCCAGTGAACGACTAATAAAAAGTACAAGTTAGCACTGGAGCAAGAGCTATATAATGCGTCCCAAAAAGACACAGCAGAAACTATTCACATCAAAGACATAGGAAAACAGGACCAGTGGAGTCAACTTGGATCTAAAGGTACTAACGGGCGTAGATCAGCATTACTCAGTTACTGACTTGGGTAATTTTACTTATTATACTTGCATTTGTTTTACATTTGTCACTGTGATTTTGCATATCATTTTGCAGGATATTAGTCAATATCACCTACACTGAAGGTCTCATGGAATGAAGAACTAAGAGTCCTAATGCTGGCATATGGAAAGTGAAAAAAAGCAAACGATGATTGTGTGGTTGATCAATTGATTTATCGCGCATTCATATGCTGGGAACAGGGCGTACCTGCCAGGGCCAGGTGTGGGGGGGTGCAACCTCTCCCCCGACAACCCTCCCTTCTACATCCTCGATGTAGCGCGGCTGGGGCTTGATCTCGGCAAGCGCTACAGAAACACAAGAACGAAAATGAAAACGTAGGTGGTTGTAAAGGTTATCGGATTGTAGCAGTTTGCGGCATTTCACGGTACAGGTTCCATTCAAAGCTCAATGCAGCTCTGAATGCTCATGAAGATACAGTAAGTAAGTAATGCACAACCTCCAGAAATGAACCTCCGCGGCGTAGCAGTGCTAATGTACACAAGCCTTTGCTGTCGGGAAAATGCATCTCACGCGTGAAACAGAAACCCAGGCTTTGGAGGAGGTGGAAGGTCGGTTCTTACCCAGGGAGGCCAGACCGCTCAGCAGTAGGATCCTCAGCATGTCTGCAGGGATTCAGGAGTCTCTATACCAAGACAAGTGGCTCTAGAAGCCTTATATTCAGTTTCTAGGTACTAAGGGATTCCAACAGGTGATGCTGCCAGTGCACCAGATGTGTATGTTCCCACTGGTAAAGATCAAGGGCAGGGATCAAGGCCGGCTTGTTCCCAACCTGTGAGAGTTGAGTAGCTAAAAATCTTGCTTCTTACACCTGTGGTTCCATTTCTTATCTTCCTATTGCTTTTACAGCGGGGGTGAAGCACTCCTTTCCATAGAGGGGCCCAATGTCTGCAGGATTTCGCTTTAGCTTTCTGTTATCAACTGCTCTGCGCCTAGAACACCAGCCTGACTTAGATCATAGTAACAGCTCCAGTAACGTATTTCACGCCGAAGACCGACACACCGATTGACAAACGAGCTACTGCTATTGCTCAGTGAGAACAACATATTTTGATGTCTGCGAGTGCTCTGGAGTGTGTATTATGTTCACTCATTATTTGAACCAAATTATGTGCCAGTCGAACAAATATAAATACACTGCAAGTATGTGTGTCTTGAGTGTGACAGGTGATATTAATGACTGAGATATAATGTGCTAGGCGATTAAATAACCAAAGGTACTTTTAAGGAAAGATAGATCATAGTAATGCATGTTAATAATGTATGTGATGCTGCTGTTTGTATATTAACTGCTGGGGCTGAGAAAATGCATTCACATTTGCGTTTGCCAAGCTATTCTGTTTCGGCTCTTGCATTTCATTGCTCTTGCATGATGTTATGTAAATGAGAGAAGTGAGGTGACTGGTTGGTTATGTCCACAGAATTTCTATCATTATGACTCAGTGTATATGGGGTAGTGTGTGTCTCCATATATTAGGAATCCCTACCCGTGTGCCAAAGGTCCCTGATGTGAAGCCCATTGTCAGCAGAGTAACCATATCAGCGCTGGGAACTTGAACAAGGTCCTTAACCCCCATTTGCATGTAAATTATTGGGACAATTTTGAATATTTTCCCCAAAGCAAACTGACCGATCCATTGATAAGTACGACCAAATAAATGACCAAGATAGATCATATTAGAAGATCATTACATACACCCAGTGCCACATACCTTCACAACAAATTTACTTTTCAAGACTATTCTTTCCTGACGCCACTTCCACTCAAGGTCACACATCTTGCTCAATAACTTCTGAAATCGTGAAAACTAATCACGTTTTCAGCCTCACTGCAAAACACAACTTTTGTTTACAGCTTTCATTGTGTTCATTCACGAAGTGCCTGGAGCCAGTCCCAGGAAGAACAGCTCACATGGTGGAGGTACATTCTGTATTATGTCTTTGTGGGGACTCTCCATTCGTTTCTATGGGGAAACTTGAATCCCAACATGACGATCTTAACCCCTTCCCAGCCCTAACCTTAACCATAAGTAACCAAACAAAACATGAGACTTTTTGCATTTTACTTTTTTGATTGCATGCACAAATCTTTGTGGGGACCTGAAAAATGGTCCCCACATCATCAAAATGATAAGTCTTTATTACATTGTCAGGGACATTTAGTCCCCACGATGTAATAATTATATCTGGCTTTGTGGGGATTCACCATTCATTTCAATGGGCATAACCCTAATCCCAGCGATGACAACCATAACCCATAAGCCCTACAATGTCCTCACCTTAACCATAAGAAACCAAGCAAAATGCCAGATTTTTGGCTATTTAATTTTTTTGTTTTTTGATTGCATTCACATATATTTATAAAATTCAGTTTCTCCTTATGCAAACTAAAATAAATGTCCCCACAAGGTCAAAATAACAGGTTTTTACCACATTGTCTGGACATTTGGTCCCTACAATGTAATGTATACATAACCTACACACACACTCACATACACACAATCAGTCATACACTACAGCCAATTTAGAGATATGACTTCTACCCTATGACTCACTGTAAATGTGTCTGCTCAAGGTTAGATGTAGCTGAAATTTGCTTGCACATAAAACACTCTGCAAATGCACTTGCACCAGGTTTAATCTACTTTAAGTAATTAGGACAACTATGAACTGTTACACAGTTTGTGAAACATCTACATTTTTCTTTAAATCTCATGTGCTTTGTAAAGCTTAGCCTTTGGTGAGAGGTTAACACTCATCAAATTCAGATCTACACTGGGATGTGATAGGATCTAGTTAGCCCGGATAAATATTGTACTTCCTTTTTCACAACGAAGCCAGAACAAACAAAAAATTTAATTACTTATGTAACACAGAGCAATGTTAATTCTACGATGACATTAGTATTCACTATGCTACAGTAACATAGTTAACAATATTCATTACATTGGATAGCTGTGCATTGCTAAACAGTGCTGGGGTATCAAGTGCTTCAGCTTAATTTAAATGTGGGTGCCTAGCTAAGAGGCTAAAGAGGTGATTCTTTAGTCTGTGACAAGAGAGGGTAGGTGAACATCACGACTGATGTTGGGACCTGGCTCCATAAACAGGAGGAAATAGATGGGCTGTGGACAGAATTCTCCAGAATTTGCATTCTCTAGGTGTTGCCTGATGCTATAGCCAATTATTTTCTGAAGCCTTTGTGGTCTTCAGTTACGTCTTTATGCATTGGCCAGACCCAGCTACTTTGATGAAATCTCTGATTGTGTCCAGGAGATGTTTGATGGCGTTCTGGGTGGGGGTATCACCATGTATCTGGGAGGGCAAAAAATGGGACAGGGGGTCTCTATGAGCTGCATGTGTCAGATAGTCTACTCAACACACATAAGAGACAGGTTAAGAAGCCACTGGGTAAGTGCACTGGGTGTCCCATATAACGCCGTGTGAGCAGTGGTATATAAGGACAGCGTCCATTTTGGCAGAGTGTAGCACATGAAAAATCGTTTCACCAAGATTCTGGAATTTTGTTGCTTTTCATTCTAGCAATAAATAATAATAAACATTCAGTCATGAGTAAAGAGACATTTGGAAGGGCCACACGTTGTGCTACTAGCATGATAAGAATCAAACATTTATGCCTTAAATAACAGATTAAATCAAATGAAGCTGTTGGTGATAAACTGAAACTGAAACGACGAGAACTTAATGGTCTATTTGAAAGCATGAGACTTAATATTCTCAGATTTAATACTTCCGAGCTGGTCTCTGACTCCATTAGCACCTACTCAGAAGGGATACACATACTCACTCTTTGACATTGACTCATATTGTGTAGGATTTATTTCCATAGTCCGAGTCTATTTATAAAAAGTACACTATATTATAAAAAAAAAATAAAAAATCTTTTAGCAAGTATTTGCTCTTCTGATAGTGAGCACAATGGAGATGTGAACAATAAGGGGTGACAGGCTTTTATAATGGTGCTAATTAAAGAGAAAGTCATTACAAGTATCAGCATTTTGGGGGATTATAACCTTATCGCTACATTAAGAGACACACATCCTTTCCCAACTCGCAATTAAGCCTCTGTGGCCATGTGACACAGCGGAGGCCGTGGGAGCCGTGGTCTGCTGCAATCTGCAATCGGCCTCTCTTCCCTTTCCAGGGGGAACGAATCAAACAAAGATCACAGAGAATCACTCTGTTGCTGAACAGGATGTTTTAATTAAAGATGTTTGCCGTCGATATTGCATCCTTCTTTAACGAGGAAGATCTGGTTCCCACAAACGTGCCTAACGTGGGATGGGAAATTGACATTGTGAATGAATGAACTCTTTTGATTGGATGTAAAAATCGGCAGCTGTGAGGTGGCAGTCAGGAGAATGGTGATACAATAGACACTGATGTCAAAAAATGATGTGAGTGATTTTTCCTGAAGTCCATCTCCTGGAAATTTTATCCATAACATTTCATGTAAAGATTATGTTAAATGCATGAAGCGGAACAGAACACTGAAGAGATGAAAGCTGTAAAAACTAAATGTGTGCAGTGTGGTACCATAGTTGAGAGGACATTACCTAGATTGTCACCCGTAATGTCATTTTGTCCCTGTATTAGACAGTGGCACAAAGGCATGACTCACAGCTCTATGTCTGCACCCCCATAAACATTAATCATATTTTGAACATCAGCATCACAATCAGAACGATTTTTATTGGCCAAGTATGTCAAACATACAAGGAATGTGTCTTAATGGATGCACCCTGGTATAACATATATCATGCAATATAATACAAAACAATTTACAAACATGTATGCATGAAATTTTACACACACATTAAACTACCAGTCAGAAGCAACATGGGATGTAATAGTCTACATTTAACCAAAAAAAGAAATTTGTTTGAATTTTTAAAAAAAAAATCACTTTATTGGCAAGCTAAAACAATGATTACACCAGGTGGACTAACATATTAGTCACCATAAACTTTTAAACCAGTGGAAAAGCAGTAGTTTCAGGAATGTTTTCAGAGAAAATGCATGCCATTGTTTTAACCCTTCCATGGTTATGAATGAAACTGTAATGTCACCCCTTCGTAACTATTAAGGTCTGAAAACAGTTATAAAAAATAGGTTAACTTATAGCTAAAGATTTTTCCCAAATACAACTTCCAATTTTTACCTATTTCTATGCTCACATGACTGAAAGGGGTACGTACACAATTTACTTAATTTTACAGTCTCCTTTTTAACTGTAGACCAGGTACTGTATACGAGGTAAGTATGGTTTTGAGTCTGACTCGCTTTTAATATGAAAAATGATGGACTTTACAGTATGATGGAAGAAATTAGGCTTCTCAAAAGACACTGGGTAGGATTGCTATGTGTTGTCAATCATCACCTAAATTGACCCAATGGCCGTACAACAGAACAGCCAACAGGACATGGGTAGAAACAGTTGGTGACTGACAGTGTACAGTGATCACACTGTGGATTTTGAAGCTTTATCCCCCCCCATCACTTCTCCTACTGTGTTTCATCTCATCTATTATTTACCATGGGCCCAATCCAGTCCTGAGGAGGAAAACACCAGGCCAGAGTTGCTACCCACTGAGCTTATACCTTTTGCTATGAACATGTGTATTTCACAGAGAAAATTTGATTTGATTTTCACTGCCAATTTTGTTGATGGTCACATTAAATTTTGGTGAAGTTTCCTTTTTATTTTTAATCAAGGCCTGCAAAGTCTCACACATCTGGCGTGACACTCCCGCTTTCAGACTATCACACTCACGCAAGAAATCTTACAGTAAATCTGTATTACTTCATTATAAACCTAGAATTAGCGGCATCAAAAGCGTTGGAGTAGTTTGCAAACCCTACAGACTTTTAACAAGGTAATAACACTGTTACATACATGTAAATACGTGTGCAGACTTGTCTCAAATTAAAACTCTCATGCCAGCCAGCTGACCAAAGTTGGCAGCCCTGTTTTAATACTTGCATAACAAGCCTCACTGTCAGATAATAATCAGCAGTAATTATATCCTGCTTGATTCATTCTGATTATAGTCTGTTAGCACAATGGCTAAATTAAACCGATGCATGAACTTGTCAGTAAAATACAGGGAACATATTTAATAACAAGTTATGGCGATTTCATTTTGCAAACTTGTGATCAAGAATATTGCATAATGTGCCTGTGAAGTGTCAGAAACACCCATCACATAATTAAGGGCCTTTTCCGTGAACACCTTGCTAATTTAAGTCAAGTGTAGGTTGCATTCCATTCATGGTGTACCCTGCCTTGTGCCCTGTGCATTCTGGGATAGGCTTCTAGCAGACCATTCACTGGAAAAGGAGTTAGGCCACGTAAATGGATAGATGGCTCCTCAATGCCTAAGAAACTGGTAAACCTTTGTAAACGCGTAGTTGTTTTCGTCCATAGCAAATAAGCACCAGACTTATGTCTGACCACACAGCACGTCTTGCAGCCCAACAACCGTAAGCTGGCAGACCTTGCACCAATATCTCATATCAGCTTTTGTTGCATGAGAAGATGAGGACGGGGCTGAAACCAAAGCCTCCCACTGCAGCACTGAGTGTATGCGGCAAGAACCGGCTGGAGTACAGCCTGTCGTCGGACCTCCTAGAGAAGGGCAATGGCTGGTCCTGAGGGCAAAGCCACAGCCTTGCAGCTTAATCACTGTTGATTCAAGACCCATGAGACAATTCTACTGCAAGTGGAACTGAGTTTGATACTTTGTGTTAAAAGCTTCTGCTTTAGAAACCATAAGTTCCTTTCATTCAGTGCTGGCACCAAAATGATCATCCGATGATGCAAAAAATTAGGCTATTTGCCCAGTCCAGCCCTGTCCCCCCTGGTCAATGACTTTTACCATCACCTCACCACCCCCAACCAAGAAAATCGTGGGCCTGGCCATTAGATTGTGTCTGGTGTCGACATTACTTTCATTTAACATGTGGCCTAAACAAAATTATAAGGCTAGCAATTGCTGAAGGGATGCAGAAACTCCTTATGTTTGCAAAACGATCTGAAGTCTTGTTTTAATTTAACTTGCAAAGTGACACTGCTTGGAAAAAACGTCTAACAATTTTTAATATTCTGCTAGATTTTGTTTCTCTGTTCCCAGCCCTCGATTACCTGAGATTACTTGCAGCCTTTGTCGCAGTTATCCGAATGAAGGCTCTCATTGCAGTCATGTCCTTGCATCACCAGCTCCGAAAGCGGAACGCCTCTTCCCATCCACACTTTGAACAGTGAATCATCAACCTGCTATGTCATCCTACGGTGTTTGACCATTATGACACATTAGCGGATTTCCAGTCAGCCGGGGCGCTTGTGTTAATGTTCTCGCTCGTTCGACACCGGTGACAACACAGGATCTGAACCCAACGCCTGTTTGCAACCTTTAATTGCAATTAAACCGAGGTGCAAACAATCGATTCCCGCCCCCATCTTTTTCCTCTCACACATACGACAGGACAGCAGTGAGGGGTTGGGGTCGGAGGAGAGAGTGAAAATAGAGGACAGTCACTCTTAGCAAGGGAAAGCTGATCCAGTCAGTGCCAAAGTTCCGGATTGATCCTGCAGAAAGTGTTTCCCATTGATCTCTGCTCCCCCTGATTTGTCTGCTCTGCCTCCTTTGTGTGATTCTCCTGGTGGAGGAGGAGAGCACAGGGCACTTGTGCTCCGATTCCCCGGTGTCGTTTTACCGTGGTGGTGCCACTTACACGTGGAGCCTCACAGCCTTCGGGATACATTACGTAATCGTTAGCTACACTCAACTTTTAACACTCTTGTTGTTTGTATCTCATTAGCAGTGACAACTATAGCTGATCTGGTGGCAATGACTTTGAAATGCAATTATATATAATATATACTGACAAACATTTTTGTTACTCCTATGTATGAGATAATAGCAGCCTCTAGGTCACCGCAAAGGAGGGCGTCAGAGAGATATCTGATGGCGCTTTGCTGCGTTCGCTATTGAACTGTAAAACTATCCTCTAGAAGGAACATTGTTAACAACGATTGTGTTTTTTAAACTACAGTTTTTATTCATTTTTTATGCAGTATATAAACTTTAAAAGGGAGCCTTCTTCAGCATGTACTGCTTAAAGCCAATATTTGCATATATCTTCCATGTTAAACATTCCCATAAAATGCAGTATTTTCAGTCATCATCAGGGTCTTTCCCTTTCCCAGCTTTTCTTCACTGTGCGTTCTATAAAAAAGATTATTTTTAGGTAGCCATACAAGCCCTGAACAAGAAGTCTGGGCCGGTAGATTCAGATCAATATGATTCTTTCAATTTACAGTCACAGAACTAAATCAAATAACATGCCTTCAAACAGAATACACTGGTTAACCGTATTGCACTCATACCGTGATTCTGTTTGAAAGGCACAAATTAATTGGTGAATTCAAGTCAGTACTGCTATTCAAAAATGCTGTATTCTTGCACTTGTAGACAAGGCATGCAGTCTTTTCACAATGCTGTCCCTTTAGTGGAGACAAATTTGAAAATGGTGTGCGGTAGTAGGCCACAATGTTGCAGTCACAAGGCAGACATGCCCTCAATAAATGCAACGTTGGACACATTTTTGGCTGATCGCCTGCTTGTCATACGTCAGAGGTGTGTATTATAAAACATCATTTCTAGCACATGGAGTGTCAAACCCACCACAGAGTCTCTCCAGGACCCGAGGCTTGACGCAAGGCATCGGCCATTAACCTCATTTATGCATCTATCAGTAACAACACTACTCTCATCCAATTGCATAATATCATTTTATTATAAAATAATCTAATCATGCATAAGAAAAGCCGAAACTGGAGATTTCCAAGCGTGATATTATGTTTGCTAATGCTTAATTTGCCAGCTTTTCACCATCTAATTTAACATAAAGTCAAGCCTGAAGTTGCTTAAGGAAGAGATGCGAGCATCCTTCAGTCCTGACTCGAACCCAGCCCAGAATCTGCGGAAGGACAACCACACGTGATTCATCTTGTCAAACCGGCTTCTCCTAATCTGCGCTCTGGAGGGGGGGGGGGGGTGATCGCTGCATCCTGCTAATAGCCCTCCCTGGGACACCTTGCCTCCGCCTGCAGCTGAAGCGGACGGGCCCCGGAACCATGACACTGATGCTTAGGACATCGTTCTCCAGGACACTGATAGGAGCCCAGCCGGTGGCTGGTTACAGCTAAAAACATGTTCCACAGCTGCTCATAACTCAGGAGCAATTTACACGGAGGCTCGTGCTTCACCAGTATTGACAGTCTGTTTTGGGCCATGCTAACCATCCTCTGACATCGCCCAGACTTTCTTCAACAAAGGGTAATGACAATTTCAGAATCAGATGCCCAAGGAAATGGTTTGCAGTTATCAATAATAAAAGGCTATTGCTAGTCATCTCACTGTCTTTGCACATCATGAGGACTGCAGTGATAAGCTTGCAAAGATCATCTGCAGTATATATTGTCCTTCCATCCATCCATCCATCCATCCATCCATCCATCCATCTTCTAGCTACTTTTTTTGATTGGGGTAATGGGGTAATCCTGGAGCCTATCTAGGATGCGGCTTACCCTGGATGTGATGGCAGTCCATCACAGGGCTCTATTAATATGCCAGAAATGTCTTGTTTGAATCCAAGTGTGCACAGCTGATAACCTAATAATATGTGTATGAGATGAAAATAACTGTAGAATCAACTGTCCGATCTGAATTCCCAGGACAAACACCGATTAAAACGTGGAATGCTGTTTTTATTCATATTGAACAACTCAATCAGAATATTTTCAGTTTTAAATGGTATTTCTTATCTTATTCCATTGTGAAAAATGTTCCTGTTCTAATCAATCTACAAATGGCATTAAGAAATCTCGGGCACCTTTGCAGTCATTTAGGTCTTACGAACAAATAAGCATTTATAGGTAACGGGCATCTTACAACAATGTGTATCGTCTGATATGTGATGGGGTTTGAATGGCCTAGACTGTTCCAAGCTAAATTCAAATGCAATACAGTTTAGCTTAATGGTTAATTAAGCTAATTTTCAATTTAAAAAGTAGGAGAAAACTTTCCTTAAGACAAAGCTTAAAATAATTTCCTGACTGTGGTCATATGATTTTGCTAGAAAGTCACACATTTTCCATACTTGTAAATAGGAACTTGCACCCCATACCATTTCAGACTCCTACAACCTGCTGGATATTTTAATTTAATGAAATTCTCAATTTGCTTTATAATCTATCTGCATTGCCCTTACTCTGGTATGGACACATATATGTTTCTGTTATTTAAAATGATTCAGTCTTGCATAAATAAGGCATCAGCTGAAACCTATTTGTGATATAATCAAGATAATCTTCAGCTAGATTACTTTGAATTCAACTTTAAGGATTTGGCTTTTGAGAAAGGAGGATTTGAGAAAGTATTAATTAAAACACAAGCTGTAAAAAATGGCAGCCCAAATTCCAGATAACTGTCTTAAAACGCATTTGTTTAGCGCTTGTTTAGCATTTTGTTTAGCATTTGTTTAGCATTTTGTTTAGCGTTTATTTTCCTTATGTGAGAAGTGTAAATAGGGCCAGAGGTGAAGAGAGCCAGTTTAAACCCACAGTACATACGTGTTAAATGTGCCCACAGAGAAGACCAATAAATCCCAAGATCTACAGCAGTGTGTGTGTGTGTATATACATACATATATATAAACACACATACACGTATTGTATTGGATGGATGGATGGATGGATGGATGGATAGATAGATAGATAGATAGATAGATAGATAGATAGATAAACTGAACATGATCACCCCCACAAAAAGAAATTATGCCCAAAACAGTACAATGATATCTATAGTCATCAGTTTTAATGACATTTTGCAGAGGGTGATGTAATTACGATGGAAATACCCCTATTGCTCTTTTTAAAGTGTCAAAACACATGCACCCTAATGAAGCGTTTCTGCTCATTCTAACGAGTGATTACAGCGAGGGGGTCAGGGGTGCTTGGAGGGGGCATGGCCGCTCCAGCTACCCACTTGTCCATTTGCTTTTGAAAAAGATATGCATAACCTTTTTATTTAAAAAAAGCAAATAATATGTATAGGTAATTTTTCATAATTGATCATCAATGCATTTTGATGATGCTCCAAAGGCTACTCAGGCACCCCTGCCCCCCCCCCCCACCAAAAATCCACAGTCCAGGGTCATGAGTCCAAGCCGATCGACAATTCGTGGTTACATCACCTTCAATCCTCCACTCAAATGCGCCCTCCACTCAGGCACGGACACGGCTTTCTGACTGCTGGTTTCCACGGGAACACAGTTTCTACCCCAGCAATTATTATCATATTTACTCTGATTTATTTCCATAGTACTATAAAGGCCAGGAGGATGTTTACATTGGCCCCGAATGACGGCATATCAGTCAGCTAGGCCAAAGCAACAGAAGCATGTCGGGCCTCAACATTGACCGCTATCTAAATTCAGATCGATCTTCACGGGATGGAGGCCAGCTGGACAGTGGGAGATGGTCAGATCAGCATGTGGGAGGAAGACCGAACTGTCATGTAAAGATACAGGTAGCGTCAGGGCTCGAAGCCCAACTTGTGGTAGCCGCTGCAGATAGCTTGGTTGAGGATCAGCTTACAGGGTCTACGTTACTGTTGGCAATGGTCTTCTAACCTCAGTACCACAGTGCTACGATGTGGTCAGTGGTTAAAAACACAGTGAGGTCTGCGATATACGGAATGGTAACAGAAGTGCTCTTCGTTAGGGGGATGAAGCGGGGGGTGGAGATAATGTGTGATGTGTGATCTGGCGTGTGTGACTCGCAAGTTAATGCGAGGCAGAGATAGCAAGTCACGGAAAGAAGGGAAGGGAAACAAACGGTTCAAAACAAGAACGGGAGATGCAAGAGGCGTAGCGTGGCTCGAACTTTAGTTTATCAGATTTTTTGCTGTGATGACGAGGCTATAAGCTGACATATAACAACAATGTGAAAAACAAACAGTGATTCATCCATCCATCCAGCCAGCCAGCCATCACCCATCAATGTATTCAACCATGCATCTCTCCATCCATCCATTCATCCATCCATCCATCCATCCATTCATCCATCCATCCATGGTTGGAGTCACAAGGGGGCATAAAGCACAAGGAACATCCTGGATTGGATGGCAGTCATTAATTTTAAAATAATTGCATCTAATACTCAAACGATCAAATAACTGTTCATGGCTAGGTTAAAACATGCTGATTAATCAAGTAGGGGGAAAAAAAAGCTGAATATGGAATAAAATAAAATAAAACCGGGGACCTTCAGCCAGTGCCCTCAAAGCCAGTGTAATTACAGGGGTTAATTGCATTTAAAGCGCACTCCCTGCTTTCCCTTTAAAACTAGTTTAGATTTCAGAGATTAACTTCCCAAGTAAATGGCCAATCAGCAAGAGTCACAGCTAACTTGCCCAGCATTTGTTAACTTTTCTTCCTGTCTTTGTGAGTTGTAAAGTCATTTTGGGGAGCTACTCGTTTGTACCTCTGTTAAACATGGAATGCTTTTTGGAAACTGCTACTCCCACAATCATAGTAGGGTGCCAAACTCCTTCAGGACATCTTCTTTTTCATGCTCTTTAACCGGAGGGATGTTGTCTCCAAATGGCCTCCCATCATTAGGGTGTGTGTGGCTCAGGGAGTAAGATTTCTGTGCTTGTGCTTGGAAGGCTGCCGGTCTGGATGTGGGGACTCTCAACACTGCTGTTGGGCTCCTGAGCAAGGCCCTCAACTCCCGATTACCTCAGGAGCCCCGCACGCCAGGCAACCATGTGTTCCGACCCCGAGCTTCACTCTCACTTTACGTTTGTCTCAAAATTAGAGCAAGAAGTAATATGTGAAAAGAAGCCTTCATATATATGGCAAATAAAGCTTAATTTCTATATTGCAGACTTGCGAATTGGCATTGAGGTGTCTAAGTTGTTAAAGGTACAGTTTCAGTCCAAAGTATGAAAGTCTTCATCCGTTATCCGTTCGGATTTTTACGGATTGTTTTCACTTTTAAACAATACCACGGGGGGCTCTATTCAAGCATATGAAAATATCACCTTTCTTTCAGCCCCCACCTTAAAAGAAATATAAAAGAGTCACTACTGATTTGCACATTGAAACACATAATTAAGTTTATTCTTTTATGCTTTCCGTGTGTTTTACGTATTTCATGCCATTATATTGAATAATTTATCATTTTTTATGGAACAATTCAAAAAAGGTCCCGTCTCAAGATTTGGAAAAGCAGCCTCCCAGTTATGAGTGCGTGGTAGCAGCTGCAGCTTCTAGCCTCAGCGATAAAGAAACAAATCATCGGTAATCTGTGCGGAAAGATTCCTATGACGAAAGCCTTGTTAATGCTCTCTGAAGAACACTCTGGTACCTGCGTAACGTGTCTCTTTTCCACTTTTGATCATATGTAGTCCCCAAAGAGAAACAAAGGAAGCCTTAATATTACATCTATTGACCTCCCTGTGTTCTCATCCTGCCTGGTCTCAAAGGCTTGTTTATGTTAAAATACCTTAAGTGGTCACGCTAATTAAAAGAATACTATGCAGCCATTGATTAAATACCAAGCATGCAAAGTACACCCAATGTTATTAATGATGCAGAATATCAAAATCAGGATGGGTGGTTCTAAAAGTGGATGGATGGATGGATGGATGGATTGATGGATGGATGGATGGATGGATATCTACAGTACATCTGTTCACTTCTGATCAGCAGTAGATTAAGGCAATGCATAGACACACACACAGTGGTTAACTCCTTAATGGATAAAAAGAGCTGAGGAGAAACGCACAAAAGATAATCAAGCTATTTTTAACGTTAAACATACTAGTAGCTGGACCATTGACCGAGCGACTACAACAAGGCAGGTTATTTTATGTTACCACAAGTTGAATATTATGTAGCCTTTCTGGTTACGGTACCATTAAACTCATCTGCGATGAATACTGAGTGAATGGTAAGTGACTACACTATTATTAAGAGAAAGTCTATTATAATGAATATGATTACATATACCATAGAATAATTTACAGAATAGAACCGTTATTGTCATTGTAAATGTACAATGAAACTCTATTTGGTTTCTCCTCCAATGCTATATAAACAGAAAAAACTAAATATAGCATATAAACATTTATACATGAATAATGAACTAAAGAGTAGTAGTGCAATCATATATTTCAATTAGCAGCGCTGTAAAGATAAAATAATAGAGACCTTCTAAACAGTATATTTGAGGATGCAGTGCAGAGCGCAGTCATTCAGTGCAGTGACAGTTCATCTCGTGGTGTAGCAGTGGCCTGTTGGTGAAAATGTATGGAGGAGAGTCAATTGTTAATACAGAATTATGAAATATAGTGATACTTTAGTGATGTAACAGTATATGAAAATACAAAAGCAATGTGATGTAACTGTTCTCCTGGAACAAGATTCATGGCATAATCACAGCAGATTTGTAAATATGCATTCGCCTATTTGCGAGTGAAATGGACAAAACAAGCTGCCATCTCAGCAGGCTGGGACTGTAGAGAATTCCAGAATGGCAGCTAAAGACAGAGCCAGGCCTTCTCTCTTCATGCGTTCCATTTTGCCATCTTCACCAGAAAGCACCAGTCCACCATCAAAGGCCTCCTACTCAGAGACCTTAAAATCTGCGGCGATGCTACTGTTTCCAGAGTGGGTCACCAATGGAGATGTATCACACGCCATTGGAGATTCCCCATTGGGTAAATACAGGCATTTTTTCAGTCTCTGCTTGTTTCTGCTCTGACTTTTGGCTTGGTGTAAAACACCATCTTGTTAAAAACAAGGTCTCCACTTCCCAGACGAGACACCAGGCCGGCATCCCGCTCTTGACGTGTGCTTTCGGAAGTGTCTCCGGACAGCTCCCAGCTCCCCAACGTCGCTTCCCAGTTCCTGAGAACTCATTAGGAGCTCATTACAGCAAACGCTCCATCTGTCGATTCATATTTCCCCCCAAATCCAAAGCACCCCCCAGCACAACCACCACTACCCCCAGCCACAGCGCC
>JAODKF010000138.1:2846362-2867297 GCA_026779585.1 Mormyrus proboscirostris
GAAACACACCCCCCCCCCCCCCGCAACTCTGCTCGCATCATACCAAGTACCTGCTGCCAACGCTGTGCATCCCCATTTAATTTGTCATACAGGGCATCATCGGTAATGCCACACTTAACGCGTCTGACATGTGAAGGTGTCAGTCTGCTGGAAGCCAAAATGAAAGCCTGATGTATAAATGACTGGTGGACAACAAAAACATTAAGTGACAACTTCTCTTAGATGCAACTTGGGAAATCTACATGGCACTCCATTTATACCTCCTGATATACTACTGAATGAGTATTAATTCACATCTATCGTGCGTTTTGTTTCTTTATTTCTAGTTTTAAAATCACTGTGTCTGTGGCACTGAGGTGAAAGGTCAGACGGTCACATCACCACCGATAATTTCAGTCAAATCAGTGGCACTGAGTTTAATTAACTCCACTAAGTACAGCAGTACAAAAAATCCTTTTCAAACCCAGAGAGGGGGTGATGCAACAGCAGGCTGAAACGCTATGAGGAATCAGCGTGTTTACATGGAGGTGCAAAGGACATGATGGAGCTGTGGAAATGAGAGTCTGTGTTTTACAATTCATAAAAATCTGTGACTTCTATGCATAACCGCAAGCTACACTGATAAGGCTAAAACGAGCAGCTAAGATATCATGGGCATTTTGGGAGAAGGTTTGAGGCTGCTCTCTCCTTTGTATGCATAAATTGCCTTTTTTGTAAATATCGCTTCTGTGGGTCGCACTATTTATTAGACCATATGACGAATGCATGCATATCGAAATTAGATTCTGCGAGATTCCAATGAGCGCAATTAACACCGAAGTAAATGAGTGGCTTCTTTTTAGGTCCAGCGTTTGCCGGTTACGTTTTGAGCAAAATACCTTTAGAAAACGCCGGCTGACGCTCCCGCCAGCAGTAAGAAGCAGCATCCTCTTTACGGGTGCCGTGTCGCTCCTCTCTTCCACTCTTGTTGCTGACCCTCTCCCCTCCTCCTACCCAACACCCCCCCCCCCTCTTACTCTCGTTGACAAGCGTCACCCATAAGCAGGAGAAGCTGAAGAGCGGCTCGGAGCGGGCGGCAGCCCCCGTTTTTTTATCCGCAGCTTTTCTGCAGACACCGACAAAGCGATTTACAGACACGCAGGACACCAGAAGCCGTCATCAGAGCAACGGCACGCCAACCACTGAATCTTGATTTTTTTTTTTGTGGGAAAGGGAGGGAGGGAGGGAGGGGGGAACAACACACTGTCTATCCCCTCTACGAATAAAAAAAAAAAACACATACCTCCAAATGCATTGCTCTGCCGCTGGCGTGAAACCAGACTGATTGGTTGCAAGAAGGTACGATACCATCCCAGCCGATTTCCACGGAGGATTGTTCCTGGTGGATTGTTCTTCCCCCTTTTTCTTTGGGCTAAATGACACTTGGATTATAAGCGCCGTGGTGGACTGAACATAACAATCATCTGCCGCCAACACAACAATGCTGCTCTTTTCTTTACGCTAAATCATCCTAAAGTGGAATATAGGGATTTATACAGACACCCGGTTTTCATGTTTTTCTTCGGCTTCGTGAATCCGAGTTTGTACAAATTGGCACCGGATAATCTCATATTATTTCAAAAAACATATTTCAGTGACTTTCCATATTTCACTTTTGCACAGGTGGGGTGTTTGGAGCGTACTGACAAAAAATTATATCGTTGGGTAATTAGCGAAGAAATCGAACTGAAGGAAAGTGCTTATTTTAAGAAATTACTTTTCGGTACTGCTCTAGAAATGTTATATTGTTATGCATCACTATTGTGGCCCAAGTGTGCCTCGTAGTACCTGGCATTCATTTTGTTTCGTTTGAATTGTGGATAACGAGTGACTCTAACGAGACTTCATTAGTATATGTGAATACATAACCCAAGAAAACACTGCTGTTTTGCCCTAAGACAGTAATTTTAACTAAAACTTGCTATGGCAGAACCAAAAGCCGTCATCCCCGGATCTGATCAAGTTTTTCAATGAATTGTAGAAACTGGTTCTAGTAGATATATACGCCGAGAAGTCGTAGTAATGCTCAGAAAAAAGATCCGCGGACTTCACCAAGGCGCTTTCGCAATTTGTAGGGTATCAAATTAAGCGGCGAAAAGCCCCTGCACCAAGGAAAGAAGTGTGGGCAGGACTTGGCGACTTTGGATCTTCCGTCTCCGATCTCCTTTTCTTTCCTTCGTCTTGTGTAAGAGTCAACAGCCACCATGGACCTCAAAGAAGAGTCGGAGGAGATGGAATGCAAGCAGCCGGTGCCCATTGAAGTTTTCGCCAGCAGATCCACGCTGCACGGCATCTCGCACATGTTCAGCTACCAGCGCATCTGCGTGAAACGATGTCTATGGATTATGTTCTTCCTGGGATCACTGGGGTTCCTCATCTGCGTATGTGTGGACCGCGTACAGTTCTACTTAGAGTACCCACATGTCACCAAGCTGGACGAGGTGTTGATCTCGACCATGATCTTCCCCACTGTCACCTTCTGCAACCTGAACTCCTTCCGCTTCAGCCGGGTGACGCGCAACGACCTTTACCACGCTGGGGAGCTCCTGGCGCTTCTGAACGGGAAGTGAGTAGGCTACGTTACACCTCAGGTTGAGAAGAAAAAGTACAGGAAAACAATTGTATGGTAAAATATGGAGGCTTTCGGGAATAGATTTTCATTCTGAAATCTATGTTTGATGCTGTGACCAGGCTAGGACCAAGATATGAAATTTGCTACAGGATGTACGTTTCAAGTTTTATTTGTCACATAAAGAAACATTGACTATACGTGTGTTTAGCAGAATGCTTTTCCCACCAGTTCCCTGGATTATGCTCAGAAAGGGAATAACGTAAATAAATATAAATTAAATTAAAATATATAACTTTGTAGTCTCACAGCTTTTTCATGCACAAAGTGGGCAATGGTGGCTTAATGGTTAGGGAAGCGCTTTTATATTTGAAAAATTGTAGTTTCGAATTCCCAACAAGCGAGATACCCGAAGTAAGGTACCACCCCCAAGCACTGCTCCTCGGGCGCTGAATTAGGAAAAATTCCAAGACCAAGTTACAACAGACCTATAATTGTAGACGAGAGGAAGATGGTGATTTAAATGCTGTCAAGCAGGTATCAATGTTTCCTGGCCTGGTGGTTAAATAATTGTTAATAGATTATGAAATTTCTAAACAAACGTGGAAATAAAAAGTGTATATCGTAACTGCTGAGCTACATGGTACTTATAAACTTTTGTGTCACTTTGCTCGTTTGCTGCAAAACAGTAACTAAATTCATTTCAGAAGCCGCTATTAATCCGCGATTAATCGCATGAAGGACTCTTGATAAAATGGAAATCGAGATCTTAGGTTTTTGCTAATTACCAAGCAAATTGTTTATTTCAAAAACAAACTCATTGCCAGTTCAAATTGAATATTTGATTTTCAGCGCAACATTTGTCCATTTCTGGATCTTATTAAAGGCTATATGAAGGAAGTTTTGAAGAAGGTTTTGCTACATAAACGACGTATGTTTCTCTCTTCCCGGGGACAGTCTTGCAAAAGTTGAACTTGCAAAAACTGTGTTTCATTAGCGAGTGCTGCTCTCTCTTTTACTCTGTCCTTCAAAATCGGCTGCTGGCAGTTTGGGCCAGCAGGGAGTTGATTTTAATACCGTTAATTCTCAAATAATTATGAGAAACAATGATAATTGCTTCACTGTTGAGAAAGTGACCTTTGGTTTTGCATCAGAACTCTTTGAAGTATTGCGTTAGGGTGAATTTCACACATGACCGCCCCCTTGTTTTTCTAATTGGACCCAGTTTGGAGGTTGTTTTCATTAACAGCTTTTTTTTGCTAGTAATTGTAGGTTATAAATAACTATAGTCTGTGACGATAAATAACTGTCATTTTATTTTATTTTTTCTTTCCCCAACTTGTTAATGCATAAATGCTTTAAAGATTCCCTTAAATTTGCATCAGGTGTGCAGGTCGACAACCTAAATCGACATCTGTACAGTATATGCAGTACTGTGTGGAAGTAAAAAAAAAAGGTTTGAGGCTATTTTTCTTTGTAGTGATTGTACATTTGCTCAGAAAAAAAAACAAAATTTAACATTATGAAATGTGCAAATTTACAGTAACAATAAAAAAATAAGCATTTCACATGTTCTTCGAAAAATTAATGATATCTTGTTGGATAGATAGATAAACTGCACTTTGGTTCCCAAACCTCTCCTTTTGGCACCTTTGTTGCATTTCTCCACCATCTCAATTAGAGAATTAACTCAATTTGTTAAATAATTCAATGGGGTATTGATTATCCAAACATGGCGTGCTAGTGGTCCAGTCAAAAAATACATGGGTGTACTTGACAGTTGTTGTAATACTGTGGTGAGTTTAAGAAAGGTTTTGAAATTGCTAAGATGACACACTTTGACAGATATAATATCGTAGTTTTACATCAACATGAAGATCATTTAAACAATTTCTGTGACTTGCACAGTACTACACACACACACACACACGTGTGTGTGTGTGTGTGTGTCTGTGTGTGTAGGGAGTACTTTGATATATAAGTTCAGTTTCCCTTTGGTCTTTCTGATCTTCAGTGCGCTTAAAAACATATTTTCCAGTAGATGAGATGAACTTTTGAAGATAGTTTTAGAGGTTTTGGAAAATCTAAATATCTAAAACCTATGCTCCGCATACTATTATCAAGAGATGTCTTCCTTATACCTGGAAAGAATGAAAAATGAAGGTGAGGGGGAAAAAAAAATCACATCTCATCAAAATGGTAATTTTATTTCGCCAGTCAGCTTTTGTCTTCCAGCAGGTCAGTCAGTCAGCAGGGGGTGCCTCTCAGAAAGACAGACTGGTAACGCATCTGTGGCCGTCACTGAAAGCGGAACAGGCTGTCGCGCTGCGGGGAGGGGGAGGGGGGGGGGGATTCTCTCCATCCAGCTAGCATCTTCTCATCCTGCGGGGAAGTAATTGGCAAATTTAAAAAAGTTACCGAAGCTCCTTTGTCATTGTGGTCACCTGTCACAAGTCCAGAGTTGGACAGAAGGACAGGAGTGACTCTATCATAATTAGCTAGATGGGTGGTGGGTATTGTTTTTCCATCGTGGATTTTCCAACACCTCAGTTTTGAACCCATATATAACGAGAATGACGGACAAAGGTTGAATAAAAGGAAGAGCTGATTTTGAGTACATTGAAAGAAGCAGACTAAGCTCTTTAGTGCTTCATGCTTTTCTGGTTATTTTTAGCATATCGATTCATAGAGCATTCTAAGCTTAAGGCCCCCGACAGCCTGACTTGGAATATACATTAGACAGTTATAAGTACACTTGCCATTAGTAAAGGAGGGTGGGGGGGGGCCTTCTTTGGTTTCGAGCCTTTGTCGGTGTGGCTGAAAATGGGAGTGAAGGTTTCCCAGTCCCAGACCAGCACCGCCACTGTGGGGGGGTTGGTAGGTTGGAAAAGGGATGCTTCATCCATCCATCTTCCAAACATTTGTCGCGTGTAGGGTCACAGGGAGCACCAGACACCCATTACAGGAAGCCCTACCATCTGCGGGCATATCTTCACATACTGTGGGCAATTTGGAGACACAAATTCACCCACCTGCAGATTCTCAGACTACAGGAGGAAACACGCATCACACAGGGAGATCATGCAAACTCCACACATAGTGCAGGGGCGGGCTTCGAACCTCCGTCCCTGCTGGTGTCAGGCCGCGCTAAAAAACAACATAAAGTCACCTAAATAACCTGCAGCAGTCCTCCAGGGGAGGGGAGGGGGGGGTGGGGGAGGCACTAACATGGAGTCACGTGAGCTTCTCATTATAAACCCTGGTTGTAATCAGGTATGCAGCAGGGAACGATTTAAGATAAAATATAAAAACTGCTGCAGGCTCATAAACATGTCATTGAAATGAATGTACATGCTTAAAGAAGCGATGTTAGTCCTCACTTCATGACGGTTCTATCCAGTAAACATAAGGGGGCCGATATGAAGGTATAATCCTGCCCCAGAATCTGCTTTTAGTGGGTAACTAAAGGGAAATGGTGCTAAGACAGTCCAGGCAGTTAAATGTGACTTACTGCAGCCGTGTATCTCCTTAACAAGTGTGTGTATGTGTGGGGGGCATGCAGTCATGTGCATATGCAGTACCCAGAGGCAACCTGGCTGCCTGACAATGCCGTCGCTGTCTCTGCTGAAACCTGCCTGCTGTCCTCCGTTTGCTTTTGTCTCAGTCGTGTGGGGATGTGTGTGCGTGTTGTTATATCAAGGAGCAATTCCCAAAGCATGGTAGAAATAAATACGCATATCCTGTGATTTCTGCCTTGCGTGTCAGAAATCACACGTGTGATTGTGATTTACATATGGCCTGAGTAGATTCCCTGCTTCCCCCTTCCTGGATACGCTGGTCCACAGTGAACAGAGAGCAACAACAGACTGCTTAAGATAAGTATTCCCATCTGCTCTGTACAGAACAGATTTTATGCATTGAAATCCAAAGTCGCCCGAATCACACTGGCGCCCCCTATAGCTACAGAGCGTGTACCGCCATCCCAGAGGCAATAAGACTACAGAATACAGAACTTCATCCCTTGTCTCTGCATTCATTTAGAGCTTTATGTAATGCACCGTTTAAGAGACCCACATTCTGGCTGGGGCGTCCCCCAGATGCGGGTGGGTGGAGGAGGGGTCGTGACGGGGCCGATTATCGGCTGAACTTCACAGATTTCACAGACGGCGCTAATTACGCGGGGATAAAAGCTTGTTTACCGCCGGGCTTATGAGAAGCCGTCAAATTGCTTCTTTTTGTCATCCCTCCTTCTCCCCGTTACACCCTCCGAGGACTCTGCGTCCCCACTCTCCTCCCCTTTTATATATCAAAAGGCGACTAACTGTCGTAAAACCAAACGGTTAATTTCTTTTTTTTTTTTCCTTTAAAACTTTGCCCAGGAGAACTCTCTCATCGGAGCGCCGTCGCCACCGCCAGCCCCATCTGTCGTCAATAACCAACCGCCGCCTGTCGCACCGTTACTCTTTTCCTTCCACCGAGAAACGTCGCGAGGGAGAAAAGGGGAGGGAAAAAACGTGTCTGCTCTCCTCCCTCGAAAGAGAGTCTGAGGCATTAAAACGGATGGGTGATGTAGCTGCAAGGTTTCCTTTTGATAGTATTTCTGTGATGCACGCCGGCGCTTGGATCTGATGTGTAACGCGAGGTTGTCCGGGGGGGGGTTTCGTTTCTGGGTGTATGGCGTCTGAGTCTGAAAAGGAGGGAGAAAATGAAAAGGGTCGAAGGAGGTGGTGCGGCTAATAATAGCAGAAATAAAAACGTTACTGAGATATGCGCTTTATTCTCGGTGAGATTATAAGAATACCGATGGAGAGGAGCTATTTTAAGGTTTAATAGAATGAGGAAAGGAAAATAACTTTTTGAAATAATGTGTAGGGAACAATGAGGCTTTTGATCATGTGGCACGTGGACGTTTTTTGGAGAAATGGTTACGAGCCTCGTGTAACGGAACCGGGGCTGTTTCTGATCTTGTTAATTCCTCATGGTCAGGATGTGATGTGATGTAAGATTGTGGAGGTCACACTTTATTGAAGATGGATATTTTGCCCCCCAAAATAGTCTCCTAGCCATAAAAACAATGATATGAATTATCCTTTAGTGCGTATATTGTTTATTGTACAGTATGGTAGCGTGGCAGTGAGATTTCTGTGCTCCTCGGAAATGTGCATTTCAGCTGTTAAGATGAATAGCAGAGGAGCATGGATAGCTTTCAGGCTTCTGTCTTTTGCCTGTTTATCTATAGTAATTTTATTTGAGATTCCCAGCTTACCTAACAGAAACACCTAGACAATAAGTTGTTTAAAGTTCATTGCAGATGAAAGTGATTGTAGTTTTCTAAATGCTGTTGGCAGTTTAACGGAATTGTTGTTATGTGAGTTTGGGGCTCAATAAGAGATGAATGTCGTGGAGTCTCGCTGGAGAGAGAGGTATTTTATATGGATGGATCACATTTCCCTAGCTGTTGAGGTTGTGCCTTTATTTCTTCATTTGTTCAGCTATTGTTTAGGATTTAAAATGCCGTAGCTAGTAATCTAATCGCGACTTCTTATTTCCCAAAGGACATTCCTAGATCCAGAACTCTGCGGGGAGTTGCAGTGAAAGCATATTAAAGAATCCTCACATTTTCTGCAGAGAGTATCAGCTTTCATGGAAAACCAAAGTCTCCTTTGTCCCCAAAAGCTTCTGTTGCCTACGGCTACCGGGGAGCGACCATTAATGCTTTTCCACTGGAATACGGGAACTAAGCTGTACCCAACCTCAAAGAAAAACTAATTACAGCACAGTTCCACCTCGCTATAGTTTTCTACTGCAGAAGGGTCTGATCGGTAATGCCGTTGCCAGGTTTGGAGAGCAGCAGTGGCGTAAAACCAATTACTTACTGTACACACAGTATACTTAATAATTTACTATGTAGTAGTAGTTTTGTGTCTTAAAGAGTAATATGGGAAATTGGGTCCCATTCAAGGAAGCTATGCAAATAATAATCCTTTACTTTCAGAAGAACATTGGAATTCTTCTCATGGCCTACCCTATCTTGCTCAGGGTCTCTGGCACTGGGGGAGGGGGAGTGCCCCCTCCAGTGGCCTTTCTTATGGGCCCACGAACATATGACTATTCTGCTGAGGGCGGGACTCAAACCAGCAATCATCCAATCACAGGCTTAGCCTGTGGAGTGAACGCCATCCCGAATCAGGATGCTGTTGCATTACAAAAGTCAAGTGGACAGGTGGGAAAACCCAACAGGCACTAGAGCATTATTTTTTTTTTGAAAGATTCAAGATTCAAAGTTTTATTGTCATGTGTGCAAAGCACAACGATATTCTTACTTGAATGCCTTCTCCACATATTGCAGACAATTAACAGATCAGTGCAGCATTGCAATACAATAAATACTAAGTACAAAATGCTACCTGCTGCGAGATGTCTTTCAACAAGTCATATCTAACAACAAATAATACAACATTCAGCTTGAGGTAGTAAAATGATGACGTGACAGAGCAAAGTAGCAATATAAAGTGCCACGGTGGGCAGCAGACATAAGAATGAACACAACAGCAACACTGTCTGGTTCGTTTTGGGTCAATGAAGTGAGATTGGAAGAGTTGAACTAGCGTGGGATTCTGACATATTAATTCCAAGCGTCCTCTTCAATCGACTCTCATGAGTTTGAAGGCTCTGCCCTAACAGCTATGTTTTCAATCATGTTATTTATACCATACACATTGCATTTGTCTGGGTACCTGACATTCCATTGCATCAAACCGTAAATGGCTGCCTGCTTTTTATCAGCTGAGTGACCACGATAAACACATGTAAGACTGTTTGTTGTGTTTTTGCACTATTTTAATTTTGTGGTTTGAATTTATTTAAGACAGAAGGCTGCATGCATACAACTGTTCTACTCATAGAATTATGCAATGATGTGGTATAAGCTTACACAGACAGTAAAAAAGCATCTTTGGCTGAATTTTTGTAATACCAGTTTCTTGAATGTGAATAATAAAAATAGTAACTTTACCTTTAGTTTAATGAAGTGGTTGCAGCAGCAAATTGTATGATATCTACCCGGTGATTTTTCACTCTCATTATGTGTCAGGTTTGCACTCTAGTGCTACGATGTGTCAGCTGGCCCCCCGCTATTGGCCCAGCTGGTCTTTGTTAAAGCTGCTCCTTAAACAGACAGACCCCTAAGTGCTGGGGCCAGACGCTGAGAGCTGTGATTTCCAGCCGGACTAGATTCGATGACTCGAACTCACGATGACTCTGCAGCCCTTTTTAAAGACACTGCCGCAACCTGGTGGCCCACGGTGGCATGTCTTTTCCGGGCCAGGGTCACAGCCCACACTAGTCCTGTAGGAGGTACTCTGGGGAATCCTTAATGCAATTATACTGCTGTAGGTGGACCACTGCGGGATGCAAAAATCTCACAGCATTGCTAGGCCAGCGGCAGCAGTCTGGCAGCACTGAGAGTCCTGTGTGGGGAGATATCTCACAGTCAGCAAAAATAAAACAATGGTAGAATTGAGGCGTTCAGCCTCGTGGGAGTCGGATTATGTCAAATGCAGAACTTCCTCTTGACTCCCAAGCACTGATTGACATTGCATAGTGTTTCCACCCATTGCACGACTTCAAAGTGTAATTTAACCCAACTCTCAAGGAATATCTGACCCTAAGAGATCGGATAATGAGCAGTTTTGGAGAGTAAAGGATATGACTGGAGTGCGTGCTCAGATTTAGATGACCATTAGGGACCGCCCCTTACAGATAGCAGTTAGGGCAGAGCGGTGCACATACAGCAACTCAGTAGCCTCAAAGGATCAGTGTGTATGAACTGCATTGGCCAGAGAACGATTATTCACAATTTGATGCGAATAACATATGCAAAACATTGTAGCATCACCAGTAGCCTGCACTGGATTTCTTTTAAGCATTTTACTCAGAAATTGCTTCAGTGTATCCATCATTGTTGTCCGTATTTGGTTATTTGTTTGCTTGTTTGTTTACAGCACGTGAGGATGGCCCCTTCCCCAAATCACACATGTAACTACCATCCTCCACCCACTCTGCGTATTCCTTTGAATTCTGTGGAAAGGCATTCGCTTTGATCTGTATGTCAGCAATGAGCTTTTTTGGGAAGCTGTTGCGTTGATTTTTGAGGAAAACCAGTGACCAGAGAGGCCCCTGGGCGCATTGTTAAAATGCTGGAAGGAGGCCCACTTGGAACAACGGACAAAGAATAAAAAGAAAAATAGAGACATGAGAAGACAACAATTAGCTATTCTACTGTTACAAACATCATGCATAAATAAATGATTAGGCTGACCTGAAGTTTCATTCTCCAGTTATTTTTCTACTTTCTAGACAAGATGAAATAAGTTCAAAGTGTTTTGAATAGATATCATTTGTTACCAAACTGAAATATTTATGGTCAAAGATTTTTTTTGCTAAGGAACACAATTATAATCTTTAATCTTCAAAGTAAGATATAAATGTCCTTTGCTTTTTAAGTTAGCTGGCAGCATAACAGATTCAGAGTAATTAGCATGACCTAACACTGAGGGGCAGCAGTTATACGAGGTTAACGATGTGGTGCTCTTAACCTGGAGGGTATTGGTTCACATCCCTGAAGAGGCCTCTCTTGTAGTACCCTTGAGAAAAGGTAATTGATTTGGCTCATTTAAAAATATTAAGTTTATAAATGGTTTAAAAATTATTGCTTTGGATAAAAGCAGCATCTACAAGTAATTACCCCCTGTTTCAGGCCAAGGAGGCATTTGTATTAGCATATAAATATTTCAATGCATAATGCATAAACAAACTATCATTGTACAACACCCCCAGTAAATGTAACCTGTGTGCTATACAAATGAAGTGGTATGATGATAGCAAAATCCACCAAGCTATGTACGAAGATGGTAAACAGCAACGCAGAACAACCAGTGCACTGGAGTACTTCAAACCTTACAATCTGGTCCTATTGGAGATTCTAGGGGAGGAGGGCAATCAGGCGTGCCCCCTCTGATGGGCTGCAGTCCAAGATGAAAAGATGATGATGAGTCAGTAATCCAGAGCGATTGCACAGTTGTGGGTTCCAGCCATGGAACAGCGCAAACAGTACGAAAAAAAAATGAGATGCCAGGTTGGAATAATTCTCTTGCAACAAACTGACTCCTGCTAATTCTCCTTTACCCAGTCTCAGCCCTTTGTTTTGAAATGTCTACTTTAATGCACATTCAAAGTGTAGAAGCATCCCAATTATGAAAAGAACTGGTGAGAGTGCCACCTGGCTTTTGGAGGGTGAATTGCTCCCCCAGATTCAGGTGGTACCTCCCTGAGTGGCACAAGGAGTGAATATTTGTGGTGTTTTTGCTAGTTAGGTTGTCCTGCCATGCCAGCTAACCTGGTGCTTCATGAGCTCTCCTACTATATTTGGGACCTGAGAGCAGTAATTAGATGTCACATTCGTAGGCCGGCAATGACTCTGAAGATCATGCTATCGTCCGACACCAGGTCACAGGGTCAAATCCGATTCTGTTGTGTGGAGTTTGTGCATTGTCCACATGCGGTTTCCCATAATGCTCTGGTTTTCTGCCACAACTCTCAGAGAGATAGGACTCTGGGGAACCAGAGACTCTTACTGTATGATTGAGCTGGGATGAACTGGCATCCTGTTCAGCTAGTGCCCTGCCTAGTACAGTCTCAGGATCAATAAGTGGTTATTGGATCAATAGATGCATGTGGAACATTCATACTATTAATGTTCAGTCCAGTTTGGTGTCCTGGAAGAGTCTGTTTGTGGACTGAATTTAATCTTATTTGCATATTTGGAGCTGATGGATGAATTGGCTTGTCAGTGGTGGGGCTTTGATTAAAATAAGTATTGAACAAGGCCAAATGGCATTTTCATTATTCAGCATGATATATTCCATTATGAAATAGATACATAGGTGTGTAGCAGTTGGAAGAAAATGTGTCAAGCAGTAAGTAGCAGATGGTAACAATAGAGCGATTTAAGAAGTCTGATGAAGAAGGAAAAGAGTGCAGTGGATTCTGGGATTGCCTGTGAGAGATTTTCCTGAAGGATAGATAAAGAAGAGCAGTCCACTTCAGCTTGTGATCAAACCGTGTTTAAATGGCCACGCGAGTCTTCCTCTGGCTTTACCATACTTGAACGAATCAGGTAAATTCCTGGGCACCCACAATCACATACATCACTCACTGTCACTATGCCCGTCTTTTCCATTTAAAGTTCATTTGCACTTTCTGGGTTTTTCCTTTGCATGATAAACCTCACTGGAAGTCCTGCTTTCTAAAGAACGATTCTTTGATGGATGTATGAGACCAAACACTGAGTAAAGGCTTTTTATTACACGCTGAAGGTTTCTGCTGGTCTGGCCAGTTTCATTTTCATTAGAAATACAAAGATTAGTCACATCTCTAGTTTTAATGCCATGTAAATCAGTCTGTTAAAACCTTAGGCCATTTCATGAAATTATATGAATTATCATGAAATAACATGAATTATTCCTGATCTAACAACATACAGGAAACTCCTAAGCCTTATCTGTCCCTCCATTAAAGGCTTCTGTTTTTATCTTCCCTTTTTCATTAATCTTCGTCAGTGTCCATCTTGGATAAAAAAAAATTTAGCGTTTTAATGCTTGTATTTGAAATGTGTGTGGCGCTCAGCATTTTATGTGAAATGATGCATGTCCATGATTACCACCCTTCTACACATCCATCTTCTACCTGATTATCCTGGTCAGCGTCGTGAAGGGGCCTGGAGTCGATCCCAGGCAACTCGATGCACATAGCTGGAGAACACATTGTGTGGAATGCCAGTCCATTGCAGCCCTCACACATGTACAGAGCATTACACATTAAGGTCAATTTAGAGTCACCAATTAGCCTAACTGCATGTCTTTGGACTGCAGGATGATTGCGGCCAAAGCCTTTAAATAGATATGCTCCAGTGCAGAAAAGCAAATATACAGTATAATGAAGGTATAATGCATTTTCATTTAAATAGCTGCCTTGTTAAAGAATTCACATTGGATACTGTATATTTGGGGGAAAAGCCCAAATGAACTAAACAGGGTTTGTTAAACAATGAAAGCGGTGTCAGATTCTGACTGTTCTACTTGTTCTGGACAAAAACAAGGTCAGTGCAATAGAAAGATCAGCATTCTCTTATAATGTTTGCTCATCATATAGCTCACTTAAATTCTGACACTGAACTGAGTTCCTGTCCAGGTGGTTCTTGTGCTTGATGTTTTAGGCTCCAAGTTGACTGCGACCCTTTACTGGATAAATGGCTATGGATGGTTGAATGTAACCAAATGTCTATCTAAAATCTGGATTTCCACATGTGAGGTGGGTAGTAAGGTCAAGGGACAGGGATATTGTGCCAATACTGTCTAATACAGTCCACCTTGTTCCTAGTGTCATGGGTAACTACTGTATAAATGTTTGCTTCCTTCCCTGTCACCACCAGCATACCGGCCCTAATCCCAGATCCCATCCTGTAGTGATTTGTTCATCCCTGATGCCCATATCTAAATTTGGATACCGTGTTTCCTTGCCTGCCTCATTCTGGCCCGCTTTCCGTCCTATCCCTGTCTCCATAACCCCGAAGAGGGAATCCCTATCAACCAGCCACCTGGTCTCTGTCACCGTCTTCTGTTCCCCTTCCTGACCAGGGTGATTTTCGCACCAAACAAATAATTACACTGCTCCTCTTTGCTGTTTATTCTTTTTATTCCTTAAATAATTTAAAAAGAAATAGTTAAAAATTCTTTACTCTGTTCAACTTCTGTCTACATCTTCCAACTGTATCTCCAGTAAATCGGCATCCAGAGTCTGGAGCCTATCCCAGGCAGAACAGAGCATAAGGCAGGAAACGCAATGGACAGGATGCCAGTCCGTGACAGAGAGTAAGACAAAGGACGCTATGGACAGGATGCCAGTCCATCAGAGGGTGTAAGGCAGGGGACGCTATGGACATGATGCAAGTCAGTCACAGAAAGTAAGACAGGGGACGCTATGGACAGGATGCAGTCACAGAGAGTAAGACAGGTGACACTATGGAGAGGTTGTCAGTTTGTCACAGGGAGTAAAGCAGGGGATGCTATGGACAGGATGCCAATCTGTCACAGAGAGTAAGACAGGGGACACTACAGACAGGATGCCAGTCTGCCACAGGGTGTAAGGCAGGGGACGCTATGGACAGGATGCCAGTCTGTCACAGAGAGTAAGACAGGGGACGCTATGGACAGGATGCCAGTCTGTCACAGAGAGTAAGACAGGGGACGCTATGGACAGGATGCCAGTTCGTCACAGAGAGTAAGACAGGGGACACTATAGACAGGATGCCAGTCCATCACAAAGAGTAAGACAGGGGACACTACAGACAGGATGCCAGTCTGTCACAGAGAGTAAGGCAGGGGACGCTATGGACAGGATGCCAGTTCGTCACAGAGAGTAAGACAGGGGACGCTACGGACAGGATGCCAGTCCGTCACAGAGAGTAAGACAGGGGACACTATAGACAGGATGCCAGTCCATCATAGGATGTAAGGCAGGGGACACTACGGACTGGATGCCAGTCCGTCCCAGAGAGTAAAGCAGGGGACACTACGGACTGGATGCCAGACCGTCACAGAGAGTAAGACAGGGGACACTATGGACAGGATGCCAGTCCGTCAGAGAGAGTAAGACAGGGGACACTAAGGACAAGATGCCAGTCCGTCACAGGAAATAAAGCAGAGGACGCTTTGGACAGGATGCCAGTCCTTCACAGAGAGTAAGAGATGGGATACTATGGACAGGATGCCAATCACAGAGAGTAAGACAGGGGACACTATGGACAGGATGCCAGTCCGCCACAGGGTGTAAGGCAGGGGACACTATGGACAGGATGCCAGTCCGTCACAGAGAGTAAGACAGGGGGCACTACGGACAGGATGCCAGTCCGTCACAGAGAGTAATTCAGGGGACATTACGGACAGGATGCCAGTCCGTCACAGGAAGTAAAGCAGGGGACACTATGAACAGGATTGCAGTCCATCACAGGGTGTAAGACAGGGGACACTACGGACAGGATGCCAGTCCGTCACAGAGAGTAAGACAGGGGACACTATAGACAGGATGCCAGTCCATCATAGGATGTAAGGGAGGGGACACTATAGACAGGATGCCAGTCCATCACAGGGTGTAAGACAGGGGACACTACAGACTGGATGCCAGTCCGTCCGAGAGAGTAAGACAGGCGACATTATGGACAGGATGCCAGTCTGTCACAGGGTGTAATACATGGGACACTATGGACAGGATGCCAGTCCGTCACAGGAAGTAAAGCAGGGAACACTCTGAACAGGATGCCAGTCCATCACAGGGTGTAAGACAAGAGACACTATGGACAGGATGCCAGTTCATCACAGGACATACACATGCATTCTATGGGCAGTTTGTACTTAAGTTTGTAAGTTAAATAATGCAATATCCCAAGTTTCTACTGGGAAATAAACAATAAGGCTTTGGGAAGCACCTGTGGGCAGTTCCTCTGAGAAGTAGGACTGTACTTAGAAATAATTCTGCCTCTCTCTCCCCTCTCAGGTATGAGATCCGGGACACACATCTGGTGGAGGAAAGTGTTCTGGAGACGCTGAAGGTGAAAGCCGACTTCCACAACTTCAGGCCACGTCCATTCAACATGCGCGAGTTCTATGACCGCACAGGTCACGACATCAAGGACATGCTGCTTTCCTGCCGTTACCGTGGTGCCGAGTGCAGTGCAGAAGACTTCTCAGTGGTGAGTCATTCAGGTGGCTGATGAGGTGCCTGATGAGGAGCGTTTCACAGTACCAAGAACAAAAAGAAAGTACTTGTGGTCTTGGCAAGACCGGTCTTACTAACTTGCCCTCCAAGTAGAAACTTGGGGTGCAATGAATCATGGAATTGGTCTTGTTCAGCTAGGATACATCCGATGTATCCTTGATATTTGGCACGGGGATTTTTGCCGTCTTCTGTACTTCTGTTCTTGAGTATTGGATCTCGTCTTCGGTAATGGAAGATGACGTAAAATGGATACACAAGAACACAAGTACGGTCAAGTACGCATACTGATAAACACCCGAGGTGCCTGACATGACCCCTTGGTCCTGATTGCCTTGAGAACCTGTCCTTTTTATGCCAGTTTGCTCTTCTAAAAATGCACCCAATTTTGTATGCGACATTGTGTTTGTAATGGTGACAGTCAATCAGCTGGATTTTATTAGCCATGCCGAAGCTTTGCCAGGAAGTTGACACAGAGCTCTACATAGTCAATTTTGCTTCTGTTAAAGAAGTTTAAGGAGTCACAAGCCAAGACCCAAAAGTGAAACCTTAGATAAGGGGGGCTGAAACTTAATTCCCTGCCACCCACTCAGGCTGGAGACAAAGTACAGCTGCTATAAAATAAAGGGAATGTGCAAGAAATTCATACAGTTTCATAATTAGATTAAAAAATTGTAATAAGTACCACTGACTCTCTCTGGTCAATGTTCTGGCCTTAGCAGCCATTTTTTTATATTAAATATTAAAACCAACTGTGCAGAGACACTGTGCTCTGTAATTAAAATGCATTGTTTTACTGCCAAAATAATTTAAAAAAAAATACCCTTTTTGTTCTATATGAGTAAGGAACTGAGAGAAAGATCTGGAACAGAAGAGAACTACATTAGTGGCCAAAATTGTGGAAACACTTCCAATTTTTAGAGATTGCAGAACTTTATACAACTGTTGCTCCAATTACTTCTTTAATCGTTCATTGTATGATACTTGTAAAATGCTAGAGCAACAGTTGAGTAAAGTTGTTTAATCTCTAAAGATTGGAAGTGTTTCCACAATTTTGGCCACTAGTGTACATTTGTACTGATTTTGTTTTGCGGTATCGCTTTCTTTTCTTTTGTTTATTTTTGTGATTTTTTGCTGCCTCAGACAGACAGAACACTGTGCTCTTTCCATTAACCCTCCTCTTGAGCTACTGAACATAACCTGATCTATCTTCTGTTGCTTCATTTATTATTTTTCTTGGCTTAAAGTAGACATTGGCACACTTTGCAGGTATAGACCAGAGAAGCCTTTTGTTTACACTTCCTAAGTTGAATGTTGTTGTTACACTAATAGACCACATCGGTTGTTACACTAATAGACCATTCGACATAGTGATGTGATGGTCTTCCATACCATAACATTTCCACCCTTGCTGTAGTAAATCCCAGCCCTTGATGTGCTGACTTGTTCTCTGCGTCTCTCTGAACCCTGGAGCCTCCGGCTCCTCCTGCAATGTGCTGATGTCTCCCCGTTTAAGTTCTGCTGATGAACTAATGTCCTGAACAGCAGCGGGAACAGCTCAGCAGAGAGCACTAATGGCGTGTAAAGAGTAATTCCCGACGATGATTTGCTGTGAGTCCCCAAGCGCCATGGTACTTAAAAGCGCGGCACCTACAGGAAAGTGGACCCGATTCCCGGCAGAATTCACCTTCCACAAGGCGCCGCTACAACCGAAGACTGGAGCGAGAATCCGTATCACACCAGAATATCGATCATCCCATTTGGCTTGGTTCCGATTGCAGATTAAAGACGATTTGCTTTCCTTACAGTTAGCGCATCAGTCAATCTATATTTTACATATATGCCCGAGATGCCAGTGTAGCGGGTGACTGCGGTTCTGCGTCAGTCATGCAGCCTGGGCTTTAAATCCATAACTGCTAACGTGGTTTTTTTTTGTTCCCCTTAGGTTGCAGATTGTTTAGTATGAGTCAAACACAGTCATTTGCCTCTCGCAAGTCGGCGGCGGCTTAATGACGCACCCTGATCCTTTGGTTTCCGTCTTTCAGAAACAGTCGCTACGCTGAAATCATAATTTACTCCTCGATGGATCGCAGCGACTCTTGAATGTCTGCGGCTTGTCTGTGCCCCCGCACGCGTGCACCAGCTAGGACGGATCCTTTGGTCTGCTTCCATTTTTCTGATCTGAGTCTACCAGTTTCTCCTTGGATTTCTATGAGGGGGACGTGTCAACCGAGGGAAGTGAGGGTTCAGTGGGTAGTATGTCTCTGATTGGATCGTGGCTCTGATTGGGCAGAGGAGGTGTAATTCGACCTCTGCTTCCCTACCTGCTACCCCAAGGGCAATTAGAGGGCAAGTGGCACATGGAAGTGTGACGATGTCCGTCAGAGAAGGGGCCTCACATTTGCATGCTTTATTTATTTTTTTTCATTCCTCACTTTGCAGTCATCACTGTAAGCCTCCATCACACCTACCGCTCTGAGGCCGACGTTGGGGGGTGGCAGATGGAGATTGGAGCACGTTCTGATGCTCCTGCTCTTTACTCTGCGAGCTGCTTGCTTTTAGCGAGCGAGGCAGTACTCGGGAGAGAATGCGCTTCGCTCATTAGTGCCCACAGATCCACAAGTGACTCTGACTGAAACCTCAGAGCATTATGGGGGTTTTGGAGGGGGTGTAGGGGGGGCCTGGCTAGCAACCCACCTGTGGCCCTTCGCGTTTATTGGAGCTCCACCATGGAGGCCAATTCCAGTGTGAAAGCCTGCATAGGGAGCCCGTCTCTAGTATGTCATTATGAGAACCTCCCAAGAACTTCCCACCGCTTACCAACCCCTGAGTAGTCTCCCCCCCCCACACCGTGATTAAAACAATTCTCACAAATGTCAGACATTGTTACCTGTATGAGGCATTCATATGAGCAGCTGAGAAATCATGTGTCTGGGCAGAAGACAGCAGCTAAAAGTGTCATACCCCAGAGGTTGAAGGGAACTTTGATTCCGAGGTGTGCTGTCACTGCTTCAAACTACCATACAGTAAGTGGAATACCATCTTCTGTTAAGGCCGTGAATCTCAACCTGGCCTCCAAAGCCAGTCCACATTTAAATTGCGTTCCACCACCTGGTATTACTGTTACTTCACAGCTACTTATGAAGTACCCTTGTCGACCTGACTAGGGCAGGTAGACTAGAATGATATAGACCTGCGGGTGTTGGCCTGGGGTTTTGGCTGGGAACTGCTGCGTAAAAGGCCAGATGATGAATGTGTCTGTATTAAATTCACTGTGTCTTTAAGCGCACATGATCGGGAAGATTTTTCAAAGTAATTCGTAATGGAAACCTGCAATTAAGATAAGCGTGTGATAAAGTCTGAAAATTACAATGTGGTCTATCTGGAAGAATCTGCAGTTAATGCTGTCATAAAATTTCTGTTTGGACGTGTAGATCTATGAGATGTGAACAGCTTAATTTGACATTATCTGTATTTCTCACGCCAGGTCTGGTGATTTTTGACTGCGGTAAGTGCTGCCGTTTTAGGATTGACAGCCGCTATAGTAACGTTCATATTGGCCGTGGAAAGGAAACAGCAGGATGTAGACAGACACCACCCGTTTTCAGTGGAGTAGCATGTGATTTTTGCTTGTGTCTTGGGGAAGGTATCCTGGAAAAAAATGCTATTGGATTTAGTGGATTACAAGAGGATTACGGGATTCAGAGCGGCCTGATTGTTCAGATGCTGTGCCTTCCTAGGGTGTTTCACCTTTTATCTCTGCCAGGTGCCCTTTTTTTCCAGAACCTTCCCCCTTCTGTTTGCTTTGCTGCCATTTCAAGAAGGGCAGTATTTCTAGAGGGGACCTGTCAACATGAGAATGAAGGCAGGGACTTCTGAGGCCTACAACGAGGTTAGGATCTCCTCAGCCAAAGCATCGATCTCTGAAAGTACCGATGTGAAAATGACCGTGTCCGTAAACATGGTGGTTATTCTCTCTATCTCTACCTCCCTCTCTGGATTCTTTCCACCCAGCTTCCATGTCGCTGACCCCCATAGCCGTTAATCACGCACGTCGGAGCCAGCCATAGCCAAAAACGGATCACGGCCGCAGTGAAAAAAATTAGCCGTGATGAATGCACGACTCGGCATGAGCAATCGGAATGACTGCTTGCAGCAGCTCATGAAAACAATGCAATAAATAATGGCAGGAGACTGAAGGCAGATGATTGAGTTTCATGACCTTCCGTTTAATTAGACAGGCTTACTCTATACTATATTTAGTCATTCATAGGAGCGGAGCGAGAGCTAAGAAACTGCAGCATCGCTACTTGTTTCATTACCAAGGCCCTTCAGTCGGCAGCCTGTTAAAATGAACACAGTGAGATGCTCCAGGTCCAAAAGCTTCATGTTCAGAGATTTACAGGAGCGCTGTAATGCACAGGCTTTCCTGGGCTGAAGTCCAGGAGCCCCCACTAATAAGGCACCACAACTAACCTTGGTTAATTTTACTCCCCC
>JAODKF010000138.1:2880525-2894055 GCA_026779585.1 Mormyrus proboscirostris
AATATGCACATTAGTCAACACCACCGGAGGGCCATCCTCACCTTCTGTGTGTCTGATCCAAGCTTACCATGGTGGTTATTACTGCCTAGTGAAGCCTTCATACCCCAGAATGCCATAGTGTGTATTGTGACACCTCTGTGTACTGAAGATGGTGCTGGGAAGTGTGAGATAAACCTGGGTAGGGTGAGTAGCTTTTGGGGTGTGTGTACGTTGATGAGGATATGGAAATGTTCAATTTGTTCGTGGATGGTCGTGTATGACTCACTGAAAACAGAAGGAGAGAAGGAGAGGAACGGTCATTCACGACAGCAGCGGTCAGGTGTTGGGAAAATGTAGGCCCTACCTGTTTTTGCAATTAGGGGACTGTCAGCATCCTGGCCGATGATAAACAGGTTGTTTGCGTTCAAAGAGTTTCAGGAGCTCCACAATTAGAGATGGAGAGGCTGTTTCCCTTACAAAAAATACGAGAACATGAAAGGCTTTGGCGAAACAAAAAAACAGGCTTGAGTGGAACACGATTATCCCCAGTGCTGCTGCGGGTATATTTAAAATTGATACAGCTGATGCAGGGATGGAGATCATGAACGTTTTACACAAACACACAGAGTGGTTCCTGTGGCTGCTTTCCGGAGCCTTCTCAGTACTGCTGTAAATGCTCAGCTGCTCGTTGCATACATTGGGCGATCTCCTGCCTTGGTGAAATGGATATTTGGCTGTGTATAATAACACAGGATGCGCCTACGATGAAGATTTAAAAAGGAAATTTGGTCAAAAGATTACACTTAGAATAAAATTAAGATCTTTGTAGGGTGATGTTTCTTGGTTCTTGTTGGGAGCTGGGAGGAAGCTGAAAGGTAGACTGAGAGGGTCTGCTTGGACCGGTTTGAGAAACACTGTCTTAGTCAACCACCGAAAAATGCGACTGATTTTTAAAATCTACCTTTCTGTTTTAATGTAAGTTACCTACCCCCCCCCACACACACACACACACACATACACACAAGCACACAGTGTTTTTCACTATTTCCACAAATCCGTGATGCTGCAGAAAGAAAAAAATCATTATTTATGACAGCAGAAAGCTTACTGCAAATTGGATGAAGTTAACATCACAATGCTCATTTTACTGCCTTGCTGGGTTTTTCTGTCAGCTAAATGGAGACACAGACTATGCAATTTCAGAGGAATCGCCGGTACAATTTTTCCATATTTGTTGAGATTTATTGTGAACTTTCAAATCATTCTATGCTGCATTGGTTTTGCACACTTGTCTTGCACCATTCCATCACATACTGTATTCTACTGTTTTGTCATTTTTATGTGCCATTGCACAGTATTGCCTTGAAGTCACACTACCGTCTTGTCAAAATACAGTCCTGTATTGTGATTCACCCCCAGCGCTGTGTTATTGTGGGAGATACTTCATAGTACAAGAATTTCATTGTATTCTCCTAACACTCGACAATAAAACTTGAAATTTTAAGGAGGAGGACAGTGTGGTGAAATCCAGGCCGGATTCAATCCCACAGGCTCAAACAACTCACTTTAATTAGCATTGCTGTTGTTTGCTGTTGTACACAAAAAGTTTCAGTCTGCAGCTGTTTTCTTAGAAGTATTTCCAGAAAGCAATATCCTTTTGTTTTGTTTCATTATAACATCATATTGGTTAAAAGTATCTTTTAAAAAAAAAATTTGCCGACAGAAGACCGTCTGAAAAGCTCGTCCGTTTTTTTCTCAACCAAGAAATTAAAGAAATTAAAACATTGTTTGCCAAGAAGCACTTGAGCGATCACACCACATCGACAATCATGTTGGATTAAATCAAATTAATCGCGATTAGATAAACCCCCCTCGTAATTGCTCAGCGCAAACGCGCTATTCAAAATATTTCTGATGGTTATTAGCTATAGATGGTTTCGATATGGCAGGCAAGGAGATGTGACAGATGGGCAGTTTAGAAGCTCTTGGCTGGGAATGCCGGCTGGATCTTGGACAGGTGCCTTTGAGAATTCGGGCTTTTTGACTGTGTCCCGCCTTCCTTGTTTGGAGAGCGTGCTATATAATGCACAGCTGTTTTGTCGCTATGAAAGAAGCTTGAGTCAGACGAAAGAGCAAGGGGAAATATAGAGAGCGGAGAAGAGTGAGAGGGAGTGTAGAGGAAAAGCAGGAGGATGGAGGGAAGAGAGAGATATAGAAGAAGGATTTGACCAAGGGAGGACGCACTATGGTGGTTCAGGTATCCGGAGGGCATTTGGGAATAATAAAAAATGACAGTTTAAAAGGGGTATACAAGCAACCCCTAAAACTATGAAAATATGCCCAGTTTCACTGCCCAAACAGTGATGATTTTACCCGCCCCTCCAGTTAACTACAGTATCTGCTGTTTGGCATCAGCGATTCTGGTGATAACAATAATGATAGCAATAATCTTACTGATGATGATACTTATTATGCATGGACAGCAGGTTTTGCAATGGGTTGGCGCCTCATCCTGGATTATTCCCTGCCTTATACCCATACCTTCTGAGATAGGCTCCAGACCCCTGCAACCCTGCATAGGATGGATGGATGGATGGATAGCAGGTAGAGTAAGTATATGAATGGCTGTATCATGCAATTTTGATCCCAGAGTGGGAAAAGCTGCTGAGCTTTACACTTAAACTGCTCCGGGAAAATATCCAGCCGTAAGACTATAAGTCGCTTTGGATTAAAATATCAGGCAAGGAAATAAGTGGTTCTTTTTTTTCCATTGCAGAGATGGTAGTTACTAGGTTATGAAATAATGGGATAATAATTAAATGTATTATCAGTAAGTGTTTCCCATCCAGGTTGTTAATCAGCTTTGTGCCCTGTGCTGCCTGGGGTAGGGCTACAGGTCCCCCTGTGACCCAGCCCAGGGTGAGCGGATACAGAAATTTGATAGATGGATGGATGGATGGATGGATGGATGGAAGAAGGAAGGAAGGAAGAAAGAATTCATTATTAGGAGCGTCTCAGACGATACACAGACAGAGTGATATGCAGTGGTATAGGTGTTGGGGCGACAGCTGGCTGATTGTTGTGTTCTGGCAGCAATGCTGTTATTATCTGTGCGCTTGTGCCTCTCCTGCCCGCCTCCCCGCTATCAGTGAAAGCCCAGCGGACTCCCGGGGCCGGCACGCTCAGCACCGGACTGCACGCTTTGTTCGAAACAGATGCTTTTCAAGATATAAAGAGAGGAGTTGGTATTAAAGGAGGGGAGCTAAGTAACACATGCAACATAACTGAATCCCCTTCCCCAAAACTATAGTGACCTGCACACAGATTTACACTCAACTGTGTTTGAGTCATTATTTTACCGTCTCCAGTCAGGGGTCAGTGCTTATTTTTCTGTACTCTGTCTGACTATTGTATATGTAAATATATACAGACACACAAATACACACACGGTCGCATAATCATATTGTTTTGGGGATCGCTCATTCATTTCTATGGGAAAAATGCTAATGCTAACTATGACAGCCTTATCCCCTACCCAGCCCTAACCATAACCATAAGTAACCAAGCAAAATACAAGAGTTTTTGCATTTTATGTCTTTTCATTGCAGTCACATATTTTTATAAAATACAGTTTTCCTATATGGAGACCAGGAAACTGGTCCCCATAAGGTAAAAAATGGGTATTCATCATGTTGTGGGGACATTTGGTCCCCACAAGGTAGGGTACACCTGGACCCTGATTATATGTATATGTGTGTGTCTGTGTCTGTGTCTGATTGTATATGTATATATATATATATATATATATGTATATATAGTACTGTCCAAACGCCTTCAGCTGTCAAAGAAAATGATGTTTTAATTAAGCTTATTTTTCCATACTGTTATACCTTCAAACCATTTCACCCCAGTGTTCAGTACATGACAGTATGTCAGCTACTGGAAACTCCAGAATCAGAGATAGCCTGGCCTCATCAGTGTGGAAGCTGAGTGCTGTGCAAACTAAGTGACAGCACTTGGTTAAAAAGCTATAAAGATCACCCTCCGTTCATTCACACTACTGTCACTGCCCAGTTTTCACAGAAGGAGGAGGATCTGTCTATTCTATGGTATTAAAAGTAATACCTTTAGGAATTCTAATCAGTAATAGTAATCAGGGATACTCCTTAATGCCGCTATATTACCCAGCCCTAGCTTAAATGATCTTACATTACATTGTGAGGACCATTTTTCAGATCTCCCGAAAGATCTGTGAATGCAATCAAAAAAGTAAAGACACCTCGTATTTTGTTTGGTTACTTATGGTTAGGGTTAAGGCTGGGTGGCGGTTAAGGTCGTTATGTTGAGGTTAGAGTTTTCTCAAGAAAAACGGGAGTGGAGAGTCCTCACAAAGATATAATTATATGTGTGTGTGTGTGTGTGTGTGTGTTTGTGTGTCCATAATCCAGTGTTTCCCAATACGGTCATCAGGGACCCACAGTCAGTCCGCGTTTTTGCTCCCTCCCAGTTCCCTACCAGACCATCCATGTTTTTTGCTACCGGGAGCTGAGAGGGAGCAAAAACAGAGATTGGCTGTGGGTCCCCAAGCACTGGATTAGGAAACACTGCCATAATTGCTTAGCTGTAGAGTGACAGTGTGCCTGGAGCTTTTCCCAGAGAACCCAGGCCATGCCACACTCGGAATGGGATTCCAGTCCATCACAGGACACACATACAGGAGACCAAACTACCCAGGATAACAAGCACACTCCCCACACAGAGGGGGGTCTGCATTCAAACCCCCAACCCCAGCAGCGTGAGCCACTGTGTCGCTCTGGCTTTTCCCTTTGCACTGTGTTTTATTAGTAAAGGGTATTCATGGCAAGCTTATGATTATGCCTCGTTTAACTTGGGAACCAATGAAGTAGCCAATTGGAGAGACAGAAAATGATGGTCCCACCTACCGAGGCTTTCAAAGCCTTGAGTCCATTTATTGGTCTTTGTCATGCAGAATACAACATGTGACGCTTTTTTTTGTTATGCTGTAGGGGTTGAACTTGATTGATTTGGGGGCATCGTATCAAATGGGTCAGGAAATCACAGTCAGGGTTAAATCAGTTGCCCGTATTATGAGCTATTATCTACATAGGATACCAAGCCATTAAACGCCTACCTTTAAAGGAATTAAATGATTTTGTTCCTAATGATTAGTGTTTCAACTGCTCTCTATATCTGCGACTGGGTCAATAGCAAACTCCCCTTTGCTGTGTTATTAACAGCTAAGCGATCGATGGAGAGAATGGTCTTTATCATGTTTGGTGGCCTGTCTTTTAATGTGTGTGTACATGAGTGGAGTAAATGAGTATTGGGTTGGGTGGTGCTAGCATGAGGGGTGTCCTTTGGATAGCAACAGGGGCTTGTTTGTGTCATAAAACCATTTTACTGTGGCTGTCTGACCCAGATCTACTTCCCACGTTGGCGATGTCAGTGACGGGCGCATGAGGAAGAGCCAAGTCTGCCCCCTCAACATCTACTTAGCCATTCTCTGCAACATGGTGGCCTCTGTGACCTCCTCTCTGGGCTGGGGGGAACCCCAAGTTTTTCTGATTGTATTCAGCTGTATTACATCATTTTAATATTTGTGCCCCCTCCACACTTGGGTTTTACTGGTGCAGGAGGAACATAAGGTGTGTCTCTGAGGAGCCTGGAAGAGGGTGGAGGGGGCCACAGTTCCAGTCCCATGTCTGCCTCCCATTACTCCGGGTGGTTTGTTCTTCTGGCCGAGGTTTGGGAGCTCTCCATGCGGTTTGTTATGGGACGGAACCAGGCCACTGGGAGAAGAAGAACCCGTGAGGTGCTGCTGTAAACAGGAGTAGGAGATGGGTGAAATCCATGAAGATTCGCAGATAAAGCAGGGCTGAACATCACTTCTTATGGACGATTCACTTGTTAAAGAGAGCGTCTGGACATGCATAACGGTGGATGTGATCCAGAAAAATCATGACAACCCGTAGAGCATATGTTCTCCACGTCGCGAACTCCATGAAGACTGGATGAAGAAGGAAATGTGAAAAAGACCCTCCAGCAGTGCCGATGCCTTGGCTGCAAACTGCCTCGATCTAATTTGTCTCTCAGTTGAGCTGGCGATGTTCCCCAGCTGTAAACTGGGCGTCTGAATGTGATTTAAACTGACGCCTCGGCCCCCCTTTAATCACACTAAGAGGAGTGTGAAATGATATCATAGTTAGCATAACGGCAGATTATATCCTGAGCAGGCGGGTCCTGCAGCGGACGGCAGAAACGTGGGACACGAGGCTGTTCGGGACCAATTTCACACCAGGCAGGCGGTTATCATCAGCTGGGCTGGGGCACGCCGCTCTCCCTCTTCTGGGTCCTGTCTCCAGGGTTGGAGAATCCCCAGTGTGGCTGTCAGGGAGGCCAGATGAACTGCCTGTCTATAAGTAGATTTCGGGACATAGAGTGCAAGAGCAGAATCTTTACATGAACAAATACAAACATACATATATATACACATATGCGCACATGTAGGGTAAACATATCCTTATGGGGACCGCTCATTCATTTCAAAGGGAAAAATGCTAACGCTAACTATGACAACCTTAACCCCTACCCAGCCCTAACCATAACCATAAGTAACCAAACAAAATACAAGAGTTTTTGCATTTTTAGTTTTTTCATAGCAGTCACCGATTTTAACAAAATAGAGTCTCCTGGTCTCCATAAGGGAAAAAAATGGGTATTTATCACGTTATGGGGACATTGTGTCCCCATAAGGACAGGTAAACCCGCTCGCGTGCACACACACACACACACACACACACACACACACACATCGATGACAACATGAAAATATTATGACCAGCCCTGTGTGAAGTCAATACTGTTCACTATCTTGTTAAAAACAACATATGTCAAGGTCTGCGATATATTAGACAGTTAGCTACTATTCGATACTCTTATTCAACATGTTGAATGTAGATGAAATGGCCACAAATCATTATGACCAAGTGACTTGGTCAGAGCATCTCTGAAACGCAAAGGTTTGTGGGATGCTCACAGTCAGCCGTGGTGACCTAACCTGACAAACATTAGTGACCAAAATTTTGAAACACCTAGCATTACTCTTTAAAATCTCTACATGGTTATTGGCATTGGCTAAAAAGGACTAATGGATGTTTATAAACAATCAAAGAATGTGACAAATGTCATACATTGGCTGGTTAAATAAATAACTGGTGCAACAGCTGAATAAAGTTCTGTAATCTCTAAAAATTGGAAGTGTTTGGCCACTAGTGCACGTATGTGGTCTTCATAGGCCTTTATCCATTTATGTAACAGCTGGATCTGCAGTGATTTGTGCTGTGCACACCTGCCTAAATGTATAGCAGTAATGTCCCAGAGGGATAATACTGCTGGTGCCTCTTTTACAGCTGCTTGCTCTGCAGTAAGAGGCCGCTTCCTTTGACTGGAACGCGGTTTTAAATGTGTAAGAAGCATGATAAGATTAGCTCTGAAGTGCAGAATGCACACATTCATTACCCATTATGTGTCCCCGTATAACGCCTGGATTAATCAATTATGACTAGGCCTGAATATAGCTGCAAGCATTAATTATGATTGCAGTAGCAATTATCCAAGGGTGGCTCATCATAATACAATCAATATGTATGTAAATAGACGAATTCTGAATTCATTCATGGCAGCCATTCTAGCCGGGATTTGTGTTCTTCTGCCCGGTGTCCTTCTTAAAGTTGGCCTGTAACTGAAACTGAATCCCCTGGCAGGTGGGGGGCTGCGGCAGCCTGAGGGGAACTGCCCATTAACTTTAGCACCCCCCCGATGTAAGGGAGTCATGGCATTGGGCTGAATGGTTTTCGATCCTGATGACACGTGAATGAGAAGCGATTTGCCACCCCATATTTATCACAGAGGTTCTGGCCCCACCTGAAAGCTGATTGGCTTCCAGAGTTCCCCATCCCCCCTCCCCCCTCCCTATCACTCACCTATTCAAAACATATCACTGGCTAATGATAAGGTTGCCCCAACCCGTTTGAATTATGTCCCTTATGTCCTTAAAAAAAATCCTAGAATCACCCCAGTCTGGATGGTGACTGCGGCAGGGTATGAGGCTTAGAATGGGATGTAGACCACCCCCCAGTAATCCGCTGTCAATTATTCATGTATTTATTTTTGAGTGTCCTTTGCATATGACACGGCAGTATGGGCTGAGTGATTGAGGTGGGGGGGGGGGGGTCATGTTAATTAACAGAAGACCATGCGGATAAAAATCACTTCATGGGATTAGTTGCGCTCCTTTTGTATTTGTGTTCCTTCGCTCACTTTTTTCACGCAGTTTGGCATGGAGCTCTTTCATACCTTTAACTGATGATGACATATTCGATGATTTTTTTTTAAACATTTTTAAAAAACCTTTTGGATTTTAAGAAGGAAAAGACTTTTTTCTTAAATAAGTATCCTATTCCTGCTAATTACATTATATATTTTTCCGGGACCTTAGCTGACAGACTACTTAATAAATTCTATTTCTGTCATCGCTCTTCCGGAATTTTTCCCCCTCTCTGCAGTGCTAACTGTGGAACATTCTTGGCTTTTTTCCGGTGACCTCATTATTATCAGTCTGCTGGATTGCTAAATCGTCAGATGAGGCCTTTGATATTCATGGGTGCTATGTAACTTACGGGAGTTAAGCAGATTGAGGCATTCCACACCACAATATTGCAGACCCCGATCTCCTCCCCCCCATTTCTCCAACCCTCTGATCCCCTCGGATGGGCTCATCGCGATCACTCATTCTGGTCATGTCCCACTTCTGTCGTCTGAACCTCCTGGCCTTCAGCTAGCTTCTCGGTTCAGGTCGCGGCCCATCGATTTCCGCCAATCTGCCCGCCCAACGGTGACGGGACCTTAAGTTTGAAATGTTGATGTTGGCCATTAAAAACGAAGCCCTCTGTGCAAACAGTTGCAGTGTCAGAAACGGTGTGCAAGTGCCAAGCAAATGAGTCTGGCCCACACACCTTCCTGGTCGCTCATCCGCTACAAACGCACTGGCTGGTGTTCTGGAATTCACAGTGACATTTACCAAAAGGTTTCTTGAGTCTCACCCTGATTTAAAACCCTTTTCATCTCTGCCTGCGCTGTCAGGAAGGATGTGCTTTGTCTGAAATTCCCTCACCGTACCCAGATCACGCCCATGACCCATTCGCCATCCTTTCATTAATTCCACCTGTATCCGTATGTTGCTCGGCGAACGACGTTATCAGAAATGCTCTTATTGGAGCTAAAAATACCCGTTGAAGGGGCATTACTCAGGAGGACGCATGAAGCTCATAACTAGACAGGTAGTCATTAGCATAGCCCGAGTGCGCTGTTAGATGCGTAAATGGAAAAATTGGGTGCTAATATATGTTTTCACATTTCTTTTTTCCCAATATGCTTTGGAGGGGGTCGTTTTGTGCTGTGATGGCTACTGAATCTTTGACTTTTTGCAGGGGGTGACTATGCCCCCTCCCCTGCCGGAGCCCCTCCCTGTTTTGAAGAAGGACAAATGCCCAGAGAGCACACGGAGGAATTCTTGCCTGGTGTGATGCATCAACTGGGCCGCTAAACGTCCGTGCTAATTAACACGTAGGCGTGCTGTTTTCTTATTGGTTGATTATCCTGCCACTCGGTAAGCCTCCATTTGACAATGACCTCGAGCTAAAAGCCAACGTCTCCAAAGGAGTATTAACATTAGCACCTGGTTACGTGTTCAGAATTTTTTTGGAGGGGGGGGGGTGCAGGCCACAGTCTTGGGGGATTTTTTTCTTGACAGGAAGCTTTTCTTATTCAGCCACACAAATGTGTCAATACATGACGAGTGAAAAGGTCAGCAGGGAACCCCTGTGGGCAACACATTTTTAGACAGATCTCAAGGGAACATCAATGCATCATATATATGATCAGAATAGGCACCAGTCAAAGGCCGTGTTTACTGTGAAGGTATTTATTCTGGAAACGGCCAAATGAGCACAGACAGCACCTGGCCGTCTCACAAACATGACCTGTGCTCCATCGTAGATGCTTGAACCTTTCATGGTTGTGAATTCAATTGCATATAGTCTGGTGCAGTTTCTTTCAAGGCAGAAAAGTCTAAGTACATCTTATGGTGGTGATTTTGTAACTCGGGCCCGCAGTTGAAGTTCTTAGACATGCTACACTGCCCCCTACGGGACGAGACCACTATAATGTCACCATAGATAATGTCAGACTAAGATCGGGTATGTCCCCACCTCTAGGGTTGTCCTCTGGTCTGTCATGCTACATCTGACTCCATTGGGAGAGTAGCCATGGTGATACTAGAGGCCCAGTCAACCACGTCAAGGTCGGTAATCATAAACGCATCAAGCAATGAGCTGAGCCCCCACTAACTTGCAATCGAAGATTTATTACAAGAATGATGCGCACTGTCACTGTGCCAAGCCACGTTGAGTAGATAAATCCCCTGGAAATATTTAAAGAAATATTGGAAAGAGAGCAGTGGCCATGGACCCAATTCCATTCTGGAATTTTCTGCTCCATCTTGCACCACAATGAAGTCTTGGTGCCCAACTGATCTCAGAAATGACTGGTCCAGAAATGGTAGAATATGCCATGTCATCAAATCAAGAAACTGGTTTATGTGCCTCAAGGAGGCGTGGTCACGAGAGGGCGGACCTTGGCGAGGGGATGTCTTTCAGGAGGCGGAGCCTCACAGGAATATGGTGGCCAGAGAGTATTGATTGCTAAAGGTGTACTTACGTTAGCTAAAGGCCACATAGACCTCTGGGTAAACTTGGTATAATGTTGGGCGATGGGAAAATTGTGATTGGCCATTCCTGCTCTGACGCCTGACGTCTTGTGTTGTGGTGGCCTTCAGGTGACCCGTTAACACGGGCAAGCTTTTAGGTACTAGGCACACTAGGTGACACACTGTGTGTAAGGCAGATAGAGAAAGAGAGAGAAAGAGAGGGAGTAGCATACAAATAGTGAATGAATTTGCCAGGCGGGTTTTTCATTCCCATCTTATTGTAATAATCACCCCCCCCCCCCCCATTCTGTCATAATAATTTCCTTTTTTTCCAACATAATGACAGCAGAGAGCTGGACAATTAGCGATCCGTTCTGCCGCCACATCAAATAGTGAGGCGGCGTTACGAGAAAGTGACGAAGAAGAAGTGACATGACCACAGGCAGACTGGCCGTGGCACAGATCCGTGTGACATGTGACTGACGAACCAGTGCTTCACAACAGAAAATAAGTGAAAATAAGTGAAGTAAGGAAGAAGGTGTACCGTGTACCTGGAGTGTAGCTAGAAATTACGAGCTCCCTGGCAAAATGTCACCCTGGGCCCTGAGGTTGATTTTGCCGACTGGGGTCCACCTCAGTAGACTTTGTAAGTAAATTTTGCAGACCCAGCCCCCGGCCTTATATTTTGGGACCTCTTTAAAATAAATGAATTTGTCAAAGCATTCACGCCCTCCTACCCACTACCTGTGAAGATCCATTGAATTTAATACAAATGACTAAATTCTAAGTATATAAGCAATTCGGAATCAGTGACTCAGACTCAGGAAAGTGAGCCACTAGCTGCCATGTTTCCACAATCTCGTTGACGCACCTGTCAAAACAGCTAACCAAATACAGTTAATGTACTGTATGTTCAGCCTGGCCGCATAGTCTCCCCACAACTGTGCTGCATCTGGCTCTCTTGCTGGCTGTGCTTTGCGGGGTGGTGGGGGGGGGGGGGCAGGTGATGGCTGTGTGGGGGCGATCGGGCCATGCGTCAGAGTGTGGAGATAACAGACAGGAGTGCGGAAGGCAGCTGAATAACGTGTCACGAACGACACCACTCTTAATAGCAGGAGAAATGGGTTTATCTCGAGGCTTTCAACGGGGACCAGCAAAAGGTATCGCTCCTTGGAATCATGGAAGAAGGAGGCGGAAAAGGAGACTGAACCGTGTGGAGTCCCTTACTGTCTGTTTTTGATCAATCGATTGCTCCTCCAAATATCAGTCTATGCACATTTCTGGGCTCATTTCCATCTTCCTTTTTATTTATTTTTTTCTTAGCTGAATTATGTTTAGAGTTCATGGAAATCTACTGTTCGAAATACATGCTTTTTCTCAGAATTTGAATAAGCACATGATATTGCCAAAAGTCAATGAGTAATTGTGTGAAATAGTCGTGATCGCAATATCAACCAAATAATTGTGATTATGATTTTTGCCTAGGCTTTCGGTCATCTCAGGCCACTCAGGGCTGCATGTATCCCCATGCTGATGGGGTTCTGTTCTGCCAGATGTTGTTATGCACAGAAACGTACAGCTGCATGTTATTTGCAAATACTGGGTAGAACTGGCTCACTGGTTTTTTGAGTCTACTCGTGGGGGAAGGCGATGTCAGGAAATCTCCTAGGCAGGCCTTTCTGGTTGAGGATTTACCAGTATGCAGGAAAATTAAGGTGATCTGATGCCATGGAATGCATAAAAATTGGAATATCGACTGACAAGACGCGCGTGGTATAGCTTATAAACGTTTTCCTTTACCCATAGGGTGGGAGCGAGCTGTTCATGAATGATTCATAGACCTTTTGCAAGCTGTTACGTCAGTCACATCGTAATGCAAAGTCAACTTAACGTCCGTCACGAAGTTTGCAGGATGGGAGAGGAACAGAATTGTTTAAGTGTTTCATTCGCAGTTTGGCTTTTCTGGCTTATCCCACCAGATAACTGCCGCGTGTTGTTTACCCTGCCAGGAAGTCCTATTTAGTTAATAAAAGCAGCAGCTGTGGACATTGAGGATTAAACTGGATGTAATAACAGAACTGAGTGACAGACGAAATGACCCAGTCAGCCAGCAGGTGGTTTGGTGGCTAAAGACCCACTTAATCCTCAGGGCTGCTGGTTCAAGTCCCAGGAATGGCTGTCATACCTATTGGCCAAGCTTCAAATAAAAGAGTTGGCATGGCTGTGAAACAATCATATTAAAATACAGAGATTTATTCTTATTTCATCTATTTGAAAAGCAGGTACATTTACAGAAGGTTTTAATATTTTTTGTTCATTCATGTAAAACGTCATTTGCAAATTGTATTTATGTCTTTAAGATATGATGAAATGTATTCATATGACGGTTCACTCCAGGGTTCACTCTGTCCTGCACTGGAGTAGGACGTTGCTGTTTATGGATTATTTGAAATCCCCAGAATTTTCCAATAATCTGGCAGTTTGAGACCTGGGCTCCTGTTCTGCACAGTGTCAGAAAGGCAGAGTGCTGAGTGCAGACTCATCCCACAGGTCCGCCTTAAGGTGCAGGCAGATCACAGATTGCACTTCATTAACGTGCCGCGGATCGGGCTGGACAGGGATCACTGGGCCTCCTTCACCCCCAAACCCCCCTCCCCCCCCCCGCACACGCTCCCCTCAGTCACGCGGAATGTCCCACCGGCACAGATTAAACATAAAGAGAAATAAATAAATAAAGAGACCGTGAAAATGCTGGAACTCAGTTT
>JAODKF010000138.1:2894155-2905994 GCA_026779585.1 Mormyrus proboscirostris
CCGTGAAAATGCTGGAACTCTGTTTATTAAAAGTTGAAAGGGTGGGGGAGGGGTTGGGGGGGGGGAGTGTGGGTGCTGGCAACAGTTACTGACAGATGCATTTTTTTGAGGAGAGTGGCGGAAGTGTAGCAGATTTCAAAGCCAGCAAAACCCCCATCCCACAGGCACCAGCCCCCCCATCTCCCTTGTGATGGTCTCCGATTTCCCTCCCTAAGGGGGGGGGGGGGATGGGGTTTCCATTTTTCACTTTCTTCATCTCCACGAAACTGTTGACCCCTTTCATAGCCATCTCAGACACCAGTGATTTTAACATAACGACCCCCTGCAAAATAAAATCTTCTGCCTCATGTCCGCTCCAGTGATCCTGCGAGTCGAAGCCTCGCCTCCCTCCTTTTTCCTATGAGATGATGATGTCGTGCCTAAGTAGGTCTGAAGACAGGGAGAAGATGACAGCAAGGCACATCCTGCCCCTACAGTCATCCCAGCACCTCCATCATCTTTCTGAGTAACTGCACAAGAAATATCCCATCATACACTACAGGCATCTGTGAGTTGGATAAAATAAACATTTTTGGCATCCACCTCTCCATACTCACCTTCTTCATCCTGGCAGATAAGTCATAAGACCCTTAGTAGCAGAGAAGAAGAAAAGGTAAATTTTAAGCTGCTTAGCAAACACTTTTATTTAGAGCTATTCAGAGCTTTTTCTCTTCTCTTCATAGAAACACTTTGTTTGGGTTAAGCATATTTCTGAGGACAGGTCTCAGACCTGCGATTCTTCAGGCATAAATCCTCGTCCTTGGACAGTATGTCTTCTCCTTCCCATGTTCCGTGGGGTTTACAAAAGTTTTGGGACACATCACAGCTGCAGCCTCACCTGCTGTCCCCCTGCAGTGCGAGTTAGCCGCACTTTGGGGCATTTTCAGGCTCCTCTTCTGTCTCATCCACATCACACCACCTGTTCTGACGCTGCCTGGGTCGTGGATAAGCATCACTGCCAAGGTGTCGGGCAATTTATGCTCTTTCACAGCAAAGAAGGCTGTTTCGGCTTTACCTTTGCCTTTGATAGAAACCAGCCATAGTGCAATAGTGCATTTTCACATGTTGTGTTTTTTTCCCCCCTCTGTATCAGTGTGGGGATCACAGGAGGGTTTTGCTGAAAGACTCACATTCATTTAATCACAGGTCAGGACAGTGTAATTAAACACACAGGCATTTCCCTCACCTGACAAGGTCATTAAACAAGCCTGACGAGGTCAGTCTTTGAGCAAAGAATGGCCAAGTTAGTTTTGTCATTCATCTAATGGGGGTTATAATCCGGTGACTGTTTACATTAATCTCATAGACTGTACTCTGTTAAGATAAATGTATCCAAAATGCAGACTTCATCCAATATAGCACGCGTGTTTTATTATATCCACCCATCCATCTTCAATAATTTTTATCAGCTGGAAGGTTGAGCCTGGAATCTATCCCAGGAAGCACTCTGGACAGGATTCCAGTCCATCACAGAAGTGCCTAATCTAGAGACACCATGCAATTGCCTGACTGTCTGTTTCCTGACTGAGGGAGAAAAAGACCTATGAACATGGGGAGAACAGGCAACATCCACACCCAGAGTCAGCTATCAAAGTCACAGCCTTGGGGTATACAGTGCTAACCACCATTAGCAAAAATAGCATTGAAAATGATGTAGGCCAATTTGACATAGGCCAATTTGGTGTCAAATTAGTTTCCCACGTTTGAGAAAATTACCAAAAGATTAGAAAGGAAGAACAGCCAAAGTAAAACTGACAGTATTCACCTTGCTAAACTGCTAATTCTCGACTGAACCTACAGCCCTAAATTTCCATAATTACTTTCCGGTGAGACTACTTGAATATTTAATTACAGTGGCACGCTGCCAACATCACGAACAACCGTGGCCTCAGGGACAAAATGGGAAGACACTGAGGTCGGTGACCTTGTGTGGCCAGGAAAATCGCCCCCAGGACGTGCGTCTACACTGACATTCATGTGTGAGAAACAGAAATTGGTTTTCAATACAAAAGCCTCCATCCCCCCATCTGGGCCAGCACTGATCTCACAATAAACCCTTTGCTATTCATTTTTAGGGTACTAAAATGGATTCAGTTCTAACAATAAAAATGCAACACTTCCAAGTAAATCAAATTACTGTTCTTCTTCATTATTGCAATTAAGAATCACATTGATGTACTAAAACAGTCTCTAATGTACCGTGTTACCAATTCCACTAATTCACCATGCCACTTCAGTCATGAGAACAGAAGCAAGCCTGGAATTTTATACATATAGATTTTTAAAAGGATTTTGATTAAGCATAAGTTCAAGTTGAAAAACAAAGGTCTTGTCTATAAAACACTTTTGAATTGCATTCAGTGTAATACAAAAATGGCTGTTTCTGTTTAAGCCGAAGTCACTAGATTACATCCATAGTCAAACTGCTTATCTGGTACAGGGACAGAGAGAGTCTGGAGCCTTATGTATTTGGTGCAGGGCACAGGACACTCTTAATGGGACACCAGTCCATCACACAGATACATACACTGCAGGAAATGTAGAGATGCCCATTCACCGAATCGCATGTTTTTGTACTTCAGGAAGAAAACCATGCAACTGGAAAATAACATATAAACTGTATACACATACAATAGGTCTGAGATCCCCAAACCTGTAGATGTAATGCAAACAGAGCTACCAATGGTAGCATGGTAATTAAGATTACAAATAAACTAGAATGTCTCAAAAGGCATTAAATAAGGAAAGTGTTTTTTACGGTTGCTTTGAAGAGGAGGTTTGGGGGCTTGGAAAACCAGGGTGAAAATAAAGTGAAGGATGGCAGTAGATGAGTGCTGGGACAGGGAAGCTATTCCAGGGTGTTACTTGCTTTGTTCCCAATGCTGCCTTAGAAAGGTTTCAGCAGCCCCGTTAAATCCATAGTGGTTGGCAAGATGGACATAGTTTTAATTTTAATTAACGAAAGATTTCAAATATGAAAATGAGGGAGGGAGAGGTCATATAGGTCTGAGCCACGGGTTCGCCGTAATGGTCCGGCAGGGAGTACTGGTAACACGTTCTCAAGACGTTCCTGGGTTGCCCACTACGGCTGAGGCAGGGCCCGTCTCCAGCTATGCGTTTACAAAATAAGTTTTTCTTTTTTTTCAAAAATGATTTTTAACGTGGGAATTACTTCAATTTTCTTAATCAATCACACTGTGTGTTTTCAGTTACGGCCAATTAAGCACATCAATTTGCCCATTCAGCTTGACTTCTTTAACAGATTACGGTACCGACGGCGATTTCGATGACAGTCTGTGTACATCCTTTGAGATTTCTGTGAAAAAAAATGTTGTGTGAGTAGCCTATTATAGTAGAATTCTGTTTAATTCGTTACTTCTTATAAATGTCGCATATAGGACATTCGGTTAAAAAAAAAGAAAAAAACCTCTTATGTAATCTGTGGGGACCACTTTAAGCGTAATAGCAGCATTATTTTATAGAGCGCCATTTATCTTCTGTGACTATGTACCTTAGCAATCCCATATGGAAAAAACAAATGATCATATATGCTTTCAGGCACTTTTTAAAGCACTATGGTAATACTGCATGCAAATGTGTCCAATCCACTTCGATCTGTCTGAGATACGTCTTTTGTAAGTATATTTATGTGGGTTACAGTTTAATTAACTGCATATGACATTTGTTTCTTGCAATTCTCATAGCAGTTCACAGAAATCATGCACACATTGTACAGATGTTTCACTGTGGCGTCTCATTAAACTGTGTGAAACATTTATATACAGTCTGTCAGTTTCAAGTATACCAGGTATTTAATTTTCAGGTCAGAAAACACCACATGTGGAAATTTCAGGTCGAGAAAGTACAAATCCAGACCAAGATCTTGTGTCAACCATCCAGTTGAATATAAAGAGTCATAATCACAGAGTACTTTCTGGCCCTGAAATTTCCACCTCTAGATGGGGCGTAGAAACTCTTGGGACGTGTACCCACAACATTAAATATAGATTCATTCACCCCCCCAAGTAAATAGACTTTTGTACATGACCAAGTTGTGTCTTTCCCCCAAATTGGGTGGCCACCAATCCCGGTTATCCCGGGATTGTTCTCTTTTTTGAGCAAATGTCCCGGAAAATGAATATTCTTTCCCGGAACACGAATTGTCCTGGATTTTTGTTTAACTGCACATCTCATTTAAGTTTTCGTAAATGAAACCTCACTTGGTTTCCTTCTGGCGCTATTCTTTTTTCTTCCTGGTTATGTTTAAATATCCAATCCATTGTCCGTAAACGGTTAGAAACGGGTAAAATATAGGGACGATTGGCCATGTCTGCATTTGTATTTGGTCGGTACCAGAAATACGAATGCTTACCTTATTACCTAGCAACTGCGCGGTGCGTCGGACCACCGCCCGCGTATACATGCATGACCTCACCGTGACACTTGCTAGCTAGAGGTAACTTTTTTTTTTTTTTTTTTTTACTTTCTATTTATCTTGTTGGTTTGTGAAGTGAAAGGGGTGAGGGGCGAGTAGGACGACAAAACAAAATCGGGCATGCCACTAGCGTCAAAGAAAAAACGATTTACGACGTACAAGTCCAAGCGGGCGAAAAGAGAAATGGGTTAGACTAGGGCAGGGTTATTCAACTCACCGTCCTCGAGGTCCGAGCACTGCTGGTTTCCCGCCTTCCTTTACCTGTGAGCCAGGTGTGAAGTTTCTGACCAATCAGAATCAGTAATTATTAAACTAACTACCTGGGAGAACTGAAAACAAGGCCTGGATTTGGAATCGAGGTCCAGAGTTGAAGAGCCCTGGACTAGGGGGTATTCCATAAAGCAGGATTTCCCAGTTAGCTGGGCGTAATGGTAAGCCAAACGTGAAAACTGTCCAATAGGATCGAGCAGAGGTAACAATCTTGGTATTGGACAATCCTTACATTTGGCTTATGTTATCTGGCTAATGAAAAATACGGCTTTGCGAAATACCTCCCCCCTCTTCCCCGTTTTGTACAACCCGAATTTCAGGAAAAACAACGCTGGAAAAGCATTCAAAAACGAACTAGCACCAAGGTTTTGTATTAAGCAAAAGCAACTTAAAGTTGGATTAAACTAAAAAATTCCATGCATGGAGTTTAAAGCATTCATTGATGGACCGCAGGGACAGGCAGCAAAAAAGGGATGAGAATTATACATGGAAAGAAGTGAAAAATGTCATTGTTAGCTTGTCCGAATTCATTAAGTTAAAAGGTTGTTTATAATTAGTAGTAATGTTCTTTCTGCTGAAGGGACTATGCCATGGGACATATTAAGATTAGGTTTTGAAATGGACTATAGTTAGACAATACATATATACTCGTTAAAACAAAAAAAACTGTATTTAATGCAGAAAGGGCAACAGCAAAGGACTCTAGCAGGAGTGCTACCAACCTTTACGATCCACTTGCGTGGTTTCCACTGAATCTATGCAGATCACGTGTTTCCGCCTACTGTGGAGCTCCACAGTGGCTGCAGCCAGACCCTTCTCGACTCCAGAGTGAGGGCTACTGCGTCTGCGTCAGAAAAATTATAGGTAAGAGAGGCAATAGGGGGTACTACAAATATTAACATAACATATTTGCAAATAAGGTTTAATCTCACCAGCCCCCCAAAATATCTGACTGTTCCGGTTTTTCACAAATCAAAGGCAACCTTACCCCCCAAATATCAAACTTTCTCTTTGGGCCTCGGATTTAGTTGTGCACTCCAGCAGGGGTCCTGTTAAAGATTTTGGGCCCATGAAGGCATATCATATTGGGCCTTCCAGACCAGACCAATCCAGTTATTTTCCAAATATTTAGGGGCTCTATCACTCTGGAGCCCCTGGAATCCTCCTAACCTCCCCCCCCCCTCCCTTATTGACTTATGGCAATGAGGACCCGCGACCGTCGTTCTCCTTCGTACACATTGTGTCCCCGGTACTTAAAGAGCTGGTTCATGTCCCCAGGACAAAGCAAACCATGCCCCAAAGAAATATCTGAAAATAATTTGAAATATAAATTGTGCACATTTCGTAGCACCCTCGATGAATGTAAGAAAAAAAAATTATCCGTGGTGCCGCCAATGCGGCTGCGAGATGATTAATTAAGGCGATTAGACACGCTGCTATTTAATCGAGCTGCCGCCGAAGACGCGGCCTCCCCCCGTCCATGCGCGCTGTCTGGGGGCTCGGAGCCCCCCACTCGGCGAAGGGGATCATTTAAAAAGCCAAAGCGGAGTCGTCGTCGGTGTTGTGTTAATTCGCTCGTTTGTTAGTTTATTCTCCGCGTCTTTTCCGCCCTCCGCGACATACAGCTCATTTAGATCCTTCACTGCGCTCATATTTCTTGTTTCGTCCTCAGATCTACGACATCGGCGTCATTTTTTTGTTGTTAAGAGGCTTGTGTTTGATAGCTGCGATTTGACGGTTCGGTTTTCAGGCTGACTGCGGGTACACCGCATATATTTCTTCTAACTCATTCCATTATTTCTTCAGGCATAGCTATTCGTATTTTATTTGAGACGCTGTGATTTGAATTATGTAGATTATCATCTCAGTGTGTTTTTTTGTAATCCTTTTAAATCAAGAATTAATTAAAAAACTGAGTCTGTGTGTTGCGCTGTGGTTAACGAGTAGTGATGAGAGTGCTATAGGCTCGAAAGTGCTGTAGTAGCTGAATAAGCCACCTAATTGAAAATGAGTAACAATTATTTATTTTTTGTTTTAAAAAAAAATGGAATGTTTTCTAGCAGCAAATGTGACAGCTCTTGTTACACAAACAGAGAAAAGTTGTATCCTGTGTAGAAGGACAGTAATAAACCAGTGAAGACAGACACAAAAAAACGATGAGTATTATGAACAAAATATTCCATAGGAGAATGAAAGCAAGATGTGTATGCACATGTAATTATATAATATAGACGCTCTACTTATGAACGAGTTATGTTCCGAATGGCCGTTCGTAACTTGAAATGTTCGTAAGTTGTTATTCGACGTCATTTTAAGGGTATACGCAAGTACAAAGATCTAGGATGCTGGGAGTACGCACGCTATGCTACTGCGCGGCAGGAGTAGCGGCCAGAAGTAGTACTGGGCAGAATTGGCGCGCAGAACAAAAAAATGATGCTGCGAACTGGAAACGGGAGTCTTCTTCGCTCATATATCTGAAAGTTCAGAGTAGAGTATTGTAAAGAATTGCCTGTAATTAGTTAATAAGTAAAGGGGTGGCATGGTGGTGCAGTGGCTAGCACTGTTGCCTCACACCTCTGGGGCCCGGGTTCAAGTCTCCGCCTGGGTTACCTGTGTGTGGAGTTTGCATGTTCTCCCCGTGTCGTCGTGGGGTTTCCTCCGGGTACTCCGGTTTCCCCCACAGTCCAAAGACATGCTGAGGCTAATTGGAGTTGGTAAATTGCCCCTAGGAGTGTGTGTGAGTGTGCCCTGCGATGGGCTGGCCCCCTGTCCAGCATTGTTCCCTGCCTTGTGCCCGTTGCTTCCGGGATAGGCTCCGGACCCCCCGCGACCCAATAGGATTAAGTGGGTTGGAAAATGGATGGATAGTTAATAAGTAGAGAATTTCCTATAATTAGTTAATAATGAATGCTACCTTCTAACTTTTTTTGTGATTTTCTTGCTGACTAGTTTGCAGAATAGTTTTTCTATACGCAGCTCCCCATGCAATATTGGGTGATATTGACCAGTTATTTCCATATGTTGACAACACGTTAAATGTTATTTTTTCCCCTAAAACTTTCCACAATGTCCAGAACTTGATTGCCTGCAGGCTAAACAGGGCTGCAAGCTAACAAGCTAACAAGCTCCCGGGGGTCTTTTCACAGATGTGAGTGCAAATCTCAGATGGAAGGGTGTGTACTGGGGGTGGGGGTGTCCATAGTATATGTAGGAACACGGACCCCAGGAGTTTAATTGCAATGTTAAAAATGTAAAGCCTCATTTCCACGGTACCTGTTAAGAACTTGAATGCAAAGTAAAGCTCAGGTTACTAACAAATCAAAAATACCCGAAGTATCGAAAGCTGTCGCAGGGGCTCTTCATTTCTGGCCCTCAATTCCAAACCCAGGCCTTGTTTTCAGTTCTCCCAGGTAGTTAGTTTAATAATTACAGATTCTGATTGACCACAGAATCTTCACACTGGGCTCACAGGTAACGGAAGGCTGGAAAATCAGCAGGGCTAGGACTTTGAGGACTGTCATTTGAATCGGCCTGAGGTATCGTGTCTGCAGAGGATCAGTTGTATCTGATAAGGTGCTTATTTTTCTGTTTTTCATATTATCTATCTGTCTGTCTGACTGTCATATTATCATGCTGTCTATTTTTATTTCACTAACTTGTCCTCGTAGTCCCTGGTGCCAGTGATTGGCATTCAGATTTATAGTAAGGGAAAGGCAGAAAGCTCCAGTTGTTATTTTTTAAGATATTGAAAAGTGTCCCTGCAATTTAAAGGGCCCTCATATTCCAGTAACCATGCTGATGAAGTGGAGAGAGTCTCTCTTCGCCATTATATTAAAATCTTTGCCTAGAGCCGTCAGACAGCCAGAATTCTTTGATGATCCAGAATATCATACAACGGCCCTTTTTGAATAAGAATGAGTTATTGTGTAACAGGACGAGTACAGAAGCACAGGGGCTCCTCTGGCATCTTCCATTGCTTGGCTAGGCCTTGTCTATATTTGTATGCAGAACTCATTCAGGCCCAGGATTGTGACCACTCCCCCCAGCTGTAGTAGGGCTGTGTGATATGGCATAAAATTTATATTGCGGTATAATTTGAACTATAGACGGTATATATTTTGGTATATAATTTGATCTGTAAATTTCATTATAACTGTTTTGAAAGTTTAACATGTCCATAGCAAAGGCATTGCAGCAGGGAGTTGTATAATAAACTAACACATCTCAAAGTAGTTGTGAACGTAGAATATTTATTGTGCAAATCTGCAATTATAGAAAAAATGTGAACATTTCAAATAATTTCCCTGGTTTTATCATATCTTAAAAACACAGGTTGGTTTTGTAAAATGTAGGTAAGCAGAAAACAAGACACAAAGCTACAAAAGTAATACAATTAGACTAGTGTCATAACTCCATCTATATTAGTATGACCATCTCTCCCATAAAGGTCCTGCCAGGCAGAGTCCTGCACGGGTTCAGGTACCCGACGGGTGACCCGCAAATTTTGATGAAACGGGTGAAAAATATTCTACTGTGTCAGATATGAGTTCGGGTCTGGCGCAGGAGAGCGCGGGTTTAAATTGCGGTTCAAAACACCATGTGCCAACAAAAAATACCCTAGGGCTATATTTTAGTGACACACAAAAAATCCCTGCATTCAAAATGGTAAAACGTAAAATCCATATTAGTTTATGCCTGCGCGCGCATTCCCGGAAATCTCTCCCACTTTCATTTTCAAAAAACGCACGCGATCTACGCATGATAGCCGCAAATGTGGACGATATCCTTTTTTACACAGTAATGTAAAGCACTGCACCAAACACTAGTCTATGCCTTCGCGTAGGAATTCCAATCGGGTAATCAAAGGGAATGGACAATGCATGTAGATAGCCTATAAAACCTAAGAATGTGCAGGGTAACCCAATGTACATCTTACATAATTTTAGTTTTATTAACACATTTGATTGTAAGTTGGTGAGGGTATGTGTGGGCATGACAATATCAAACATTATTTGAGTTTGGAGGTAGGCTACTATACTGTTTGCTTTGCTTATTATTATGCTGTTATTAAGCAACGTTTTCATTTGGCTATGCATTTTCAACTGATGTTGCACATGTCACTGGTCGTTTGCTATTGCAATAAACTTTTGTTTTTGACTTTGGCTATCTGACTGATTTTCATTCAGGTGCGGGTCGGGTGTCGGTATTTATTTATATCGGGTCGGAACGGGTGCGGAATTTTATTTTATATTTGTCGGATAACGGTTCAGATACGGGTACGGTCGGGTGCGGTTTGTCAAAAATCAGACCCCTGCAGGACTCTGCTGCCAGGTGCAGCAATAATCATATAAATAATAAATTATTCATTATTTGACGCTACTTGATTGCGGCATTTGGCGGGCCAGGAGTGGAAATTTTTGCGGTAGGGCGGTATAATCAAAATCTCTCCCGTTGGCCAAATTTATATCGTATACCCATTATACCGCATAGTACAAGGCTGTAGGCTACCTGGAACCCAGAATGGGGCCCACCTCAAATGCTTGTAGCGTATGGTAGAAGAGTACTGCTCTCTAGGAGGCAGTTAGTGAACATCTCGCGTTATCTGCTCTTGCAGTGAATTAGCATCCACAGTTAAACCAAACTTACGCTGCAAGCTTCGATTTATGTTATTACAGTCTTCATGTTATTACAGTCTTCATTTCACTGGATCAGATGTTGGAGGTCTACAACACCACATTTTGACTTTAAATGGGAATGTTTCAGTTTAAGGACTTTTAGACTCCAATAGAACGGCTACAAACAATAAGACCTCTTGGGATAGAATGGTTTCGTGCCCAAATGTGCGAAACACCTGGCGCTGACCCCAGGAGACCTTTCTAGATCTTTGTTCTGGTAACCAGCAGCTGGGTTTGATGAAGTATTGTCCTATAATCCCAGCTTTTCTTTCACCTATAAAAGCTAAATGTACTTGGATGTAGAAGACGGCTGTGGGCGAATTAATTTAGCTGAATAAGAGGGGACAAAGATTGCCCTGATTTCGGCAGCCTGCTCTCCTTATCTTTTAAGAGTAATTAAAGGGGATCCAGAGGTTGTGCCCTGCTAGAACACATGGCTGCAGGAAGAACCTGCAATGGTCTGCACTTCCTGCTATTCTGCGGTGTCCTGATGAGACTGGGGCAGATGTTAGATAATGCCAGTTGGTCAATCTAAGATTATTCAAAACTGGGTGGTCTTTTGGGATAGCGGGTGTGCAAGTCCTGTATATAGCTGAGAAATAAACACAGGAACTTTTGAAAAACTACCATTTCAGATACTGTATGCTTGGAGGGTTAGGAGTCTGTATCTGTGTCCAGAAGGTTTTCAGTTTCAACCCCCTGACCGACAGAGTAACCATATAAGTATTGGGCCTTTGGGGCAGCTAAGTACTCCAGGGGCTCTGGGAAAATGGCAATCCATGTTCTTTAGAGACTGTATATGGTACTGGGTTAGGACTTGTAATCAGAAGGTTATTTTTTCAGGTCATTTTTTCCCCCACTGAACAATGTACCCATATATGTATATGATTGTATTGCTAAAATAGTGCAATTTAAGCAGGTTGCTTATAAGCACAACAGCAAGGTATCACCTGGGAGGTGAACTAGCAACCTTCTGGTAACACCCCTGTGTGCCTAATTACTATGCTACCCAGCCAACTTGCTTAAATGTGCTTGCATGACTGGATATGTAGGGTGTATTGCAGTCGCAGCATGTGGAAGTCTCCCTGTGCTTTTTCGCACGACGCGCCATGTGACCCCTGGCCGATACGGGTCCCCTGGCTAGGCCAGACACGCCGTTGAAGCCCCTAATGAAAACACTCTCTTGCTGCAGCCAGGGGGGAGCGCCGAGGCAGTGCATCACTGCGTCAGCGACGGCGATGGAGAAAATCCATTATTTCAGCCACGTGTCCTGCGCGACGTGCACCGAGTGCTAATGTCTGGGCTCCCGTGCCCCCCCCCCCCCCCCCCCCCCCGAGCGGGGGGGAGGCGCCCGTCACCTGACCTCACCCCACCGTATCTGATACCCTGATTGGTCGGTACACAGGGCTCCTTTATAAAG
>JAODKF010000138.1:2927818-2949560 GCA_026779585.1 Mormyrus proboscirostris
AGAGGGGGGCATTTGAAGGACATGGCATTGAGTTCCAAAACAGGAACAGGTGCTGGGGCTCTGGCCCAAGACTCTCATTGGCTAGTTCACATGTATATGGTTCAGCCGACATCTGTGGCCACCTAACCTTCGACCCGCAGGAGGCCATGTGGTGTAAATAACCACCTGACCATGCGGGACGCGCGTGGGGAGCGTGACGTAGACAGGATCCTGGATTCTGTCGTCTGCTTTGCCGTCATATAAATTGCTTGAAAAAGAGATTTTACAAATACATAGATGTCTTTTTATAACGGGAGTGGCGACGGTTTATAATTCCGGGAGATCTGATACGAAGACCTTTTTTACCTGGCAGTCATGGTTAAACTCATACAGCTCCGTTTTTACTGTCCTGTTCCACTAGCTCATGAAAAACGCCTCTTGTTTCCCGTCACAGGGGTTAGATGGCGATAACAGCTGACAGGTGCGATGGAATGAGGTGAGGATGCAAAATGGAGTCATCGCCGCATTTCTGCTGCCGCACAGGCTAATTTGCACAGACGGCGGTTGGCAAGGGAACGAGCTCTGCGTCCCCTGACCCTCAGTGCCGTCGTCTCGCACCCTGTTGTAAACGGCCGTGATCAGTCTGTCATCCGGAGCCGCGTGATACCGTTATCACTTCCGTGAATCACGACCCCTACTGCGCCTTTGAATATGGAGGTTAACCTTGTGTCATCCGTACTGGGGGAACACACATCTGATTGATGGGAGAGTTAAAATAATACTAAACCTGCTTGTGAGCATAGCAATGATAAATGTTTGAGTTCTGCTGGGGATGCTACCGCTCGACTGTTGGGCTGTGGTCTGCGAACTTGTGCAGATGTTGTTAATGATCTGGCATCCCATCCAGCCTCGTGCCTTGTTCAGGACCACTTACTGGCTGGATGGATAGATGAGTAAAGGTCATACTCAAAATGATGAAACGTGCCTTGCAGATGCCCCTTACCTCCAGCTGGCATCCCCCCCCCTCTCTTTTATGTCCTTCAGGGACAATCTCATTCCTCCCAGGGCCTCCAGCCCAACAGAAAAAAAAAACATCTCACTTTCAGAACCAACAGAACATAAAGAGTATAAAAAACCCTTTTGGAAACTCAGAACTGAATAGCACAGCCGTTAATGATCATGAACTGTAAACATTTATGCTAATACTTCTGTTTATAAATGTCACTGTTTGGTATTTAACGAGAGACGTGTTACATCTGCTGTGTTCATGGGAAGTTCTGTTGCTTGCTCAGTATTTTCTACTGCTGCCATTGTGTCTGTCCAATGGCTTTTAAAAAAGCATCAGCCTGGAAAATATGATTATACTACTAATAATAATAACAATGAAAATGTGAATAGTATGTGCAAACGGTTGTGAGAGAGAGAGCTTAAAGTTAATGGTCCCCTCTGGTTATTGCTAGTGAAGAACATTTAACATTTAGTGTGATGGGTGATAGGTGCATGTTTCTCTGCAGAATTTGATGTAATCTGAACGTCCTTCAGAATGGATCGTCTTACGGGGTTAGGTACATGCTTGGTCGCTATTAAACTAACAGGATCACGTGCCGACAAGCATCATGGAATAAAGAGGCACACACAGCTTCACAGTCTGCCAGAAAGAGGCCACGGATTCACTAATAATATCATTATCATAGCGGCGAAGGCCCAGAAGCAGGAAGACGGAGGTGGGAATGACAGGAGGAGGCCCGTATTCGCCAGAATCGATCCACTCGATTATAGCAGGACACCAACGCAAAATTGGGACTCAGTGGCTTCATCATTGTTGGAGGGAAAGATCACAGACACAGGTTCAGATTATCTGTATTTGTGTCAGACAGACTCGTGTCCCCCAGCAAAAACAACTCAATTAGCCTCCTCCCCTCCCGATGCGGCCCCTCTTCTCCAAGGAGCATAATCAGCATTAACATGCTTATTGTTTCTGTCATCCATGATGTGTCACCTCAAGCTCACTGTGGTTCAGGAGAATTACTTATTCCCTAAAACGAGTGTCCCTCCCCAATCAGATCACAAGAGACTGCCAATAGATTCGGGTTCAGATCCCCAGGAAAGTGGCCTGGCTGGACACAGGCCTGCCGCTGTGCGCGTGTGATAGAAACGCTCCGGTGAGGGACTCCTTCAATCTCTCCCGGGATGCTCTGTTGCCACGGCAACGACAGCTCTGTCATAATTGTCAGGAGCTGTCGTCAGAGGAGCTTGAAAGGAAATGTCGAATCTCTCCTTCCCCCCCCACCCGTCTCTTTTCACTCTCCACTGGAGCGCCAGCTCCGTGGACACCCCCGTGCTGAGTGTTAATGCTGCCCCCTTGTGGTCACCAGCGGTGCCGAGGGCCCCGAAACGTTTTCGGCTTTCTGCTTCAGTAATGCGCGACACTCATATTAAAGATGCCAGGACTGGCTCACTGGAGCCCAGGTGCTCTGTATCAGCAGTATCGCGAATGCTGTTAATCTCATTATTGCCCTTGTTCTTCCCTGCAGTTTAGCTAATAGAGGAGAGTCAAGTCTTGATTATGTCCGGTAAATTAGCATCCGCGCTTTCCGTCACGCCGCCGCGCAGCAAGGCGATTATATCGGTGGCGGGGTGAAAATCCGCTCCTGTCTCCGAAGCTCCAGTTTGATGAACACAAAGAAAAGGAGCTCAGCAAGCGGGACGCATTACCGTAACCGTGTCTCTTTGCGTGAATAGTATTATATGTGTTGCTCCTTATGGGAGATACCACATAGCCAGGGTGGTGGGGGACATTTGATCAGAAGAAAATTATTACCTACAGCAAACCGAACCACTACTGAAAAATACCTCTATATTAATGTAAGGTATTATAACGTTTAAGAGTGTGTACATTGTTCCCGGTAGTCAACATATGCACATCTGCTGAGGTAGGCCTGCTTACAATATAATATCGCCAGATTCACATTCAGGCAGACTGCATTGTCAGTGCCACTCCCACCCTGTCACACATTTTATTTTATATAATAAATGAGACAATAATCCCTTTTCACAAATAGGTCCGTTTGAAACGCTGTAATATAACACTAAACTGAGCACAGGATACTGTGTCACGATGCTAATTTATGCTCTGACATTGATTCCAGATATAAACTCTCTATGGTGCCTTTTAAATGTTGGCGACTGTGGTTAATGAATGTGGTTAAAGAAATTTGATCACTAATGCCGTCGTTTCATTAAACGCAGCGTTTACTGTGCGTTTGTGCTGCCATCTAGTGGACATGTGGCTTTCTAAATTGCGTACACCTCGTTTGTGGCACGTTTGCTAATTGCTTTTTATATAGCAGGAAATGCTGCAGCTAATTGAAAGGGCCTTTCATGGCTATAATACAGTGCAAATTGCATAGTGGTTCCCTATTCAAAAAAAGAACATTATTACTTATCAATGGAGATTAATAAGCGATATTGGGTAAGTTTAGGACCCAGATTTTTCAGGAAGGAGACACCTTGCAAGTATTCTACTGTCTTTATTCCTCACTGCTGTGACCTCAAGGCCTGTAAACCCAGCGAGCAGCTTGTCAGCATTTCCCATGACTGTGCCGGTGCTGCTTAGTGTCTTACCACGTGTCATGTGACCACCACCGGCAAGGCCAATGGCCCGCAGCATCCCATAAGCTCGCTTGTACCGGGCACTGGCAGTTTCCACGGACCCCAAATCACTCCCAACATACTGATTAGCTATGCTGGAATGTTGTAGGTTTAAACCGATAACACCTAAGTACCCTTTAACACAAAAAATCGGACTATAATACTCATAATCCTTGCCTAATAGCTAGAAGTATCTTTACTCTAAGCTACTATAGCTCAGCGTTTTTTCATGGGAGTTAAACTAATGAAATTCAGGTTATGAATCCATTTTTTGAACCAGTATATTATCTGCTTATTACCTACCTTCCCTGAGGCTGTTGTTATGATTGGCCAGAAAGATACTGTAAGGAAAGATGAAGCATGAATATGATGGGAATTAATATACTGTAATATTAAAGGGCACTCAGGATTATCAGCAAGGGTAGTGTTAAGGAACAAAAAAACAAGGTTCCTTAATTTTTTTTTTTAAACCTCTTGGAGGAGGAGATGCGGTTATAAACCCATTTCTGTTCGATAATCAGGTTTTATTTGGGAACAGCACGGCAATAGATATTTTTATAGAGCATTTAAGATTTTATTTATTCATGACGGAATGAAAACTGAACCTGTACAACTCGAGAAGTGTGACTCAAATGTCTGCATCAGCGATTAAGTGAGACAGAGACTAAAAGCGGTGAAATGAGTGAAAACAGGCACTCAGTGTGTGGAAGGTGAGCGTGTGGGGTAAAAAAGTGCATGATTAAAGGCCTGGCATGCAAATGTGTCTCATTTGAACAAAAAAGCGTAACCAAATTGGGGGAATTTGGCTAAAGAATGTAGACAAAGAGGGTATTTCACAGGCAATACAGAAGATCTGAGGAGGCTTTGATAGCAACATATGGATGTTACAGCAAGAAAGGAAAAAGGACATTATGGAGAAACATGGAGATTAGCTACAGAAGCTAAAACCAAGTGTAATATACTTCTTTCCCAATTACAGCAAGAAGACAGGAGATATGAGGCCAATCCACAAATAGAATAAAATTTAGAAAATTTAGAATTTTCACCAGATATTTACTAAAGAGGGGGGGAAAGGCTGCAATTATTTTTGGAGTCGTTTTATGGGTCCTGTAATACTGGTGTATCTGAATCTTTGCATTATGGAGAGAGAGATTAGCTAAAATACATTAATAAAGCAATGGATGGCCTCAAGCTGAGCCCCTGCTGCAGCCACGTCCCATGCTGGAGACCCTGTAGCAGAATACTGGCAGCTGTGTTCGGTGGTAGTTTCCCATGCTGGAGACCCTGTAGCAGAGTACTGCCAGCTGTGTTCGGTGGTAGTTTCGGTTTCGCTTTATTGCTGGTGTTATTTAACCGCTCTGCGCAGTTTTCTCATTGTGAGGAATTGCTGACTGATGTCCTTGTACAGAGTGCTTCTCTGGCCTGTGGTTGCCTGAGCGTTCGAGTCCCCTTCCGCGTGGTTTTGTGTGTCTCCCGGTTCCCCTACCCAGTGAGTGCACGTTCCGTCCCCTCCCTCCCTGGGAGTGAGTCTCTGATCTCCCCGCGCCTGTATGTGTGGCCGCCTTTCCCTTCACTCCCAGGATAGACTCCCCCGCTTATCGACCCTTGCTTACATCCCCAACTCCGGTTCCTGTCTGTTGTTATTGGCTGTCTGTTAGCTCTGCGTTTGGGATCCTTGTACCTGTGGTATTCCCAGGGGTCAGCACAAGGGAGCACTGTGGGTGGTACAGAGGTAACATGACCCACTGCTACGATGATTTGTACTTATACACAACACAAGCATGTTGTCTGGAACACTATAAGTTTTAAAAAAGTGTGTTTGAGCTCTATAGCCAGATCTTACCTAAAATATTGTGGACATCACCGTTCGCCATTATGTTAGGGCAAATTTCAGACACATCAATAAGAACAATTACTGACCTTGGACCTTGAATTAAATCCTGAAGGGCATAGATAGGGTCAATCCTGAGGCTGGCTTTAACATTTCTGGTGCTAGTATAAAAGGCCACCAGTTGACCTTTAAGTAAGAAAAAGCTAATGGGAAGAAAGAGGGGTTCAAAAAAAACTTCCTTTTTAAGGTGGTAGGGGGGGCATCTTGGAAGAGGTGTGTCGGCGCTTGGTAGAAGTCTGCTGGCATTTTTAAATATCGAGGCTAAGAGAACGGAATCAATAGCCCCTCTTCATTTGTTATGAAATGTTCTTGGAGCTGTTGTATCGGTTTTCTTTGACCTTGAACAGAGCGTGCGGGTCCCATGGGCAGTCTGTGTCCGGGTCCGGGACAGTGACCGCCCGTGCAGTGGGACAGATGCTGAGACCTGACGAGGCCTCTGCTGCCATACATTTTGGAGTCAGTGTAGGACGCTGAAAAAGGGGCAAACATGTGGTTTTCAGGAACTCAAAGCTCACAACGGGATGCGGCTGGGAAAATAAGCAGATTTATTACAACCGGGAAAAGACGTTTTTCTGTGACCCTCTGTTTATCAGACACATGATTGCGGTTAAATGCATTCCACCTTCTAGAAATAAATCTTGGGAATGTAAATTAGATATAAAAGTCGTAGAAAATGTTTCCACATCCATCCATCTTCTAACCACTGACCCTGTACGGGATCATGGGATGGTTCACGAAGCACAGGAGATGCTGGTCCATCACAGGGACCGTTCAGGCAAAGGCAGGGGAGAAGGGTTCAAACCCCAACGCAGAGCTTTGACTTGCAGAATCTCGCCTAGGGAGCAAGAATGCTCAGGGCGCCCCCCACTGGCTGGTACTGTGTGTGTCAGACCCTTGACTGAAACCAAGATGGAAATAAGATGCAATTTAAAAACTGAAACTTTACTGTTTGCGTTTGCATAATGATCGGACTCCGTTTTTTTTCCCAATGCTAAAACAAGTCACTCGACAGACCATCCTGAAAGGCAGCTAGATAGTGTCTGACTCAAGGGGCCCCAGCACTTCATAAGGGCCCCAAAGCCGATCTTGGGCCGCTAGTCCTGGGCCAGCAAAATGTGCCGAAGGGGCCCGATTTGCCTGTATCTATTTTCTCATTCTTGAAAAATCAGAATGACAATGTAATCATCAGGAGAGTGGATAGAGAGATTTTTTAAAGTTTTAAGTTTTCCATTTACATCAGCAGTGTAACATAGTCAGGATCTGTTTGTATCTGCCATCGTCTATGTCAGAGGCCTGGCACGAGAGTGAAGGGCCGCAGCTCTCGTCCTGCAGGTACGTCCTCGGCGATGTGTGCCAACCATCATGACCGATTCACCGCACCTCCAGTAACGGCTTCATTGCATGCGTTTCCTCTTAATCAGGTTTCAGGTCATGAGCTCCTGTGATGAGATGCGGAGTCATTAAACAAAGAAACGGGGTTTGGAGTTTGGTCGAGTGTTTGTGATTTTGTAGTGGATTGGTCCCGCGCTTGCTGATTTGCTGTTCCAACAATGTACAAATAAATAGAACTTAATGCACTCTTTTCTAATTACATTTATAATAAATAGAAACTCAAAAAAAAATTGCATTTATCGTCAGTGAATGGGTAAGTGGGGGTGGTGTATGAGTCAGCGGGTTCAGGCGCCGTGCCTGTGTTCGGAAGTTCGCTGGTTCAAATCCCTGGGTCAGCAGAGTGATTTCACTGTTGGGCCCTTGAGCAAGATCCTTAACCTTCAATAGCTCCAGGGACTGGCCAACCCGGCTTTCTCAATTGTGTGTTGCTTTGGATAAATGAATCTATCAAAAAAAATAATAAAAATATGTCTGTTTGTCCGTCTTGGTTGGTGAAACAATCCTGTCGAAACATGTAAATTTAAAATCCCCTTTTCCCCTCCGCATAAGCCTTCAGAGGCCCATCAGAAGCTTGCAAATGATCCTATTTTGCCCTAATCCCATGTACTTTCCTGTTCTCACTTAGCTAAGCTGAATTAGATCTCTGAACCATGGCTTGATGATCCGTATCCAGCAGTTCTGGCCGCTCGTGCCGTCAGGAGACGTGCTTAGAGTGGCACTTCCAGAAAGGGACCGGTCAAAGACATATTAAACTCCAGAATCGACTGAAAAAAACACCTCCTGTCATGGCCCCACGCGGAGCGCCGGCGAGGGAAAGCGATGCCACAGAATCGTTAAATTCAGCCTGCTAATGAGCAGGGCTAGCACTCGGCCCGTAGGGAGTATATCTTACTTTCCACGAATGGATCTCTCACTCCCTGACATGGGATGCATTATGCTACGCTTGGGGGCAGGACTCCACGGCACTCAGACAGAGTAACTCCGCCACGCCGCTTACACTGCCTACAGACCAGACCAGAGGAGAGGAGAGGGGCAAACAGCTCTGTCCTGTCCTGCGCCTTGGCTGTCACCCTCAGCCAATGCTGCTCCTGTGGTACAGAGGACTGAAAAACAAGAAGAAGACCAGGACGAGTCACCAAAGTTACCAAATCCACCCCAGCTGCCTCCTTTCCTTCTCATTTTTTGTGTAGATTTTTAACATTTAAACATTTTTGATGATATCCAGCTTCTTCTTAACTTCCATGGACACTTTTTCTGCATGTTCCCTCTGCAGCAGGCTAACTGAAAAGTCCAGGTGTTTTTCTGTACTCAAACCAGTCTTCTCCCGCTCCATCGCTGCTGCCAAGACAAGCAAAAGCAAGTGGCAAGAAGCGACATCAGATTATCTGGTCCGAAAGAGTGTCTGTGTGAGTCATCAGCCTCAGCAGCCACCATGCCTGTCCGTATCATGTGCACCATCTCCTTCTCCTCCGCCGACGAGTCCGCCGCGGGCTCGTACATCGGCAGCCTCGACGACCACTACAAGCGGGTGGTGAGGGCAGGGGGGCCAGGAGAGGGCAAGGTAGTGTCCTACGAGGAGCGCTGCGATGAGTCTGAAATGTGCGATGAGGAAGAGGAGGACGCCGTTGAGATGGACGATCTCGCCACCTTCTTCGGAGGTTGCTCCCTGCACGGTGCCAACCACATTTTTGTGGAAGGTCAGAAGTTCGGTATAAGACAGGGGATATGGGCGCTTGCCTTCCTCCTGGCAGTGTCGCTCTTTCTCGTCCAGGTCGTGGACCGTGTCATCTACTACCTGCAGTATGACCACATCACCATGCTGGATGAGAGGGAAGCCAAGGAGATGGTCTTCCCTGCCATCACTTTCTGCAACTACAACACGTTCCGCCGCTCCCAGATCAGCTACAGCGACCTGCTGTTCATGGGCCAGCTGCTGGGTTACGAGGACAGCATGGCCCCCGGGATCCCACTTGCCCCAGAGCCCGAACGCAAAGGAGCCCGCTTCAGCCTGGACGAGTTCTTCAATCGCACCCGGCACCGGATCGAGGACATGCTGCTGGACTGCAGATTCCGTGGTGAAGAATGTGGCACTGAGAATTTCCAAGAGGTGAGAGAGTGTGTGAACTACACTGTGTGCATAAGAAAGTAACGCACAAAGAAAGTTATGAAAGAACTGGACAAGAAATGAAATATCTGCAACGTAGTTGACGGAAAACACTAACTAGAATGATCAGGAATCATTCACAGCAAGTATAAACAGTAAGTCATTCACCGCAGCAGATACAAAAACAAAGTAAAATATAGACTGGAAAGACAATCGTAACAATGTCCAGCAGTCATCTTTAATTCTTTTTGTTTTTCACTATTATTTCTGCTCTGTGGAGTTGTGGGCAGTGATGTTGCTTCGGATCTCCAGGGCTTAGACCTAAAGTACAGCTCACCCCCATGTTAACGGTCAGCAAAGAGAAGCTATCATGATGAACTTATCTGATATCAGATGTATATAATCCCAATTTACACATACCGAGGGAGTTACGAAAGTAAAGTAAAAACATTTCAAAGTTTTCTAACCCTTACTGGACACATTCTCCTGAATTTTTTATGTGAATACTAAGAAACATATCACTAATATAACAATCACAAAGCTGAATATGAAGTATTAATAAGGATTACAAAGTCTTACAGTTTTTCTCGATTGCTTTGGCTCATTTCCCAAATGTTTTACAATTTTCTGTTTTTTTTTTCCAGAAAATGAACATTCTCACGACTATTAGAACATTTCTCAAGACATTTCTTGCATATAGCGCGACAGCATGATTAGGCTGCAAAAAACTGATCTAAAACAATTAACAACTAACAAATTAACATTTGGCTGACTATTACTTTGATAGAATTATTTGCCTTAACATGAGTTAATTGTTTCGGTAGAGTCACACCCTTGCAGCTTAACCATGCTGCTGTGCCGTATGCATACACCTTTAAGAAATGTTCTTATAGTTTGGAGAATGACAAGTATGTTTTATGAAATGTGTCAAAGCGATGAAGAGATGCTGTAATATGTTAGTTAATACTTACAGTTATTAATACTGCTAACAGCTCTCATTTTATGCAGACTTGCAGTTTTTGTGGGGGCTTTAATTGCATGGTTTCGCTCGGTCTCTGCCAGTCAGCACAGTGTTGACTATGCTGATTTTTGTGTCCCACAGAAAACTGTCCTTTGATCAGAGCAACACAGTGCAGGCATCTCGCCTTGGCTCATGCAATGATAATAGACATATGAAACATATGAAAAGAAGGCCAGTTATTACCATTTTTTTCACGGGACAGATGTAAAAATAGTAAAAGAAATGTCAAGGTCAAATATCTGTGTAGGAGGAGAAATATTAGCTATCATTACTTTACTATATGCATCCATAGACATATGAACATTTACATAAAACTGGTATAGATTTTGCATAATTTACGTGTTAAAACATCCTGAATTCAATTCTTAAGCCTACATTAATGTTAGATGTTACATGTTATAATATATTCTCCATATTGAAAGCTGCCCTCCCAAAGCAGAGCTGTGGGTTCGTAGGGGAATCGTCGTGTCGTGTAACAACATGCTATGAAGGAGTATTTTATTTCCATTTATGTCTTAATATATCAACGTTATGTTGAACGGGCAACTAGCCACACCCAGACAGTCCTGTAATTTTAGTGCTCTGTCCATTAGTCCGTCCGCCAGGATGGTTAACATCTCCCAGTGGTGAGCAGGACACCAGATCTGCCAAACCGACACCTCTGGTGATGTCATGATGGATGGAAAATGATAGATCAACGGGCTGATTTAATTGTGATTTAATAAAATGTCATGGTTCTAATACCATCAAAAGCAGTGGTTCGCCATCTTTTTATACTGTGTACTACCTCAGAAGATATTGTTAAATTTCTCCATACTCTTACTTATGTTTAGTTTTTAGATGGTTAATAATCAGATAATTAGGTTTGTATGAACTTGATTTCGTACCTTCTCTTCATATCTTTAACGGCCAGTTTGTAGTAATGCTTTGGTTATTGTTGATATTTTGAAGTACTTCTCCACTGCAGATCTTTTTTGGTTTATTTTGTATGTTAATATTGCAGTTACATCATGACGTGGTATCGGCGCGGCATTGGCGCGTTGTCACAAGGATGATATATACTGTCGGTATCGATGCAGCCCTTCTGCTTAATGTTATACAGATTCTTGTCTGTGAAGAACAGAAGAAGCATCCATTACGTGCGGCTCTGCTTTTGTTCCCCGTCAAACCTGGCGTCGTGTCACGTTTTGTTCACATTTTGTTTGTCTTGACTTCAAACATTAATCATGAGCTGCCTGGTGTGTATGCGTGTGTGTGTGTGTGTGTGTGTGTGTGTGTGTGTGTGCGTGATCTAGGTATCCCGAGACGGAGACCCACAGTCCCTCGCATTCTGCTGTTCTCATTACACGCTGTACACTTTCACAGGAGACATAGCGACATTTTTCATCTGCTGCTCCCACGTTCATGTATAATAGCTAATATAATAATAAACCAATAAAAGTGCAGGCGCCACTGAGTGACACTGTCGGGTAGGGTGGGGGTTTGAATCCCTCCCCTGGCACTGTCTGGAGTTTGCTAAATTGCCCCGTTTCTGTGTGCCCCTCCTGGATGTTCTCTGCCCTGCGCTTCATGGGACAGGCTGTAGGTCAAGCATGCTCCAGAACCAGACTCGGTCTGCATCTCGACCGGAATACAGTTTAATCCCGACCAATCACAGCACCAGGAACGAAAGATCTCTCCACAGCCGGGACTGTGTATTCCATGGGTCCCCAATAGGTGGCACACGAGAGCCAAAGGTTCAGGACACTCGGCAAATTCCCCCCACCCTCTTGGAAAATCTAATCAGGAGCTGCGGCCCTTAGCTTTCAGTTGATGATAGAATTCGGATTTTGGAAAAAAACTAAATGAGGAGCCCTGCTCTACCACCATGCTGCTGTACTGAGTAAGTGCTGTGGAAGATGGGTAAATTCCAATTATACTATAACAGCTTCTGTGTACAGGTGCGGTAATATTATTATGTCTATTGATTATCCTTGGTGCATTTTTTATTTAATGAAACAAACCATGAGCATCCACCTCATATCACATTCCGCACTGGTTACCTAACTCCACTCTTATCAGGGACTACAAACTCAATGTGTGCATTTGTGTTGGTGTGTGTGTGTGTGTGTGTGTGTGTGTGTGTGTGTGTGTGTGAACATGCAGATACACATATTTTCAGAGAAGGACATTTATTCTATTTGGGGCAGGGGTGGAGCCACTGGGGGGCACACACAGGGGTGGGGCCAGAGGGCCTTTAGCCTCAGCTATAAACTGATTGGCCCCCAGAGTGTGCTCTCCCCTGTCACTCACTGATTCAAAACACATCATTGGCTAATGATAAGGTCGGTCCACAATGTAATAAATACTAGAATCACCCCTAGGTTGTTGGAGAGAGCTGTCCCTGGCCTCGCTCTGTGCCAGATTTATCAGGAGCATGAGACAGAGAGATAAGTAGTAATTTCATTCGAAAGAAAGTGGAAAAAACAACAGGAGATGGTCCGCAGAGGCGAGAGGGCTGGTCGATAGCTACGGCCCCTGTGTCAGGCAGAAGGAGCCCCTAGCACTGCTGGTGGCGCAGTCTCAGGGAAGGCACAGACGCCGGGAGGATGGGTGTGGCTGGCACACGCGGTCATCTCCAGCCAATCCGGGGGCGGGGGCGGAGCTCCAGGGCTGTCCGAAACTGAGCACTGTATTTTTGAGTGGATTGATACGTGGATTGAGGACAGGCAGCATTATGTGATAAACTAACCTTATATAGAACATAAGCAAAGAAATGCTTAATAGGTCATAAGGTTAGTGTTGTATTTGCAATCCTGAGTATCAGAGAGATCTTTTTATTTGTTTTTTGTCTGTTTCAAAAGTACCAAAGCTCAGTTTGATCTGAGTCATGTTTAAAATTGTGCTTAAGGCAGTTAGGGAAGGCTTATCAGACAGGCTGCTTAAGGCACAGCCACATTGTTTAATTAAAGCTCATCACTTTGGGAGCACCTGCTTCTGCCAGCTTATCCAGTGCAGGGTTATAGACTGACGTTCAGGAAACGCAGGAAAAAGCCTCGGATGGGATGTCGGTTCATCACAGGGCACACGGCCAGGCACACTGCGTCTTTGGACTGTAGAGGGGGGCCAGGCTCCTAGAGAAAGCATGCAGAGCACAGGGAGAACATGCAGGGGAGTGAGATTCAAAGCCCAACGCGGAGCTTTGATCTGCAGAATGTCACCTATGGAGCACAGGCACCCCGGGCGCCCTGCCCTGGCTGGCGCTGTAAGTCTCAGCTCTTTACGGAAATGAAGAAAGAAATAAGATGCAATTTAAGAAACTGGGCTCTTACTGCTTGCATTTTCAAAATAATTGTGTCACACAGACTGAAAGGTGGTTGGAAAGCGTGTCTGTGTCTATTCTTGTTCCTGTAATATGACAATGATAGTGTGGACATGGGGGGGGGGGTTACTTTCGTCATGATTTCAAACGATCAGCTCTTTATTCTTTTCCTAAGATAAATACACCAGACCACCAAACCACAGATTCAGCCCTTCTCTCCCTATTATTTGTATCAGGTATCCCTGCTTATCCATCATTTTAAAAACCTTTTTTTTTCCACAGTTGATTTTCTTTCTTCCCCCAAATCTGGTGAATTCCCAGAATTGCCCAGTTTCACATACAGTATATGGATCTGTTTACTCTTCCAAGTGAAGCAAATATCACTGCTGTATCAGAGCCTGAAAATGATGGATGGATGGATGGATGGATGGATGGATGGATGGATGGATGGATAGATAGATAGATAGATAGATAGATAGATAGATAGATAGATAGATAGATAGATATTCAGTTTGGATATATGGTTTGAAGGAAAGCCCTCCACTGGACAGTTTGAGGTTAATGTCTTTCATTCTGAATTACTGGCTCACATGACCAGGATCATTTTATGTCCCATTATCTATGCCAGTGAATAAACTGACCTTGTTCTTAACTGACCTTGGCCAAGAGGCGAGAGCAGTGACTACCCTCTGCTGGAGAGAGCCTTGGTGATGTGCGGCTGTAACAAATGACCTTTGGGATCGGGGATTCATTCTCAGAGCAGACTGAGAACCAAAACGAGAAGCAGAAGCTGTCATCATGAAAAAAAAGCAGGGGGCGGAGAGCCAGAAGGGCCACCCCGGGGGCGGAGGGGAAGGCAGACGCGCAGACGGGAGAATGGCAGACGCGCAGACGGGAGAATGGCAGACGCGCAGACGGGAGAATGGCAGACGCGCAGACGGGAGAATGGGGACAAACAGTCGTACCGAGGAAGGGTTTGGGACACCATCACTGGGCAGGGAATGGCAGCAGGTGCTCATGACTGGCATTTCAGACGTCCACAATTTTGGGGTGCGGGAAGATCCGGATGCAACTGGTGGAAATCAGCAATCAATGTATGGTCCAAGATGTCTGTAATGGGTAGCCAACACTGCTACTCGGGGCTGTAGCCCTTTCTGTCTGCCACATATATGACCGACTCCCTGCCTGGAGTCTGTGAGTGCACAGGCCATGTATGCTGGTGAACCAAAGTGGACTGAAGCGTTAGCTGATCGCTGGAAGGATGCAGAGGACTGTAATGGATATGTTTCAGGAGAGAGATATGGAATACCGGGGAGATTTGATACTGATCAGGTAACTGAAGTTGATACACGACCGGGTTAATTTGCCGCAGGATTCTAAAAAGACCAGTGGATCCTGAAGACAACTTGTGGAATGGATGACAGAGCTGAATGTCCTGGTTGGACAGCCAAAGACTTTGCCCGGGGTGGAGGAAGAGGACGGGGGGGGCAACAGTAATCTGTGGCTGTTTTCTGTCATCAAATGGTGCAAGACAGTTGCGTGTGTGCAGCTTCCCATCCCTGACCGCTCCTTTTGTACCGCTGATCGACTGCTGACACATCACTGAGCTCCGGCTCCCAGGGGTAGAGAGGATGCCCATACCGTAAAATTCACTGGAACATGGTGAGAATGAGGGATGGGCGATAGAGGATCGAGGTGATGATCACAAAAATCACTGTACACCCGAGACCTTGGCAGGTTTGTGAGAAAATTGGTGCCAATATGGGACCATGGATGCTGAGACCTTAGAAGGGAATTGGAGAGAAGTTCTTGCAGGGTCCTTGATTAGGCGCATACAGGCCAGAACTATATATAGCAGGGGTGAGCAGTCTTATCTTTAAAGGGCCGGTGTGTTTGCAGGTTTTTGGGATAACCTGTAGGTCAGCTGTTCAAACCCATCTGTGAGGACTCTTCAGCCAATCAGTCCTCCTCTAATTAGTAATCTGATTAAGGAGTTGCTGCAAAAGCCCACACACACAGCGGCCCTTTGCGGATGAGAGAGCCCACTCCTGATATATAGTCATGAACGTCTTTTTCCAGTGATGCCCATCAGAAGCGGCAAATCTCTAACACTGTTTCAAACACTGTTCAGAGGGAAACTGAAGTTAGTCATTACCACGTTCAGCTCGCGGTAATTAATACATGGATACAGACTTCCATCCTTCATCTAGACAAAGAAAAATCTGGAGGCAACGACAGAGTTGCATGGTCAAATGTACCCAGACTGTAAAGCCTCTTTGATGTATTGCTTCATAGCCTAAGATTCCAGTAAGGTAAGAGGCCACAAGTGACCATTAGGTTGGGAAGAACCGGGAAGTACAATCCCACTGACAGTGTGGTGGTGTTTTAGTAGCACTGATCTTACTACATACTGTCACGATCCGCTCCGTCCGATCCTCCCGTGTGCCACGCCCACCTCATTACCTTGTGTTCCTGCCCGATTGTGCTCACCTGTGTCCTGTTAACCCCTGCTTGCCAGTGTATATGAGTCCACGTCTTCCTTAGTCTTGCGTCGGTCATTGATGTATAGTATCGCCTATGTTCGTGCCTGTCTGCCTGCCTACCCCGTTAAACCCCGTTTGCCCTGTCAACCCAGGTCCGTTTTGTCTCCTTGCCTGCTCATCCACCACGAAATGTTACACATACATCCAGATTTTCAAAATATCTTGGGGCTTATGGGTCTTTCAGGTGGTTTTGCGGCTCCCTGAGGTGGAGAGAGTAAGCAGCAGCAAGCAAATGGAGAGAAGGATTCCACCTAGAGATTTTGTCTGTTGTCTTGGCGACAAAGCCAGCACCTCAGGTTTTGTTATGAAGACCTGAATATGTTTGTGGTGGAATAACCTGATTTGTAAAAGAATAGTTTTGGTGCCCTGGTTGAGGGCACAATTCTCCATTTGGGTATGAATATTGAGCAGGGATGCGACTGGTTGCAGGGGCAGGTTCAGGTGGTTAGACAGGGTGGCGTCAGCAACGTTCCCTGCAGCACCGGAATCAATCGGGTATAGACACCGGAATCACAACACGGTTACAGGCATGGTGGGTTGTTGTGAGCAACATCTAATATAACAGAGCACCTGACCTGAGTAGTGTGGCAGCTCTGCCCCAGTTAGGGAGGTCGGGATGAGCGCTGGGGTATGATGTGCCTGGGCTGTCCGAAGTACAGGCAGAAGCGATTCTGCATCCGTTGCTGTCGCTCTGCTGAGGTTAGTGGTGCTTTTCCGAGCTACATGGGCTTGATTCCTGAGGCAGATGCCAGAAAGGGAGACGGACATCAGAAGAAGAGAAATTGGGGTCCAAGGTTGGTTGACTCGAGCTGGTTATCCAAGCCGATCGATATCTGGATAGCATCTTCCAAGACAAGTTCTTGCACGCTATCTCGGTCTGGAGTTCCGGACTGAGCCCTCTCGGGTACACCGTGAAAAGTGCTGTTTCACTCCACCCACTGACGACAGCAAGGGTACAGAACCCAATGGCAAGTTCCGCTGTGGAATGTGATCGCAGGTGAAATTGAAACGGCCGTTTCCCAACATCTCTGCCTTGGGCGGGATTATCGAATACATTATACAGGTAGTCTACAACGGTAGCAAAGAAGCTAAGGGCCGAGCTTCACTGATAACATAAGTAAGGAGCCAGGCGATAAAGTCGACCTGGTCGCTGTCAGTGGACATCCTGGACATGTCCTGCAGGTACCATTCCAAGCAAGCAAGCATGATCCTTGTTGGAGTGAGGAATTCTGTAACAAGTCAACTCGGGGACCGGGGATCCTCCCATAGTGCGAACAGAGAACCAAAATAAGAAGCAGAAGCCGGTGAGGGAGACTGGCTGAGGGGGCGTGGCTGTAACAAGGGAGAGGAATCCTTCTTCACAGTGGCAATCATCATTATAACTTATTCATTGTGCCTTAATTTGTATTTGTTTCCTATTAATCAGAATTCAGGTTGCCAGCTTGTGATGAGACAAGGATTCATTACACAAATGAGCATTCGGCTGATTGAAAAACAAAACGTAGTTTGGAGTTTGGTTGAATGCCTGTGATTTTTCAGCGTCCTGTGGTTACTGACTTCAAGTAAATCATAACTTAATGTGCTCTTTTCTAATGAAATTTTAAAAATAAATAGAAACCGAAACACATTGCAGCATTCTTCAGTAAATATGGGTAAATGGAGTGTGTGACTTAGAAAGTGCCTGGGAGGTTGCCAGTTCAAATCCCTGAGTTGGCATAGTGATTTCTCCATTGAACCCCTGAGTAAGACCCCTAACCCCCAATTGCTCCAGCGACTACGCCGCACATTGTATTTTGCTTTGGACCGAGGCTTGATGATCTATATCCAGCAGTTTAGGCTGCTCGTGCCATCAGGAGACGTGGTAAGTGTGGCTCTTCCAGAAAAGTCCCGGTCAAAGACACATTAGAGTACAGAATCAACTGAAAAAAACACCCTAACCCCCCCCCTACCCCACCCCAACCCTGCACGGAGCTCCAGGGAGGAAAAATGATGCCTGTGAATCGTTAAATTCGGGCTGTTAATGGGGAGTATATCTTACTTCCCCTGAATGGATCTCTTCCTTCCTGACGCCGGGTACGTTATGCTACACTCGGGGGGCAGGACTCAGACTGAGAAATTCCCCAATGCCACTGAAGCTGCCTGCAGACCAGACCAGAGGAGAGGGGCACACAACTCTGTCCCATCCTGTGCTTCAGCTGTCCATCCCCGTCCTCCACTGCTGCTCCCACGGCGATCTTCATCCCACCTCTGGCGGCACAGAGGACTGAAAAACAAGAAGACCAGGACCTGATCTGTCAACTCCCTCCCACCTGCTTCCTTTGTTTTTGTTTTTGCTCAGTGGATGAGTAGATTTTTGTCATAATTTTGCAATTTTTTTAACAACATCTTGCTGTCTGTAACCTCCATGGACACAATCAAAATTTCCCACATGTTCCCGATGAGACAGGCTAACTGAAATATTGGGGCGTCTTTCTGGTTCAACCCAGGTGCCTCCCAACCCATCACTGCTGCCGAGACCAGAAAAAGTTAGAGGCGACGTCTAATTATCTGGTCCGAAAGAGTGTCTGTGTGAGACATCAGCCTCAGCAGCCACCATGCCTGTCCGTATCATGTGCACCATCTCCTTCTCCTCCGCCGACGAGTCCGCCGCGGGCTCGTACATCGGCAGCCTCGACGACCACTACAAGCGGGTGGTGAGGGCAGGGGGGCCAGGAGAGGGCAAGGTAGTGTCCTACGAGGAGCGCTGCGATGGATTTGATGTGTACGATGAGGAAGAGGAGGACGCCGTTGAGCTGGATGATCTCGCCACCTTCTTTGGGAGCTGCTCCCTGCACGGCACCAACCACATCTTTGTAGAGAGGAAGAAATTTGGTATCAGGCAGGGGCTGTGGGCACTTGTCTTCCTGCTGTCAGTATCGCTGTTCATCGTCCAGGTCGTGGACCGTGTCATCTACTTCTTACAGTATGACCGCATCACCATGCTGGATGAGAGGGAAGCCAAGGAGCTGGTCTTCCCTGCCATCACTTTCTGCAACTACAACACGTTCCGCCGCTCCCAGATCAGCTACAGCGACCTGCTGTTCATGGGCCAGCTGCTGGGTTACGAGGACAGCATGGCCCCCGGGATCCCACTTGCCCCAGAGCCCGAACGCAAAGGAGCCCGCTTCAGCCTGGACGAGTTCTTCAATCGCACCCGGCACCGGATCGAGGACATGCTGCTGGACTGCAGATTCCGTGGCCGAAACTGTGGCACCGAGCAATTTCGAGAGGTGAGCGAGTGTGTGAATGCAGACATGCAGATAACTTAGTTATGCACAAAGAAAGTTACGAAAGAACAGGGAAAGAAATATTCCCAAAGTAGTTGCCAGAAAATACCAACCAGAAAGATCAGGAATCAAGTACTACAACTAGAAACTGCAACAAAACAGACAGGAGAGACAACTGAAATAATGTCCAATACTCATTTCTAATTATTATTTTTTTTGTTTAATATCTGTGGAGTTGTGGGCAGTGATGCTGCTTCAGAGTCCTAGGCTTTGGCCTAAAGTACAGCTCAGCCCCATGTCAAAGGTCAGCAAAGAGAAGCTTTCAAGGTGAACTTATCACATGCATATAAGTCCTGAGCTATGATTGTGCACAGGAAGTTAAAAAACACCCTTACTGTATTTATGCCCTGCGTTCCCATAACATATACATATATACATATACATATAGCATTTAACGCTAACCAGTCCATTCTCCTTAACTATATATGTTAATACGCATCATAAATGTATCACTGGTATACCAGAAAAAAAGCAACAAGCTGAATATTAAGCAGTAATAAGAATTACGAAGTCTTAATACTGTATGATTGCTAAAAAAAAGTTATTCATACGGCTAAGAGTTTGCATTGTATGCACACTTGCGGTTTTGTGCGATTTTAATTGCATCGTTCCTGTCTGCCAAAGCTGCATTTCCCTGCATTAGCAGACTACCCTCTTAGGCCCAGCCAGCATGGTGTTGACCACCCTGGGTTCTGTGTACCTCTGTGTACGTATGTTAGAGAAACATGCTGTCGTCTGAGGCAGCAGGCCTTGACTCACGCAGTGACAAGATGTGAAAACATGAATAAATCTGTCTGGGGACAGATGTAAGATGTAAATCAAATATATGTTTAGCTGGAGAAAATTAATTATCATTAATTTGCTATATACAGAGAGATAATCATTTACATTTACATTAAACTCTGGTGTAACATGAGAAAATACGTTCCACCATTCACAGATGAAAATATCCTGAATTCAGTTTTTAAGACTGCAGTAAAGCTGTTATATGCCATGACATATTCTCAAAGCTGAAAACTGCCCTTCCAAAGACTAGGTGTGAACAGGGGACTCCTGATTTACACTGAGAGCTATTTCTGCAAACAAAACAATCATGGAAGCTGCGTGTTTTGAGTTATAGGTACAAGTTGTTAACCTTGGAGCGGTAGGTGGAGTGGTAAAATTAAATCTCCTTTCACATCCAATTTGGAGCATTGCCACAACAATGCAGTACTCATCCTCAGACGAAAATTGTAATTTACGTGTATTAGCAAAATACAAACAATAAGTAATTTAACATGGTTGAACAAATTTCTAAATAGTATTATGTAAAATACTCTTTCGATCACTGTAAGTCACTTGCAGCTTGTGGGTGACGCATAGGTGACCACTGGTCTGAACCATCGTGCTCGGAAACGTCCTTCCCGCACCTGAGTCTTTTATTAAAATCTGCCCACCATTCAGACGTTCAGCCCCCTTTACCGAGCCATGGATCAGAGGGGGGGCATCGTGTCATGCAAGAACATGCAGCAGCGGAGTATTTTGTTTCGATTTATGCTTGAATGCATCTGCATTTTTGCTCAAAGGGCAGCAGGGCCACACACAGACAATCCCGTAATTTCAGCGCTCTGTCCATTAGTCCGTCCATCTGGATGATTAATGGCTCCCATTGGTGAGTAGGATACAGGAATCACTAAACAGAAATCTCTGAGAATGCCACAGGCAAACTAACTGGGTGGCACTGCTGCAACTGAATATGCTCCATCCCCTCCTGTTTGAATGTCCTGGATCATCAAGCATCCTGTTTTAATGCATCTGTGATTTATTTCCAGATTATTTACAAAATTGCTTGAGACATAAGTGAAATTCTTTTTACCTAAATAAAATATGCCGTCTAATGTGAAACAGATTCCAGTTCTCGGCTGTGAAGATCAGGCCCGGAGACCCTTTATAAAGTGGTTTAATTCTGGCCGATGTGTTTTGAAGCCTCCCTCAGCCTGAATCAATGGCAGCAGAGCTGGCCGTCGGTAGAAGGGAAGGCTCACGTTTCTGTCCTTGGGCAGAATGTGATCCCCCCAGCGTACAGCAGAGATCTCACTTCCGAAGCAGCTTCCATTATGCGCAGCTCTGCTTTCATCCCCCGGCGAGCCTGGCCTTGTGTTATGTTTTGTTCCGCAGAGGTCTTGACTCCAAACGTTAACTTCCTCGAAGGGCACCATGAGCTGACTGGTGTGTGTGTGTGTGTGTGTGTGTGCGTGTGTGTGTGTAAGAGACGGAAACCCACAGTCCCTCACATTCTGCTATGACTTTTGCTCATCACTCTCTGTACACTTTCACAGAAGACATAACAACATTTCTCATCTGCTGCTGCTACATTCATCTATAATAACTCTAGTAATGATTAACCTCTAATAGCACAGGTGTCAAGGTGGGTATCACTGTATCTAAGGATAGGGGTGTGAATCTCACACCTGGCAGTCTGTGGAGTTTGCTAAATTGCTCAATTTCTGTGTGCGCCCAACCAAAATTTTAACAAATTTTATCGACAGCCGGGG
>JAODKF010000138.1:2958110-2973095 GCA_026779585.1 Mormyrus proboscirostris
CTCACACTGAATCCGTCATTCTCATACCTCCTGGTATCTCTGCTTCCAAACATCAGACCAAGACATACACGGTAAATTGTACCGCAGGATGCTCACCATGGCAGTGATGTTAGTCTGAAGAGTCTGATTATAATTCTGTTTTTGGGAGGCAAACTGGTAGAAACTCCAAGATCCAAATCTGGGGGAGGGGGCTTACAATATTTATCCTTTGATTCATCTGCAACCCTGTTTTGTTTTTTTTACACTTAACTCCCCACCCATAATCAATGCTAAATGTGTGACCACCTATTTCCCACGTCCAGGGGCGCCACTAGCAATTTTGGGCCCTATGACAAAATATGAGGTTGGGCCCCCCTACCAGTGTTATTATTAATAAAGCAGATCTCTGGGGGCCCCTAAAGGGTGTGGGCCCCGAGAATCGTCATCGTTTACTCCCCCTTTACAGCGCCCCTGCCCACGTCACCCTGTATATGCCACCTGTCATATGATTCTCAGGCTTACCTAGAAAAAGTAATTTTGTGTTTCTTGGAGACATTTAATTCTAAAGCAACTTGCCATTTCATTTGATTTTTAACTTGTATGTCTGGATTTGCTTTCAGAGAAATTCAAATTAAGCACTTTCTTAAGATTACAAATAGCAGACTCTCTCGGCTCTCATTTGGGAATACACACAAAGGAAACATTTCAGCATGATGTGTGTGCATTGTTTGTGGCCTGTCTAAAGGAATCAGACAATTGTGATTTATGGCACATCTTTTGTCAACATCTGGGAAATAAGGCTTTCAAATGGCCTCTATCTGGATTCGGGTGGAGTAAGTGATACGGGGGCGTGTGTTTATAACCGGAGCCGTTCCGCACCAACTTCTCGGCTGTCTGACTTTCTGCCTGTCAGGATTAATGAGAGCGCAGCCAGCATGAAACAGCAGCAGCTTAAGGCAGGTGGTAGCAGGCGACTTTGTAAGACGGAAGAGGCGCGTGGAAAACAACCACGCGCGTCCTCCCGTTTCCCTTCCCTTTGTTTCCTTAACCTACGCCTCTCACGTAACGTGCCATCTGTCAGAGTACAACCTGCCCCTGTTGCCGCGGTTACAGATTTTTGCCGGGCATGCCAGCTGGCTGGGACAGTGACTCACCACCGCGAACCCGCCGTTGCAAAGTCAGTACAGGGCTCGCATTTACCTTACCGCTCTGAGGGACGTACCGGGCAGGTTATCAGGAGTGTGACTCTGGGAATTCTTCTTCTGAGTACCGCCTGAAGCCCCCCCCCAGCTGTCTCCCAGACTGATGACTCCATTGTAATGCCATTTCCCAATCTTCAGTGTAGTATTGTGTCTTGATCTGCTCGATCTTCACCGCTAGTCGTCCTACTGGGAGTCACTGTGTTTGCTTGGCTGGCAGTTTGATCAGTATAACCTGATGGATATTTTGCCGGAGCCATTCAATCAAAGCTCTTGGCTCACCGGGGGACTGAAAGCAGGGCCGGCCAGTCATGGCGGTGACACGGGCAGTCGCCTAGGGCGGCAGCTTCTGAGGGAGTGCCGACTTAGCCGGTCGATTTCAGCGAGGTGCACACTGTCCGAGACAAAGTGGAATTGACTTTGCGGTTTGTGCATCGCCGGAACAGAAGAACCATGCAATGTGGGGCAGTAATTTCACTTTGTCTCAGGCACAAGATGAAGAGCAACTTTTCGAAAATGAGTAAAGATTGTTAATATAACCATCAAGCGACTGTTGTTAATCGCACACACAAGCATATTGCAATAAAAAGATTTTACAGTCTGTACATTCAGTATATAATTTAAATGTGAATTATTAATCTTTGCACGTACTATTCTCCCATTGGGGTATCTAAATGAGCACAATTAAAGTTAACGTGATTATTGTTATTGTTCGCGCTTTTATTTTGAAGTCAGCGGGGGGCGAAGCATCAGCGGTGATGCCTGCCTTGTGCGCCTGATGGGCTTGGACCTGCCATCATAGCGAAATCCCATTGCAGTCAAATATAGATTGTAACCTTACAAGCAAGGCTTTGGTTCTGGGCTCTGAACCAGCATGCCGCATGCTGTAACATTGTGAGATGAAACATCCACCAATCTATGGGACCGTAACGGGTAGGAATGACAGCTTAGCTTTGCAGTTCTGTGGCCCCTGGATCACCCTGCTCTGTCAGCACGCACAGACACAAACACACACAAAATCTCAATGCATGGGCAGAAAATATGAGAATACTGTAGAGGCTCAGACTGAGTATATCTTGAAGTATAAGCATTTTAAGCTACCCCATTCTCCCTGGTCAATTCTGTATGTATGTGTGTGAGCGTGCTATCATTAAAAAATAATCACCTACATTCAATCAAGATTCCTTGTGAGCTCATTCGAAAAGGTGGCGGCCTTTGAATTTAATTTTTAACGTGGGTGCGTCTTTGGCTCTGTAGGTAGTGCAGATTCCTCAGACCCACAGGGTTTGGGGTTTGACTGTCTGCTCTGTATGTGTGTGTGTGTGTGTGTGTGTGTGTGTGTGTGTGTGTGTGAATGTCCTCTGGGAAGGATTGGAATCCCCAGCCCTGTCCCCTGTACTGCCAGAAATAGTGTCCATCCCCTCCCACACATACATGCATCTGACAAGAATAAGCAGTTGGGGAATTATTATTTAATACAATAATAATCACTGGAGAACCTACTCTTCCCTTGTCAGTAACTGTGAAAACGCAGGTACTTTGAATAGGTTTGTTATTCCTAATTTAAAATGATGAATGAACCAAGACAATCCACAGAGCACGCAAAGGAGATGCTTTTTGAGTAGGCGACTGAATTTTCTGGATTTGTCATTTGACAAGGGCAGCAGCTGTTTTTCCTCAAATCTCTATCTTACGAATTAAACACTTCATTTTTAGTTTGAGACTGAAACACACTGGATCATTTGGGTTTTTTGACTGGAATTCCATTCTTCTGCTTTTACATTACTGCCATTTTCAATCGTAACGTTTTACAGCCAATCATCTAATTCCTTCTTTTTGTGAAATATTTAAATGAGCCCGTCTATTCTATGGATGAACACCAGGGGGCAGGATAATCAGTTTAATGGTTCAGCTAAGAACGCTGTTCGTCAGTGTTTGATTAAACTTGACACCATGCTGCCTCATAAGCATTTCAGGTTAAAGATTGCTGTTTAAAGGGTACATTGTTATTTTTATAGATGGAAAAACACTGGCTGTTGGCTTTTCTTTATGCTTCAGAATACAGAATCCTTTTAAGAAATCTCTCAATTCAGGCTACATTCAGATGAAATGCTCTAAGCAGCACGTCTGCGTAGGTGCCCCTTCCAACCAACACCAACCAGTAATTTTTACTCTTTTATATAAAAACGAATGTAGCTTAATTATTCCATTTAAGTATGCAGCAGCCTTTCTGGACCTTGATATGGCAACTGGTACAAAGAAATTTGTGTCCCTAATTACTGCACCTTCTACCAGTATTCAAAGCACTGCGCCGATTAACGACCCATCAAAGCCAAACTCAATGCAACACCTGTAATAAGGTTGACAAAGTTAAATGATTGATACAGATGCCCCAGGTGTGTCAGATGTTCAGCCCCCCCAGGTGTGTCAGATGTTCAGCCCGCCCAGGTGTGTCAGATGTTCAGCCCCCCCAGGTGTGTCAGATGTTCAGCCCCCCCAGGTGTGTCAGATGTTCAGCCCCACAGGTGCCATTCTTTGCCTGAATAGGGCCTTTTAGGGACAAATATCGTGGAAGCAGCCAGAGCCCATTTTCTCTGGTCTGGATTCTTTCTTCTGCTTTTCCCACAGTAACAGAAAAGCTAAGTGTTTCTTTCCAGCCGCACATGATAATTAATCGTAATGATCCTGCTAATAGAAACACTATGGAATATTAATTGAAATTCGCTACAGGCTCATGTTTCTCTTTTGTGCGGATCGTTACCCCCTTGGTGGAATATCTCATTCCGCTCTTTAGCCTGGACTGGAGTTTGGAGGAGACCGGCACGTAAATTTTTAGCGAAGGGGGATTTATTGTCACACGATGGGAACAGTTAGAGGTCCTGTGCAGGTGCAGGAGGAGATTATGTCCTGTTAAGTTATTTTTTGTTTCCCTGAACTGAACTGATGTCATCCTAAGTCATCACTCAGTAAGTTGTTTCACTTAAAGGATGCGTGAGTTAAATTTCAAAACAGGTTTTTCGCCTACAAACCGAAATTTTGTATTTCTGTTTGCACCTGGAAGTGTTAAAATTGGACGGTCCCGTTTCATCTATCCGGAGGAAGGCCAGAGTCTCCCCTGTGAGTCTGCCATTGAGAAAAGCTTTAGAATACCATATATCTGCTCCTAGGTTTACTTCTGGGGCCATTGGGGATAGATACTGTAGACAGTGTGCTATAAATTATGGGATTTTAGGGTTTACTAGCCATGCTAGTGTCCCATTTCAAATGTGTGAATATGAATATCGAATCTGGATAATATTTGTCACTTACGCGTATGGTATTTAAATATTCATTTTAATATGGAAATGTGTAAACATCTAAGCAACTGTTGATATGAGGCCAGTCAGTATGTTATCTAGCAAGAGAATTACATTAATCGGTATGCTTAAATGTAATTCATTATGTCATGTATATAAACAAACATCTATAATGTGTCTTCCGTTTCAGAATCTTTAGAATTGGAATCGTTATTGCCGCATGACCAGTGCCAGTGGATTTTTTTTTACCCAGATTGCACTGCTATTAGGGACATTGTAGTGAACAGAAACTCGGAAACCCAGAATGAGGTACACAGGGGCTTTAATTCGGGGGACAGGCAAACAGAACTGGAATTGCCAGGTCGGTTCGGAGTCGGGGTCACAGAGCAGGAGAACTCAGTCCTACACAGAACACTTCAGACAGGAGGCGGGCGTCAGTGTCGGGGAAGTTTCTCACAAAACTAATCCATTAAAGACAGAGGTGGAAAGTTCAGGTCCAAAAAGTACAAACCCACACCAACTGATTTCAGTACTCTGTGACTGTTTATACTCCACCTTCAGTACTCTGTGACTGTGACTGTTTATACTCCACCTTCAGTACTCTGTGACTGTGACTGCTTATACTCAACCTCTGTCTTTAATGGATCACTTTTGTGAGTAACTTCCCCAACATTGTTGGTCTGAGGGGAACAGGATTGGGACAGAACTGGAGTAAGTCAGGCAGGCAGGCAGGATGGGTCAGGGCTAAACGGAGGACATAAGGAAGAACGCTCAGTAAGTCTCATCAGAATCGACAATACCGCACACTGACTGAAAGGCAGGACAGGGATGAGTAGAGCAGGTGTCTCCACCCTGGGAGGGGGCTGCTGATGTGGTGTTCAGACAGTTAACAGTTACAGACAGATGAAGTACAGGACACAAAACACAGAGCGGAGAGGAGTAAATGAAAGATACAGTGTGCAATAATATGGTGGTTTGTGCAGATTTAAGTAATGGGATTCTGAAATTTGACACAGGTACATATGCTGCATGACATTCATGACATACAGTGTGCGAGCAGAATGTCAGGAGACTGCTGCTGCAAATGTACGTGTTGAAATGGTGTGAATGGTGCATTGTTGATTATAAGCAGAGGGACGTACTGAATAGTGATAGTACTGTTAAGTTTTATCTAGGTATATGACTGTTTTAGGAAGTAGTTTTGGTTGCGTAGTAAAAATATATATGTATATTTATATTTACTTACAACCCTGTTTTCAAAAAAGGTGATGTGTAAAATGTAAATAAAAACACAATACAATACAAAAGAATACAATAAATACCCATATTTAATTGAAAGTAGAACAAAGACAGCATATTATATGTTGAAACTGAGACATTTGTATTGTTTTATTACAAATACGGGTTCACATTGACGGTGCATGTTTACCACTGTGTCACATCACCTGTTCTTTTAATAACACTGTAAATATTTGGGAACTGGGAAATGTTGTCCCATTCTTGCCTGATATAGGATTTCTGCTATGGATTGCGTCCGGGAAAGTAGCACAAAAGCCGTGTAATCGGGGTTTTAGTTAGGGAAACACAAAATCGCAGGACTAAATGCAAACAAACATCAATGACCGGACAGGGGTGAGACGGACACGAAAGCACTAAATACAAGAACTAGTTAACAATGACTAGAAACAACTGAGAACACACGAGATTCCACATGAGGTAAGAAGGGGGCGTGGCACACAGGAGGACTATAGGAGCAGGTCATGACAGATTTCAGTTTGGGCTCTCCTTTTTCAGATTTTTTAATTTCATGATGCGCTGAATGTTTTCAATGGGTGACATTATAAGCTGTTTATGTATATGCCAGTATACCATAAGAACATGAACACAACAGCATTCCCCTCCATTGCTTAAACTCACTTCTTGAATTATTCATTTAAAAAACAGGTTTTAAAAAGACAGCCCTCATGTGTCATTCAAAAGAAACATGTGAAAATGTGTCGAATTGCTAAATATCTGCAATAAACATTATTCGATTAGATTATTAGAGTGTTCCATAACAAGCAACCACGAGAGCTTGGTCTATCGGTAGTCTTCAAAGTGCCAACATAGATCACGGAAAGATCGCTTATAATGTTGTGCCTATTGTGCACAATATTACTCAGTGAGATAGTGTGGTGTCTTTCCATTCTGATGCACAGCAACTTAACAGAATAATTGTTTTTTTTCCCACTTCATAATTTTCGAAATAATTCCTCACGTCTGCAGTTGCTCAGCTTGATCAAATCACGAAACGTATGAGTATGATGCCCTACACCAGGGGTGTCAAACTCCAGTCCTGGGGGGCGGAGTCCTACACAGTTTTTGGTTCACACTCATTTAACACACCTGATTCTACTCCTTGTGCTAATTACCACACAGCTCTTGAGCTGAATTATTTGTGGTGGAAGGGGGAAAGAACTAAGCTACACAGGGCTCTGGCCTTTCCGGGACTAGAGTTTGAGACCCCCGCTCTACACCAACTTGGCAGTGAGTGTGGGTGGGGCAATAGTGAGTGGGAGGGGTTTATGGTTAGGCTTTGGGTTAGGGCAGGGGTGGGCGGTCTTATCCTTAAAGGGCCGGTGTGTTTGCAGGTTTTTGGGATAACCTGTAGGTCAGCTGTTCAAACCCAGGTGTGAGGACTCTTCAGCCAATCAGTCCTCTAATTAGTAATCTAATTAGGGAGCTGCAGCGAAAACCCGCATACACAGCGGCCCTTTGTGGATAAGATTGCCAACCCCTGGGTTCGGGTATCAGATGGTGACAGTTAAAAACCCTGCCTACATTGCTCCTCCTCTCCTCTGAAGCTTCGCGAATCACACGGATAATCAGTCAAACTCAACCACACCGATCTGACGTGGACGAAACAGCCGGTCCTTCGTAACTCTGTGGTTATGTTCTGCCATGGAGAATCTATATTCTTAACTATTTTTAACATGAGAAAGTGAATTACTGAGATATGCTTATATGGGGCAAATCAGTAACATCCTGGGAAAGTGTCTGCCTTCCGTCTTCATGCGGCTCACAAGCTGCTTTACCTGCATGGCTGAGCAGGATATTTGTTTTTGCGTTACAAGCTGTTATTCGCAGTCAAACATTTGCTTTATTTCCACATTACAAGATGTGGGGTGTGGGGGGGGGGATCATCTAGCTTATGTCGGTCAGCCTGCACACACATCGACCTACATGTTCGACAGTATGCTGTTCGTTTAGGATCTGAGGTTGGGTCTGTAGTAAAAGCAATAGCAGCCAACACAGTTTTGGTTGGTGGTGTCTTCAGCTGTCCTGTAGAAAAGTGTTGTATTGCTTTACATGCAAACAAACAAAGTCTAACACCATACCTGCGCACAATTATAGCACACAACTGACATTCCCCTTTTGATGGTATATGAAACCTCTTGGTCCTGTGTAGTCTTTTAAAGTTGTGCACCATTTTCTGAATCGATGCCGACCTTGCAAGCTAATTATACTTTGTCTCGGAAAGGGGGCGCCGGCAGTGACGTTTGCCTAGGGCGCCACATGGACTTATATCGGTAGGGTACTGCCCAACAGTGAAGCCCTTATGTCATTAGACACGTCGCATAATTTCATAACTATTCCTGCGACCTCTGTTATACTGGAGAAGTAAGTGTACCGCGAGGCAGTTTGCACTCAACGAAGAAATAACAGGAATGTGGGCTCTGTGTAAATTTATTCCTAAGAATTTGACGTAACGTCATTTGCAATTTAGGTGAAAGCGACTGATGTTTTGAGCAAGAACAGGCACAGAACGTGTTTGTGATTCCACATACAGAGTACGGTTCACGATGGGCATTCTTGCAAGTCATTTGGAAAACTGCAACGTAGTCGTGTCGTAAATTGTGTGACAGATCCACCTAAGTGTGCAGAAGCAAAAATATCTGTTAGGCTATATATACTTTTTAATGGCTGCTTCAAAAAAAATCAATAAACAATTGGCATATGGGAAATGTGGACTAACGGTAAAGATACATGTTAGTAAAGATGACTTAAGCCTATGTGAGAAACTTTTGGGTTTAGTGCAGGTGTTCGTTTTTTTATTATGTTTAACATCTGCGAATTTTGTGGAAGCGAGCGCGTGATGGCAATTATTGAGAGTTGTTATCTATTTTTAAGAGTAAGGGGTAATTCAAGAAATTCGTTCAATCACATGAATAGCAATAATCGTAGTTTGAATGAAAGCGAAGTTAGGTTCCGGGAAAATAGCGACAGTGGGGTTGCAGCATTAAATGAAACGTGCTAGGATCCGGAGAGGGTGGGAGCAAGAGTTGTGTCCACCCCGGGGGGGGTAGTGAGACCGGGAGAGGCGTGAATGAGACCGTTTGTGTGTGCCGGCGGTTGGAATAGATGGATAAGATGTGGAAGTAAAAGAGAAAAAGAATATCAGGAGTGGAGACAATGAGAAAGAGCTTACTATTGGATTGATGTTGTCAGACTTTGCATGCTGATAAGGCGAATGCCTGTCACGTCCTCCGTCCTCCAGTCAGTGGGTTCAGTCAGTTTCTCCACCGGCAGCGGTTCCGATAGGACCCAGAACTGGTAGGCTGCCGGCGAATTGGCGAGAGGCTGCGTTATATGGACATCGTGGAAGAAGTGCTGTCGGGGGTCGGTTCTTCCTGTCAAGCAAAATAATGTTTGCTTTTGGGCTGTATCGCTATTTGAAGCGGGTCCGACTGCAGGCGTCCAGAGACGAGCTATCAAAAGCTTTAGGATTTGGTGGAAAACTCGGTGTTTCGGAAAATGATAAACTTCTGTGGAGTCCTTATAAGGTGTTCCAGTGTTGTCGTGTCCGATGCTTCGTTTTTAATTTATGTTAGATATTTGTTTCGGATTGCTCTGCATTTGGACTGTCGCGCATCCGTAAATTGCCATTAATACTCATTTTTGAGTTGAATCATACACTGCAACCGGTTCAGTTTCTTGTTACGTGTTACGTATAACGCCACATAAGTGAGTTGATATTTAGAAGCGCAGCGATAATAAAATAGCAATTTATAAAGTTAAAAAGTTGCATATCTTCGGTGTATAACAGCAGACAGTATATTTGAATTCATATTTATGAAACAGAATTATCGTAGCGATTATTATTTATTTGTGTTCCATTTTTGAGCATTAATAGCACATTTTCTACGGGCCAGTGTCGGGATAAATACTGCTAAAAACATAAATAGCCTAGCCTGGTCACCATCAAGTCATGACTCCGCTCGGGTCGCCCGTGCAAACTTGCAGACCAGCCCTGAATGCACAGTGACGGGCGATCAGGGCTGTGTGCGCTGTGAGTGGCGCGCCGCTCCCCGCAGCGCGGTACGCGGAGCCCGCTGACGGGTCACACCGGTGGCATCGCAATCCGTCGGGGCAGACCAAAGATGTGCAATTACGATCCAAAGGGGAGACCGAGCTCCCTGGCCGACGCCGGCAGGCTCTTCTTGAAACACACCACCTTTCATGGTCTGCGGCACGTCTTTCTCAGCGGATCGTACCCCCGCAGGCTGGCTTGGCTCCTGGCGTTCCTGACGGCGCTGGCTCTGCTCTTCACCTGGTCGTCCAACCGGGTCCGTTACTTGCTATCCTCGCCGGTGCACACCAAAGCACACATGGTGTACGCCAAGCGCCTGGTCTTCCCCGCCGTGACCATATGCAACCAGAACGTAATACTGCCCAGGCGAATGAAGAAGCCAGACATATTCACCGCTGGGAGATGGCTGGGACTCTTGGGGAAGAACTGGCAGGTGGCTCCCGGGGCTAAAGAAGCGCTCGCGTCCAACAAGGACGGCCGCGACATGGCTAGCGAGCCACCCTGGTCCCCGCTCTCCCGCATCTTGGACTTTAACCACTTTCTTCCCCCTCCCCGAGAGTCCCAGGACAGCATGAGGCAACTGTTCGACCGGCTCGGTCACCAGCTTGAGGAGATGCTGCTTTACTGCCGCTTTCAGGGAGAGCTATGCGGACCCCGCAACTTCAGTACAGTGAGTACAGCGCGCGGGACTCGTACTTACCCGGTGTTTATTTCACACTCCCGGTGTTAGATCAGAATCTACAATTTTGTTATGCGAGATGTCCGTAAATACATTGAAACACAGGCATCTTTTAACATCTTTTAATACTACTAAAGATCTGTGCTTACTATCATGCGATGTTTAAAATTATAATCCTTTTCTCCATACATTGCATATAATCTAATAATTATGTGCGTTCCTGCATTTCTCTTGCAACAAGTTGATTTCCAAAAATACACATCTGTGGCTCTTCCTGGACAATAACACGTCAGACTGATTAGCCCAAATGTCAACATGACAAAATATAAAGAATCGGGTTTTTAATCGCCGTCAGAATTGTTTTTAATGAAACACTGAAACACCTTGTCCATGAGAAGTATTCAGCTTTTCAACCTGATTTGTTTTTCATTAGGAACAGAACAGACTGTTTTAATTTTAAATGAAACCCATTCAGGTTGCTGGATTTTTAACCCTCAGTTTCAAGTATTTTTTCCAGAGAAAAGCTTTTCCAAGAAAAAGACCAAAGAAAAAGGAAAAAAAACATCTTCTACCATTATTCCATGGGTTTTATTGAAATTGCACTTAATACACTTCTCTTGATTAGTTCCTTTTCCATCAAACCTAAATACCAAGTCTATTTTAAATGCTGAGGTTGCTTGAATATTTTTTCCTTTCAAAAATTGCTTTTAGTTAATGTAATACACTAATATGTTTTTTCATCAGAGATAATCATGCTCTTCAGTAATTGTTAGAATATTTCTGTTTGTTAAGAATACTTTTGCTGTTGAATTTGGTTATATGCAATGGATTATATTTAAATGATATTTCAGCAGCTTTTATAACTTTCTGAAAGTTTTAGTTTCTGAAACCTTAATTATAGCCTTTAAAACAGTGGTTTTAAGCTCTGTCACTGAAATGTGTTCTCTAGAAAAAAAAACGTTCAGGCAGTGTGCAGTCTATATTTCTGAAATCCCGCAAATGAAGCCTTTATCAAGAGTAATTTATTGGGTCTGTAGGGATGAATGAATAGGTCTTAAAAGCATATTTGCTGAAAAATTGACTTCAAAGTAGCACAGTTCTGTGCGTATCTTTTGGGGTTTAGTTCAATTTAGCCAAAATTGAGGCTGATTTGGATTTCAGCTGCTACAGGCCTACGAGTTCAGCCAAACACTTGACGCAGAGAGTGTTATTCAGACTGAAACCTTAGTCTTTTGCTAGCATACTTAAGGATTTGGTTCTAGTAATGTTAGCTAGCCAAGAGTACCTTTATTCCGGGTTTTGATTGCATGGCTTGGACGTGAGTTGTTTGTGATGAAGCTTCTTATCAATCTTTTTGAGACTCAAAATGTGAATAGATCCTTGTCCCTGACATTCATTTACATTTTCCTTAAATGCAACGCATGATATTGTGAATGTAAAGAATTTCAGGAATTTCATTACTTCTTACTTCTTTCTCATTTGATTCTTATAGTGCATGTAGTATCTCGTAATATCTAGTAATTTGACTGCAGTAAACTCAACCTCAACCACAGTACCAGGGCATCCCCTGCCCCCTCACATTGCCCTTTGTGTAAAGAAGCACATTTTTTGAGTGCAGCAGAGCTGGTTACTAGTCGGTGTTTATTTGGGGCTGAATGGTCTTGAATCATTGCTAACAATAAAGCAATCCCTGTGCATTGCTATCAAGACTTAAGCACTTTAATCACATACCTGCCCTGGGGGGCCACACATAATGTGTACTTCAACCCTTTCCCACCAAGGCTGCCCTTTAAGACCAAGGATCATCCTCATTGCACTTTGCTGAACTTGCTCAAAAATAGGTGATATCCATTTTGAGCTGGGGTGATAGGAACGTACACAGCATCGACACCACTCCCACTGGAGCATTACATGGCCCTGGCTTCATTTCCCTTGACTTGAACACACTATCAGATCTCAGTAAGTATCCTCTGTAATACTTCACTGGATTATTACAGTAATAATCATATAAAAACTGCCTAATCTTGCCAATGTCGAAGCTGTTAGCAATACCCCCCCCCGCCCATTCCAATGCAGCATCTGTTTTGCATTTATATCTTCTTTACCACCTCCCAGTCCGCCCGTACCTTTTTTTCTGGGAATATCACTCTTTACCTGAGCATTCCTGCTACATCTAATCTTGTGACTTTTGGTAATTTTGGTAAAAGTGAATTACAGTGATATAAACAAAGAAAAACAGAGTGGTACCGAAACAGAACCTTGAGGTACTCCTCTCATTGCACTGGCCCAGTTACAGCTTGCAGCTATTAAATGGTACCTCATTTACTTTCATCTCTTTGAAAGCACACTGTTATGGTTTCTGACTCCATTTACTTTAAGCACAGATCTTTCAAATGGAATTTCATTAAAAGTTTAACCAAAGTGTAATTAAAATATAATGTTTAATGTTTTCATTCAACTTTGGTGCTTAAAGCTGTGTTGAATATTCTTCAAAAAAGACAACTAAATAGCATAAAAAGTACCCTGTTGCTATGGACCAAACAGTAGACTCCATAGAGTGACCAATTACAGAGCATAATATTACTTATTCTGTAATTGACATGATTAGTTCAATCCAATTAGCATCTGTAACATTTCCCAGTCTCCAGATGCTTGTTCTATTTGTAACAATTTCTGAAGTAAGATTAGTCAGTGAATGTTATTGCTTTCTTGCATAAAAAAACTACTTGTTGCCTGAAATTTATTTTGTCTGAAGAAACCAATTTATCACATTATCTTCAGAAATATCAGCATTGCATAGGACTCTGGACTGGAAAATATAACATTGTTCATAGGCTTTATAGCATCGCATTTATATTTTGTTTTTGATGTTCCCTTTTTTTGTTTCAATATTTATTTTATTACTCTGTTATCGGAGGATCTTTCCATTTTCTTTGCATTGTCTGCATTTGTACTGTGGCCTTTGTGTGCTGCATGTAATAGTTAAACCTTATTGAATCCAGCCATCAAACAGCATGAAGTTTTAGTTTTTTATTATTATTGAAAAATGATTTTAAATCTATCATTCAGTTCTCTGTAAAATACTAGGAGGTGTCACAAAGAATCTGAAAAATATGGGGAGGGGGGTAATCTGAAGTATATACAATCAATGAGATAATTTAGTGACTTGCTGGACATATCAAAACATCTGCATGAACAGCAGGTCGAAGGCAGCGACAAGTAAACAGCAACTCACCTCTTGCCTCCTGCCTCTGAGATATGAAACATTTCACCGTCCCTGCTTCACTGGGTACCCATAAGCCTCAGGCAATTCCAGTCTTCTCACGTTACAAAGACATCTTAACGCAAAGCAAAACCTCCAGGCCATGTTTGTAGTCTGTATTGATCCACTCTGCTTTGGGATCCATGCGGGAACTTGCTTGGATCTTTTACCGCACTCACTGTACCACAGGCACCGCGCAGCAACCCGAAACGTTTTATTTTCGCACAGCGCTGTTTTGTCACTATTACCATCATTTTCTTCATGATAATTAACTGCTTGCCATTTGGGGAAAATGCATACAGTTTGTGGGAGAACTTTGGCAGCATCGGTAAACAGCTCGGTCCTTTTCGGACCCAAGCCGGCCTAAGACTCATGGGGAAAACACATTCTGGTTGCCTTTGAATAATTTGAAGTGCATTGGAATGACTGAAAAACCCAGAAGGATCAATCTTTTCTTTAACGATGCAGAATGCAAATCAAGATTTTATGAAGTTCATTTTTAATTGGCTAAGCAAAATCCGTATTGATTCAGAATGTAGCGTAATTAATAATTGAATTAAGTTAATGTGATCAATTCTGTAAATGTTAAGCAGCTTCTAGAGATTTATGGCAAATGTATAAAAGTATTGATCATTTTCAGTGTCATTACGCGACGTTTTGGAAGCGAGCACTGGCTGGAGGCATTTTTTTGTATAATTTGAATATGTTTTAATGTCTTTAGGAAAATGTGTGAATTACATATTGTTTTCCAGCTTGTGTCTTTGTGATTCTGAATATATATATATAACCTGCATAATATATAATAAAAATGATAAAATATAGAATCTGATTTAGAATCTCTGAATTAAAATCCTAACTGAAGTAAAATTACGCGGATGTAACAGGACACATGTAACCTGCTTGGCTGGCATGGAGGTAAAGGACAAGTGGTCCATGCCCTGAAGGTCGATTTTTCTTATGCTATTGCCCTTATGCAAGCAGGCCTGCGGTTAAAAAAAAAAAATAACTTGAATATCTTAATTCTTAAACTTCTTGAGGGGAAAAAAGCATTACATTCTGTCTCGAGCTACGACTGAAAGTGTGAAAGGGATCAATCATCAAATGACAGGTGACATATACAGGCTGACAGCAGGGTGACAGTACCTTCCACCGGGTAAATGGGTGGTCACACATTTAACATTGATTGCATCTGGGGGGGGGGGGGGGGGGGGCGGGCAGGG
>JAODKF010000138.1:3023026-3042396 GCA_026779585.1 Mormyrus proboscirostris
CGTTCAGTTCACGTTCACCCAGAATATGAACGAGTTCATGAACGATCGTTCAATGAACTCGTTCAGGCACAACACTGCACGTATCATGACAGTAGGGTCTAACATTTTGCAGTTCAGTATGAACAAAGAAAGCCACCACCGCTTCTTACAGTAACACTCCACACAGCCCCTTTGCCCAGTTAAGCAACTGGATTTGCAGAACCTAGATCTCCAGCCACCAGTGTTTGGCCGCAGGTCAATGTCTGCAGCAGGCACTCTGATCTTTAACCAGGGGTGGGCAGAAAGGGCCACTTTGTGTGTGGGTTTTTGCTGCAACTCCCTATTTATATTACTAATTAGAGGACTGACTGTTACACACTGGCCCTTCTGCAGATAAGATTGCCCACCCCTGTTTTTAACAATGTCTCTTTCCATTTAATTTGACGTGCAAATCGTTTGTTCCCATAATGCTGTTTGCCAACAAAGACCCCGATGCCCCACATTTGGCATCAGATTTATATCGTGTCGGCTTTTTAAGGCACTTACTCGTTATAATCAAGGACAACCACTTGCTTTGGTAATTGAGTGTATTTAAAGAAGTCTATCTTAAAGTGCTGGTCTATAATCCCATGTCCCTGTCTGCCCCCCCCCACCGGTGCACGCCCACAGCAGCGTTGGCTGTCTTGTTAGTGTGATCAAGTGCCTCTCGACTTCCCCTTCAGACCACTAGTATTATCTACAAGCATGTATTAGGGTGCAGCGTGAGACTTGCAAATAACCAAGCCCCTGTAAGTGCAAAGCCTACCCTCATGTACACTGGGCTGATTTGAGAACTTCCACGTTGGTGCATCTGAAGTGACTCTGGAATTTCACTGATGCAACAATCCTGACACGTCGTGACACGTTCAGACGCCTCATTAATGATCATCTCTTTGATAATGCCATTTTCAGCCCTCCTCGCCATCAGAGCTTATCTCGGCTCATTATCAATGGTGATTTAGCCCATTTACCCTTCATAGAAGTTGACATCTTGAAAGTTCTGCAGAGTGACCGTGCTGCCCGGTCGTGGAAGATTTTTTTCCTCCCCATTTTAATAGCCTTCTCAGATGCCTATCTAACATCATTGGTTCTTTTAATCTCCAGTGTGTCTAGTGTCAGGTATAAAATGGGAGTGCTGAAATGGTATTATCATGGAAAAAAGACATCTGGCTTCCCTCATTCTGGCTGCCCCCCCCCCCGAGCTCTGGAATTGGTAACCCGGGCAACCAACAAACCTGGGGCCAAAGTGCTATTGATTTGTCTAGTTACTCTTTCCCTACATTGTGGACTATTCTAGTGAGTTAGGATCAGCTGCATAATTATGCAACTAGTCACAGTTGTATAATGGTAAGTGATTAAGCAGCTTTAATTTTTTTTTTTTTTTTTTAATTTAAAGTGAATCTGTTTTGTCACCCGTAACTAATGTTCAGCTTTTGTCTGTTCTGTGATGTGTAAAGGCTGATATGTAGGTCTGTCCGTTATGTACTAGATGAGTGAGTGAGCTGTTGAATCGGTAGTCTTGGCTGTAAGAGTGAGAGCCCATCCACCTCCTGCTGCCCTCTGCAGATCCACGAGACCATCGAGACCATCAACCAGCTGAAGACGCAGAGAGAGTTCATGCTGAGCTTCGCCCGGGACCCGCAGGGCTTTATCAATGACTGGCTGCAGTCGCAGTGCAGGGACCTGAAGGTGAGGAAGGGGCTGCTAGCTGCACGCGGGTATTTACTCCTTATGTGGAGCTGGCTTTTCTGAGCAGATGAGAGTCTGGCTAGCGGCTACACCTCTGCGTTTGGCTAGCAATTTAATTGACATATGACTTCATGAGATTCATCAAGTCAATGTCAAACATCTCTAAATCATGGTTGGGCAATCTTATCCACAAAGGGCCAGTGTGTATGCAGGTTTTTGGGATAACCTTTAGCTCAGCTGTTCAAACTCAGGTGTCGGGACTCTTCAGCCAATCAATCCTCTAATTAGTATTAGGGAGTTGCAGTGATAACCTGCATGCACAGCAGCCCTTTCTGGATAAGAGAGCCCACTCCTGGTTTAAATAAGAGCAAATGCAAGCAGTGAGAGGAGCGATGGAAACGAGTTTGAGTCTTGGTTATGAAATTGCTTGCGAGGATTGTGTTTGCTTGCAGACCATGACTGATGTGGTGGGGAATCCTGAAGAGGAAAGGAGGGCGGAGTTCTACTTCCAGCCGTGGGCCCAAGAAGCCGTATGTCGCTACTTCTACTCAAAGGTATGGATGAAGTGAGCAGGGAGATGGTGCCGGACGGGACGCAGCATGATGGCGGTTCTGGAAAAAACTGGAAATCGCACAAGAGATGTTCGAGTCTCCATCTGTCTTTTGTCGCCCTGTAATTGAGGCGGTGCTGCTTCTGACATTATATTAAATGATGCAGCTTTGATGCTTTGAGTTTTGATGTTGCCTCACAGATGTAGGTGAACACCTTGTGTTCCTTTTCTCTTAATCTGGTTTGTTAATCATGGGGGGGGTCTGGTCATAGGTTCACATCAGCCGGTCCTCCACTGAACTCATACAGTCACTCGGCGATGACCGAAACACCCACATGTCTGTGTTGCCTTCTAGCTGCTAAGATGTCTTTCCTGTGCCTTCAGGTGCAGCAGAGACGACAAGAGCTGGAACAGGCTCTCGGCATCAGAAACACATAGATGCAGTGTATCTGGGGAAGACTACCGAGACAGCAGGGGCCTGGGATGTTACTTCCACCACAGGACAAATTCGTTCAGATATAGAAACTCCTGGATTGTAACAGACCATTTTAAAGCCTCTTCTGGCTGCAGACAGCAATGTCTCACTCCACACATACAACCTGCTTTCCTGACCATTTTTAAAACCGGTTCCTATTAGTTTATCCTCTCTAAACTAGAAATTCACCCTTTTCTTTTAATCTTTTCTATTGTGCTATTGTGTTTGGGTGGAGATTGGGTGGCGATCCATATTGACAAGATTAGTCCTTAGTCAACTGCAAAAATGCTTTTCTCAATGTGCTTAGCCCTTAGAGCACAGAGCTGTGAAAACTGAACACATCCAAGCACGATATTACATTCATAAACTATTCTCCATGAATGTTTATTTCCATTCTAGCCTTGGGAGGGAGTTCACATTGTGAGCAGTAGACTGTTTATATTGGGTCCACAAAATATTTGGATTCCCGGAATGTTCCCTTGTGTTGTGGTTTTGGGAAACTGGGTCTTCTTGAATTTGTTTTGGGCGATTATCACACACTTTGTATCCTAGCAGTAAGATGACAGAAATGACAGGCTGATAGCAGTCTGTGAGTAGTCTCTTCCAAATTGTTTTCCCCAATTTTTTTTTATTCTTTTTTGGAAGGGGGGTGGGGGGATATGCAGTTTCTTGTGTGGTACTTTTTTCTGTGCTGAAACTTGAAGATAGACCTTTGTAATTGAGGTGATGTGTTTCACCTGCTTTGAAGGCACAATTTTATTGTTTGGGTAGTTTTTTTATTTTTTTGATGACTCTCCATCTCTTAAAAGTTAACATTCTACTGTGGAAGACCCCACCACCACCACCTTTCTGTAAGCCAAGCTGCATTAATGATGTCCCTGCTAGCCCTTGTTACAGGAATATTCAGATAGCAGCATGTTGTACCTCAGAACTCTCTAAGGCTGTAAATACTTCACACAGGAAGACTGACAGAGTATTTGGCAGGCCGGGTCATTGTTTGCCCTGCCCATCTTTCACATACTATGTTAATATCACCATTGCCGTTCTCAAGTACTCTAATCTCTAGTACTGTAATCCAAGATTTTATATAGTCTATACCGTAGTAACATAAATGTCAGAGCAGATGATCGCTGCTGATTCTTCTGTGTTGTCATAGTTTTTTTTTTTTGTATTAAAAGCCATAATCTGTATAATATGTAGTAAAGTTGTCATATTTAAGATCTTTATCTGGAATTCAGTCGGTATTTGCTGGAAAATTATCGGACCGAACTTTAGTGTGGTTTGGTTTCCTGTATTTTCAAGCTTCATTCATGACCTAAAAAGTCTTTATTGGGTTGGGAAGAGGATTCACGAGACCACTGCCAGCCCACCACTGGACTGAACATCTACATTTATTTGCTGTGTGCTTCTTCCAAGTTTTCTTAATAAAAGAACAACCTGAAGTTAAACAGTGGGTTTTACTCTTCCTGCCAGTAGAACTCAGTTTCTTAAAGAATTTTGCTAGAAAATATCTGCAGTCTCGGGAAGGAATTTGTTCGTATGAAGCAAAATAATGGTAAAAGCATATAGTCTGTGTGTGTGATCTAAATTCCAGCTTCCCCTTTAAGATGTCCACCTGAATAGAGTGCCTCATTGCACCGTACTTGAATGGGATGTTACCATTATGAAATCACCCTTGGATTCTGACATGAATATTCACAGGAATTACATGGAGAACTTTGAATAGTTGAACTATGGTGAGTCACATTTTTGATAGATTTGGTGCTAAACATTTCTGGCGTTGAATTTAACGCTTGTTAATTTGCGCATTGCTTTTCATAAATTACTGTAGTTCAGGGACAAATGTTTCTTGCATATTCTGTCTCCTGGATACTGTATAAAAGGATGTACTTTTGTTTACTGGAAGTCGCCTAACAAAGCCTTATAATTGCTGGCGAATAATGGAATTTTACCATACGTCACACTGCTGCATTGTCTAAAGCATAGTACGGCCTTACTATGTATTCAGTTATTTTAATGTCATACATATTAGCCTTTCAAGTCTTCTGTTTCCAGACAGGGATCCCTAACTATGTAATTGCTAAACAGCTGGTGCGCCAAGCTGTTTAAAACATTAATTAATTTGTGACAGTGGGTTATAATATTAATGGCCGTTGAGGGCTTACTTGCTGACTAACTGCACTAAAAACAATGTATAATAATTCAAGGTCTGCGTAAAAGTGATCTTCGCTGCAATGTACATACCGGGGTTCATCCAAAATTCGCTTGGTATATGGGTCAGATCAAGGTCATTCATTTCCCAGACTAACAACGTTTTGGAGTGGGCAGTGTAGAACTACGTCCGGTATCCTCAGGTTGCGCTAAAGCGTCTGGCCCTTTCATCGGAATGAAAATCGCAGAGTTTGCAGAACTCGTCACTATCCCGTTTAACCATCGGGCTGAGATGGACTGTGGCATTCTGGGAATTGTATTTCTTTCTCGTCGTAATATTATTTTGTAATTTATCATATTGTTGGTCCTCGGCAGTCCTGTCTTATTTCACTCTGGGGGGAAAAACATTTGGCTCTTTGATGTGTATGGGAAAATGAATTACGATTAACTAGCTTAATTTCTTTTTTTAATTCCACACGACTGCGGTAAGGCGAAGGAAAATATTATTTATTTAATTTAAGGTAACAAGCGCTTGGACCAACAACATATTCCGTTATACAGATGTCGGTTCATTGGCACCAAATCGGTAACTCGTGGTAGGCGATTTTTACCCCCAGGAGCATAATCCAGGCGCTAGTAGGGGGCGTGATTTACGTTGCCTACAGCATGCTGAGTATAAATACTTATTAGTTCAGCGGCTGGTGCGAAGCTGCGTTCCTTGGTGGGCATCGGACGGCTGCAGCTGCAATCCACTCCGAAAGGTCGCATACAATGGCAGCGCCGAAGAAAGTCTGCCTTCTCGGCTCTGGCAACTGGTGAGTGACACACCCGCTAAATACAGGCTGCTTATCCTCTGGTTTCTAATCTAATGCTTGTTTTTTTCCCAATTTTTTTTATTGAGAAAGGTCCTTAGTATCAGTTTTGTCTTGAAGTATGCAAAATAAATCATGAGATATATGAAATTAAAATGCTCGTATATATTATCGCCTTTAACTTTAATATTGCTAAGGCGCTGACGTGCCCTTTGACAACAGGTTGCCGGCGTATTGATTTTCTTGCGCAGTTTATGCGTGTAATGCAAGTGCTTCATAGTAGTTTTGCCCTCCCCAGATAACACCAAATAACAGTTTTAGTGATGTAAGTTTTTGATGTCGCTCACAGACTACAGTTTTATTACTGTGAATATTGTTTGCAGACGTATATTATGCTGTTATGCCCACTTATCAAACAGGTTCGCCAATTTCTAGACGTTTTTAAACTCTGTACGAGGGAATTTTTTAGAAGTTTAGGTCTTGTTCGGGATGCAGTTCCGTCTGATTTTGTTGAAATGTTGCTGTACTGTTACTGTCCCGGTAACGCACAGCCACCTGTCAAAAACCTTACCCCTCCTGATTTATTTTGTTTGCGATATACAACTTAACTTAAAACACATTTCCTTAATCATATCGGTCAAAGATTAACCAGACTTCCAAAATATGGCATTATCGGTAATAATTATACAGGAAATTGCTTATGTCCTTAAGTCATATTTTCATTTTCTGTTCCCATGGCATGCTCAGCGTTTTCCCAGCTGTTATCAAGAACAAACATTTGCTCAGATGGTCTGCTGGTTCTGTCACAGTTGGTCTATTGAATAGTAAGAGGCTGCCTGATACTTACTCTAACACACAAAGCCTGTCATAGACTTCTAATAGTCCACATTTTGCCATTTTAATCCAGTATGTTTTGTATGTTCACCTAGTTATGACATCACAGACAAAGGTTTTGCTTCTTGGTGTTTTTTGATAGATGGGGGGGATGCAATGGCCTTTCCCTCCCACCCAATAAAACCTCCCAGGTCCCAGTGTTTACAAGACACTTTATGGCAGGTATGACTAGTACCTTTGACAGCAGCTGGTAAAATACATTTTTGCTTTGCCATATTGTTACTCCTTCTTACTGATAGAAATTGGTACCTTGAATATATATAGTATATATGAAAGGGATGTTTTGATGTCCTCTTTTTGTTGCCTTTTGTTAGTATTTTGTGTTTCTCTGTAATGTGCATCATTTTCTGTCGCATTGTTCTTTTTGAAACATTGCGGGTGGGAGTTTAGGCCGGGCAGTCGTGGGGGTGATGCCAAGTGTCGCAAAGTCTCTGTTCACCCAAGACTCAATCTCCTTGCAACATGTCACAGCTGCATTAGTTTGCTTGGGGTTCAGTCTTTAGTAAAGCCTCAGTGGGTCAAAGGGTTGTCCTGGCAATCAGTGACAAAACTTGCTAGATAAAAAATGTCGCTGCACAGGCCCCTTCAGTTTTAGGATGCATGTATAGTTCCAGTCAAAACCCAACCCATAGAAAGGTTTATTAGTACTATTCTCTACATTTTAGAATAAAGACTTCAAAACTATAAAATAACATGTATGGAATTATGCATTGGCCAAAAAAAGTATTTAAAAATTGTTTGGTGGGGGCAATTTGTTGTGGGTTGCGATTCAAAAGTTTGCCGGTTCGAATCCCTGGGTCCGCAGAGTGACCCCATCATTGAGCCCTTGAGCAAGGCGCTTAACCCCAATTGCTTCAGGGACTGGCTGACCCTTCTGTCTCCTCTACTCCAGTTTCATAACGTGACCTCCTGGGATGCTTTTCCAGCTGTCCTGAAGGAGCTCCCACATACTTTGAGCTCTCATTGCCACTTTTCCTTCACTTTCTGGTCAAACTCCATCAAAACCATCTCTACCATGTTTCGGTCAGCTGGCCAGGTCATGTGTGATGACACTATCACTCTCCTTTATAGGCGGCTTGGCGTTTCCGAACTTTTGACTGATACAGTACGACAGAGTTAATTGAACTCTTCATCCTTACAAACAAGGGTATTTCTTCAGATTTCATCCCAGCAATCTTGAGGCAAGCCTTCTTATTAGGCTAAATCAATTAGAGTGCATTTAGATGCAATTAGTTGCATTTTCTCTAACAGGTTATTAATAAGGAATTTTAAATGATATTCTCATGGCTTGGGAACTTGCCTTACGTTGACTGTTTAATCCTGAACCGATAACTTGTGGGTACAATATGTATGGACAGTGACCTCCTCGTGAAGAGAGTACACCGTCGTACAGGGAACCCACACAGGCCATGTGCAGGATTCCCGGATGCCCCAGTAGGACTCAGCCCTGCTTCTTTGCCCTTTGTGTGGAGATCTGAGACGGCCCGTGCGCCATTTCACGGAGCGCGGGGGAGGGTTCCTCGCCAACCCTCTGCTATTTCAGACTGCAGGATGTTACTTATATGTCTGGGAGGTCATAAAGTACAGAGCTAGTCATGTATGTGCAACCTTTAAAAAAAAATACCTGCCAGTTACAATTTAATTTAATTATTTGCTTTTTGCACAGGCACACAAATACAAGTACACTGGAATTCTTGCACGGTTCCCTTAGTCAAGATTAAAAAAAAACAACAACAACAAACAAGAGTATTGGTTTCTACTATGATATTAAATGAATAAAAGGAGAAATAAAGTGCATTGAGTGACAGAGGTAGCTGGGGGGATGAGGGTGATATAAGAGTCTGAGTCCACTTTCTTCATATTTTTTTTTTTTTGTTGAGTGGGGAGGGACGTCCCCCGTCTTCAGTGTTATATATCAGATGGTAAATATTCATGAAGAATGAAGAGATCATCTGTTGCTGACATTATCTTCATCTTTGTTTTGCTTAATTATGTGCATTTCTTTTTTTCTGTTTTGTCTCTTTTTTTTTTCTCTTTTAGACAAGTTTCTTTTGGACTAAAATATTGTGCTTGCATTCTCAACCCCTGAAATGTTTGCTATCATCTTTTTTTCACCCCGATTTCCTGGCCTGTATCTACTAATAGTGGTTTAGCTCTGGTTCTTCACAGAGCAGTGCGAAGCGGAAATGAAGTGATTATTTTTAAAATTCATATTCATTCATAATGCCATATGTTGATGATATCATGCATCATGGGCGTAAATTACCAGGGTATAGGGGGCTGTAACCTCCCCAAAAATCAAAACCGGCTAATACACCCCCACCCTCCCCACAATGACCATGTCTGCCCCTAAGTGGGTGTTGTCCTCAACCCCTCCTCAATGTTCAAACCAAAGTTATGCCCCTGTCATGCATATATAACACAGTTTTTACATTTTTGTGAATTCCAATTTAATTGCATGTTATGCGAAAAATGTGACGGGCATTTATGAAAAATTTGCTTCCTGTAAGCGTCACACAAGGTTGTGGGATAATATGATGAAACCCTAGACGTTTTTGTCCCTGTGTTGTAAGAGAATTGAACTCTGGACCTAGGCTTCCAGGTTGCAATGTGGTGTTGCCCTTTAGTCTAGTTTTAGACAGAAGTGCATTGTGGGAAATTATTAATCAGGGATGATTGCACAGCAAAAAAAACTACGCGTGAAAGATTAAAGGGAAGAAGTTATAGCAGATATTAAGTGTTCGTAACTGCAGAGAGCGGCGCAAGGTGAAAGCAAACTAACCAGCTGCTTAGGGCACAGTGACCACCAGGGGGCACCCTCATCTGATCAGCCTGTCAGGTTGGGAAGACATATGTCAAATGAACACTGGGTGAATCAAATTTTGCTTAAGGCCGGCCCTCAACAACATATTTGGGAGGATAACCCCTTGGTCTTTGATCTATGCTCTCCACAGGGGCTCTGCTATAGCCAAAATCGTTGGTGCCAATGTGGCCCAGAACCCCAAGTTTGACAAGACTGTCAACATGTGGGTGTTTGAGGAAGTGGTGAATGGCCGAAAGCTCACAGAGATAATCAACACTGAACATGAGAACATCAAGTATCTTCCTGGACACAAGTTACCTCCAAATGTGGTAAGACTGATGCTGTGTGGTAGATTATTTCTATTGACTTACCAGATGCTCTTATCTAAAATGACATGCAAGCAAGAAGCCGAGCACAGGGTCAGTCAGGGTCCTTGGAGAAGTTGGTGTTCTGGGTCTCACTGAAGGGCCCAATAGTTAAAGTCTCTGCTCTACCAGCCACAGGATTTGAACCCACAACCTTCCAAACATGGCCACAGATCCCCAACCAACTGAATTATACACTGCCTTGACAGATCTGATTTAACTAAGCTATGGGTAACAACAGGATCTTGATGTACAAGAACTAGACCAAAACTGAAACATATTTGTGTATGTATTTTTGGTGGCTTAGTAGGATGAATTTCAATAAATTAATGTCACAGTTGGAATACACTGATCGTTTTTCGAAATCGAGCAACAAGATTGAAAATTTGAAATCATTGCCTTTGAGCAAAAATGTTGAGCGCTTCGAATTACGAAAACCTATCTGCCATAATTTTGTTTTGCGGTCAAGCTGAGAAATCTAATAACTTCTTTATAACTTAATTTCCCACTGTATTGTTGTTGTCCCCCTGCACACAATATTTCTAAATTGAGATGTTTTTCCAAATGCAGAAAGCCAAGCAAATTAATCGCCCGGCAACATCATAAGGGAAAAACATTTTAAATTTACCTGCAGTGTTTTTAATTAGAGCTACAGGGTTTGACTTGACTCTTCTTTGGAGAGCTGGTGAGCACGTAGAAGTTATCAAGGCGACAGGTGGAATTACAGCATGGGCTGTCGGCTAAATGAAAACATTCTGTGAAAAATGCCGCTGGCGCTCAATGAAGTGCCACCTGGAATTGGAAGCACAAAGTACTCGATGACCTCCTGAGGGCATCCTTTCTTTTCATCTTGCAGGTAGCCGTCCCGGAATTGCCCGATGCCGTCAAAGGGGCAGACGTCCTGGTTTTTGTGGTGCCACACCAGTTCGTCGGAAAAGTGTGTGATGGAATCAAGGATCATATCAAGAAGGATGCCCTGGGCATGTCCCTCATCAAGGTGCGCGTGATTTAGCACCGCTCAGCACAGTGGTGGACCAGACATGCTCCTTAGCATGCTAATGAGTCTATGTCAAACGTCGTTTACGAAGACCTCATTGTCTTTTGGGGGGGGGAATAAATTTGAAGATCCATATCTTCGTATTTAATGAATATTTATGGATCAAGGACTCTTACCAGTACAGTAAATCCAGGTAACTCTTAGTTGACCCTCAACTATACTTGTTATCCTTAGAAAGGTTCAGTAAAGGTAGTTTTGAAATGCTTTAGCTACACTGAAGGAAATATTTTGTCTCAGGGTGTAGATGAGGGCCCAGAGGGGCTGAAGTTGATCTCAGACGTCATCCGGGAAAAGTTAGGAATCACCATGACGGTACTCATGGGTGCCAACATTGCCAATGAAGTTGCGGATGAGAAATTCTGTGAAACCACCATTGGTAAGACGTCTGGTGGGAAAACATCTTTCGTGTTTGATAATTTGGTGTCTTTGTGTTGAAGAGGCTCAACGTTGGGGCGTCCGTTATTTTGATACATGACTCACCTGAGAAGCTAGAATCCTAAGGCAAGATCCTTGGTGCTTTTGGAAGGGTTAGGAAACTCAGCTCAGAAAAAAACCTCTTGCATCTTAATTACCCTGAACCTCATGTTCTTCAAATGGGTTCTTGGAGTCCAATAAACCCTTAAGCGATTGAAATTAAGTGGAATCCATAAAGAAAACAGCATTAAACATCTGAAGTATTAGCTGTATGAAATTGTGACATTTGTTCTAATCGGTTTTTATCAGACGAGATTGGTGTTGAAACTAATTTTTATAACAATTTACATAAATTGGGACGCAGGAGACAAAAATATCACCTTCAATGTACTAATGTTAACTTGCTAATTCCTATTGCTCATTCCAATCGTGACTGATGGTTACTTTGACGTCGAAGCAGCTGTCGTACGTAATTACTAAGTTCTGTAACCTGGAGATCCTAATGTTCTGCTGTTAATGTTAGACTTTCAGTGAATGATCTTTAGAGTGGAGTATATTCAAATCGGATTAGATTAGGGTTCAATTTAACTTAATTGTCATTGTACTGTGTACAGGTACAGAGGTAATGAAGTGCAGTTAGCATCTAATCAGGTGAAAATAAAATGTACACAAGTATGATTTTTTTTTTTAATAAATGATCAAATTTGTGTGCACCTATAATGCAAAACAATTATCTGTGTTGCTGTAAACCGCCAAAAGACATGGCAAAAATGTGTGCTGTACAGACGCAACGCAAATTGCCATAAAAATGCTAGCTGACATTAATTGAAATCAAAATGAATGTGAAACATTTGCTCGTTGCCAAACGGTGTGCTTCAGTGCCTGGCGGATTGGACTCTCCAGTGGAGTTACTGGGAGCAGGTTTAAGCTTCTGATGCTATTAAATCCATGTACACAGGCAGTCAGAGCAACATCAGAACAGAACACATTTTTTCCCCTTTTGAGGGAAGGGACATGGCTTTAGTGTTGAATCCAGCCCTTTTGAACACCAGTGTTAATTAAATGACAACTGTATTTAAGCAATCTTTAGTCCTGGGTTTGAGAACAAAAACATTTAACTCTTCTGCATAATGTACCAGACCTATTAGACTTAAACCTTCACAGTAATCGCCACAAATAATTTCATTTTAGATTGAAATTATTGTTTTGAATAATAATAAATACTTTAAGGTAACACTTTACTTGAGGGGACACAAATAATGTAATATTATGCTATTACTTTTGTATTAATTAACCACAAATGGTTAATTAAGTGTTGCTTACAAACTGATCTCGTGTTTGTTCATCATTAATGACCGGTCACACATCTTTTCTCAAGCAAGTACTGTATTTACTATATCTGTTAATTCTGTAAAACTTAGTGAACTACTGAAGGAACAAGTCACGAATAACACTAATGAACTACTGATCTCATGTTTGTTCATCATTAATGAATCACGACATCTTTCATCTTAAGTAGGTACTATATTTGTTCATTTTTTTTTGAGTTACTACTGAGTATTTGTGTCCCCTTATGTAAAGTGTTACCTACTTTTAAATTTAGTACATTTTAAATCTCAGCAAAAATGAGCTGAAAACAGGAAGGTTCATGTGTTTTCTTATGGTTTATTTTAATTTAATTATTAAGGCATAAAAAAATCCAAGATAACCGATGGCCTTAAATTTTCAATACAGTATGTTTAGCTAGGGGAGCTGATGGCAGGAAAGGGCTGAGAGTGTGATTGTCAGCAGTCACAATCATGTCATGCCAATTAAAACAATCTTAACTGAGGTGAAACACAATGTCCCTGACAGTGAGAAAATGCACCCTGGGAATTGTAGTCAAGTAAAAACTGATATGCTCAGTGGTCTATACAAGAACAAGATGTGATTTGGCTTGAAGTCCTACACTGAAATCTGCAGTAGGATTGGATGCTAAGTGGCGTGCTGCTTTTTTCTCTGCGCACACACTTTTTCCTGCTTCCTTCAAGGGTGCAAGAACAAAGAATACGGACCTCTGTTGAAAGAGCTGATGCAGACGCCCAACTTCCGTGTGACGGTGGTGGAGGAGTCAGATGTGGTGGAGATTTGTGGAGCTCTGAAGGTACACTGACACTGCGGCCAGATGCATGTAAATTACAGGATGCTTTGGTTTGGAAACGAGCAATGGAACCAAGGAATGCGCGTAAGATATTAGTATATAAATACGTGAATATAAATGTATAAATAAGGCGACATGGTGGCGCAGTGGTTAGTGCTGCCGCCTCACAGTAAGGAGGTCCTGGGTTCGCTCCCCAGGCCGGGTGTAGGAGTCTACATGCTCTTCCGGTGTTCATGAGGGTTTCTGCCGGGGGCTCTGGTTTCCTCCCATAGTCCAAAAATGTGCACAATAGGTTGATTGGTGACTCTAAGTTGGCCCCGTAATTGAGTGTGCACGCCCTGCGGTGTGTTGGTTCCTGCCTGCGCCCATTGTTCCCAGGATAGGCTCCGGTCCCCCCCGCAACCCCAGCTGGGATTCAGCAGTTACGGTGATGGATGGATGGATGGAAATGTTCATGTAGGTTTTTCATTGCAAGCCAGTTTTGGGTGAATTGGTCCCGGAGGTGTGATATTACGCATGTCCCCAGTCTTGTGTCCTGTGCTTCCTGGGATAGGCTACAGGCTCACAGTAACCTTGAGTTGAACAGGATATGGAAGATGCTTGGCTCAATGAAATAGAATAGAATAGAATAGTCTTTACTGACACACAGTTAAGGACAGTGGAAATCAGAGGTGGACAGTTCAGGTCTAGGAAGTAAAAATCTAGACCAAATTTTTGTTTCAACCAACCAGTTGAGCAGGGTGACATGTTTTTACCGTACTATTTAATATGGCCCTCAAATCAATCTTTACTTGTACTGATGAAATGGGTGTGAAATGGTTACTGGGTTCACGGTAAAGTTCTGGACAGTGTGACTTGTTTCCAATTTTAATTATCGTTAAAACAGTGCTTGATTACGGTGCTTTGAAAAACTTGTCCAGCATCAACCAAAGGTAGCGTCAGACTCCCAGATGCAGCTGCAACATGTAATGTGGGTTTGTGTCGTCAGTAAAACCACGGCAGAAGAAGACATTGCAGCGCTCTTGTGATTTTTTTTCAGCCGTTGTAGAGGACTAAGGCTGGTGTGGTCATATTTTATGTATTTTTACTACTTTATAGCTAATGCCAGGTAAGTTAACTATTAGCTCAGTGTATAAAGTTGGAACTTGGGAGTAGGGGGAAAATGTCAAAGTTTGTCTGTCTAACTTGCTAATGTTCTGTGTTACCTCCTCTTATAAAAACACTACACATTGCGAGTAGTCTGGTGGAGACAGCGTTTTTTTTTTCCTCAGAGCAAGTTGAATGACCATTTGCTAAGAATTCATTCTGCGCACATTTGTATTTATTTATTCTTGAAACAGAACAATGTAGACTAGTTTCCTTCTTCTGTATGGATTTTCCAGCATAACTACAATGTGACAGCATTATTTGTGTTTGTTTGAAGTTCAGTGAATAGTCGAGCTCTTAGGAGATGATGTGGTTTTCGTATGTTTATATGGGTTTTAGCTACGTTATTATCTTAATATGTATGCAAACAAAAAGCACATACTGCTGCTAAATGTGATTTAGATATCAGAGTATTGTGATTTTCAATGCAGAACCTGGTAAAATGATTACAGTTTGTGTATCAGTAGATTTTCAGCACATTTTAATAATACAGTGATAATACTGATAACTGTGATAATTTTGGTCACTATAATCATGAAATTAAATTTTCGTACCGTTTCATCTCAGCTCTGTATAATATGTTGATTTTATTTTCTTTAATTTTCAAGTTGAAAAAGATTTTGCTTTGTTGTGTGATTTCTGTCACGGCCCCCTTGGGGGGGACACCTCATAGCCAGAGGCCCCCAGGTCATTTGAGTTTGAGACCCCTGCTTTAAAGAGTCACAGTCACACAGCACTCAGCTGCTTGATTGAAACAAAATCTTGGACTGGATTTTTACTTTCTGGACCGGAGCTATCCACCGCTGGTGGAAGGTTTTGTTGGTATTGCTCACCGGATCAAGTAACAATAGCAAACAGAAGAAGATACAGGATATAAATAGTATACAATAGAGAATGAATAATAAATAAAACTTAACATATGCGACATAGGATACATGTGCAATTTAAATGTAATACAGAATAAGGTAACAGGACATGAACAGATAGTTCACAATGCAGAAGAACTGGCTGACCAAGAAATTCCCCATTTCTTTGTCTATTCATACATGTATTTTTTTTTTTTTTTGTCTTTCCTCAAGAACGTGGTGGCAGTGGGTGCAGGCTTCTGTGATGGCCTCGGCTTCGGGGACAACACCAAGGCTGCGGTGATCCGTCTGGGGCTGATGGAGATGATCGCCTTTGCGCGCATCTTCTGCACCAGCGGGCCCGTGTCCCCGGCCACCTTCCTGGAGAGCTGCGGCGTGGCCGACCTCATCACCACCTGCTACGGCGGCCGCAACCGCAAGATCGCGGAGGCCTTCGTCAGAACGGGGAAGGTGAGGCTGTGCTCATGGGCTCAGCGTCCGTGTGCCATCATCACGTCGGCAAACATGAATGGTGCATTAAGGGAAGGGCACAATGGCGGGCACAAGTGTCCCACACCCATGGTGGGCGGGATAATTGTGAGCTGCCAATCACTGTCAGCTTTAACCCATTTCCTATTGATAACTGATTTCCATTGGAGGTAGAAGAGTGATTGATAGCACCTGAGAATCCTACACACTATGGGGGTTCAAAGCTGTGTTTCTGCCATTTTTTGCACAGGGGTTATAAATCTCTTCAAGCAGATCAACAAGGTGTCATTCCAGTCCCAGTGTATCGCATCCATGCTGGATTTTTCTCCCCTTTGCAGTCAATCGAGGAGCTGGAGAAGGAGATGCTGAATGGGCAGAAGCTGCAGGGTCCAGCAACAGCGGTGGAAGTCAACCATATCCTGAAGCACAAGAACCTCGTGGAGCAGTAAGCAGTGTGACTGCTACACCGAATCAATCTGACCAATCGTGACAGTCGTGGTCCTATTTCAGCCAAGCCTGCAGACCGGCTGACTATGCAGGCTGGTTCTGGGTAGTCAGGCAAATCCTAGTAAAATAGTGCGGTTCCTGGGCTGAATTTCAATACCAAGAACACAAAGACCATACTTGTGGTCTTAAGACCGGTTTTGCAAACTTGCTTTCCAAGAACAATCTCACAAGACCACAAGGACAGAGAATGCACAAACTGAGACAGATGTATACTTTGGATAATTTTTATCATAGTATTTAATAAATGAGACATAATCGGAATGTCCAGTCTAAATGATTAAATATTCCTGACAAGATTACTAGTGTTTTTGTTTCACAAATAATGTTTTACCATAGAAGTTTCATATTTATTTCAGCTCTGTGCAAATTATATATGTGTGTGAACCAATCCAGTTCAGCAGTTTCATAAGCCAAAAAGGTGAAAAACAGCAGGAAAATACTATCTGACAGGAATGATGGAAACGTTACTCTGATTAAGGTAATACAGTTATGGTTCGTGCTTTCTTCCTCTGCCATCACAACAGCACGCAATGAATCATGGGATTGTTCTCATTTGGGAAGGATGCTCCCAATGTATCCCTGATATGGGGGGGGGGGGGGAACCAGTATCTAGGGATTTTTAGCGTCCTCTGATCTTGTGATCTTAGTATTGGAACTGGTCTTTGGCAATGGAAGATGATGTAAAACGGGTGCGCAGGTACAGTCAAGTACGCATATTGAGATTCAGCCCTGGATTGGTCCACACCTGGCTTCCCAAGAATAAAGAACATTCTCCTGTTCCTTTAGAAATGTAACCCTGGCATACGGGAGAAACGTAAAAAGCTATATATATCACAAAGATGGACAGAGAGGTTATTTATGGTGCCAGAATTGATTTTTTTTAATGTTGCATTCTTTGATGCAAGTGAAACCCATATATTCCAGTAAATATGAAATATAACTTCTTGTGGCTACTTCCCCATACGGCTATTGCACCAGACGCAGGATATAACTGCTTTTGAGGCTGTTTACATTCCAGGCGAAATGAAAAATCATTTATATTGTCAAAAAGACAGAGAAGCTTGTGAGACATCTATAAAATCATGGATTATCTATATCCATCTTTTGTATTTTTTTTTTTTTTTTTTTAACTAGATGGAACATTTGTCTTAGACATTCTCCAGTACTTGCCCTAAGGATGATTTATTACCTAGCACTCAGCATTTTTAATTCTGTAAGAAGTGTAATGTTTATGAAGATGATCTAGTCCCTGTTGTAAGTGCTGGAGATTTCAGAGATAAATGTTATTACAGATTTTGGTGCTGTCCTCTTTGTTGGTCATACCTTTTCTCCTGAAAATCTCATTGTCCCGACGGCACCAGAATTTTGGCACCGTCTGATCCGGTTCGCCCTGATTAGATCATCGCTCGGCCTTTGCCGCTTCACCTCATCTTGTTTCTTCTGCAGGTTCCCTTTGTTCACGGCAGTCTACCAGATCTGCTATCAGGGACACCCAGTAAAGGAGTTCATCACCTGCTTGCAAAACCACCCAGAGCACATGTAACCCTTTCTTCATTCACATGGAGGCAAAACCAGCACATATTGAGGTGCACTGGAAGATGTTTTGGGAAGTTAATTAGCTCTAATAAATGCTCTGTCTCCCCTCCTATCTATTTTTCTCAAGCAGGAAGTTGGTAAAATTAAAGTTTCACTTTTGGGAAATGGGAGATTTTCCACAAATAAGTTTCTCTTAGGTTCTACCTATGCAATACTTCCTGACTTGTCAGAGACTTTGGAATTAATATCGAAATGCTTATCATGGCAAGTAAATAGAATATTTTCTGTACTGTAACATCTAAAACAATTAATTTTACTGGGCTAAAGGACACACTCTTTGTAAAGGAACGTTTGCAAAAAGGGCAAAAGGTGAATATGGTCTTAAGTGCCGCTGATCTTGAAAACTGAACTGGCGGTGCAGTATCTTTATGCCATTTTTATACATTTTATTTGTTGCCTTATTTGAGAACTTTTGAGCCTTGCAGGTTTTTAAACAGGAGTGCCTTACAGAGCCTGAAATACCCACAAGTTCATCGCCTCACTGTGTCATGGTCCCTGTTCTGACAATTAATTGTGTTGTTTAACCTGTTAATCGTGTCGTTTTAAGCCAGACTTCCGTTCCAGGTCCCTTTGTTTTGCTCGTTGTTTCTTTATTTGTTTTTTTATTATTTTAATCCTGTGTTTGTTTGTATCGTGTGTCAGGCCCGTCGTCTTTGAAATAAACAGCTGCAAATCTATGTGATTCGGTCTCGTTTCAGTCACTCTGCACCGCTTAATTAATCCCCCTCAGAATTTTGGCACGCGCGGTGGTGCACTGACACGGCCATAGATGTAGCCTGTGTGTGTTTACAGTGTACATGCCAGTGCCTTGGCCTCCTGGCATCAGGCCCTGCCCCTCCACTGCAGTTCACTGTAATTTGATCGCTATCTCATACTGCCTCTCCTGACACTCTACACGCTTATCTTTTACCATTTTCCAGTCTCACCACCTTCCTCCCTGCTCATGTCATATGGGTATCTTCTGCACCACACTCTTAAAGCCAAATCACTAACAATTTATCCTAAAAAAAAAAAATCCCCTAAAGACATAAAACCCAATGGCTTGCACCTGTATGATCAGGTTGCACCCGTTTTCACCAAATGACTGAATTCTCGGAATATCTGACGTGTCTGAAGTTTGACTCTGGGGCCTGCCTGCTGCCGTTGCTGTGGTGCCGCTCCGCTGGAACGTGTCGACGCCGCAGCCTCGCTCAGTGACCCCAGCTGACGCAGTGCCCAAAGCGCACCCACGACTCCGACTCCTCATTTCTCTTCCCGCTGTTTTTTGAGATTCCTTAAGGTACATGATTCATTTTGGAGGTAGGTGCTGGGGTGGTTGAGTGGGCAGTACTGTCGTCTCACATGTGCAGGTTCCATCTCTGCTCTGTGTGTGTGTGTGTGTGGGTGGGGGGGGGGGGGGTTGCATGTTCTCCCTGTCTA
>JAODKF010000138.1:3042496-3059308 GCA_026779585.1 Mormyrus proboscirostris
TTCTGCGTGCTGCTCCACTTCATCCATTTCCAATAGTCACTTATCTGATCTGGATCTGCTTGATCCCTAATAACAGTCCAGTAAAGCTTCTGCGTGCTGCTCCACTTCATCCATTTCCAATAGTCACTTATCTGATCTGGATCTGCTTGATCCCTAATAACAGTCCAGTAAAGCTTCTGCGTGCTGCTCCACTTCATCCATTTCCAATAGTCACTTATCTGATCTGGATCTGCTGGATCCCTAATAACAGTCCAGTAAAGGTTCTGCGTGCTGCTCCACTTCATCCATTTCCAATAGTCACTTTTCTGATCTGGATCTGCTTGATCCTTAATAACAGTCTAGTAAAGCTTCTGCGTGCTACTCCACTTCATCCATTTCCAATAGTCACTTATCTGATCCTGGATCTGCTCGATCCGGGTACACGGTGGAGTGAACCCTGGTTGGCATGCCAACGCGCTCAGGACGGCTTGGAGTCATACGTTGGTCTCAGCTGTGTGTCTTTGAACCATGGGAGAAATGGAACAAAACAAGCAGAGTGTGCTCACTTCACACGCTCTTAGAGCAACTTCATAGCATGTTCCAGCTGTAGGAGTTTCCAGCACTAAGCTACATGTATACAGCAGATATAACAGAGATATAGTCTGACCAAAACATTATTGGTACTATACTTTACAAATGTGTCCACAATTTTCTTCTATTAAAATTCATAATTTTAAACTTAAAACTATAAATTGAAGAGATTAAATGCAGACGCTTCTCTATGTCATGCATAATTTTACAAATTGCTTGTTAAATTTCACTTTAATAATTTCACATTATAATTCTTCAGCGAGCACTTTAAGTCAGCTGCCTGTTGTAGGTGACTGATAACCGCTTTGAAAATCAACTGCCATTCGACTTCATACCAGCTGAAATTGCTGCCATAGTGTCTGAGTCAGCCAGCCATCGGGCACCTAATAATAACGACGGTCTGTCGGGCAAAGGTGAAGCTATAATTAGCAAAACCAGAAGAAGGGTGTCATATGGATTAGACTGCTTAACTGAGGTCATTATATCACAGTAAAACACTGTGTACCTACTGTATACTACACTACTTTCAAGAAAATTCTGGGCTTGACAACTTAAGATTGTTTTTTATAATAGTTTATCCTGTACAAAGCTGTAGTGAGAACTAAAGACAATTTAGATAAACATATTTATATAAACACATGTTTCTTTGGACTGCAGGAAAAAACACACAGGGACAGGACTGAAGCCTGAAGCCCCCACCCCCTGAAGTGTGAGGCTATAGTATTACATGCTGAGCTACTGTGGGGGCTACAGTGGAAACAAAAATGAAAAGTTATTACTTGTGAAAGTTGTGTCCAATCATCTTCCAACTGTTTATCCAATAGCCTATCATAGGGAACTTGGACCATATTATACACAGCATAGGGTAAAAGGGAGGAGAACACTACGGATGGGACGCAAGTCCATCACAGGACACTCACATCCTATTGCATCAATTTACTTTTCTATAAGCTTGCACTATGATGCCATCTAGTGGAAATATTGAGTAAATGCACGTTAATGTAAAACCAAATTTTAACGCAGGACTAATGGAAAAAAAGAGACATACAAATAAATAAATAATAAAACCTTTACATAAATAAGATCCAGGAATAGGTGTCTTTCAACTTGGCTCTGTGGACTAAATCCTTAGGCACAACGCTACCTGAACACATGGTTTAAAAACAATATATCATCCTTTACAGAAACGTGAGACCACGGATAAAGACGAATTTTCTTTCACGATAAATATCGTTTTAATTCCTAAGTCTCCCTTACATATGTTTATATCCGGAGCGTTCAGTGAGAACACCTGTGGTAGTTGCATATAATTTTTTGGCAGCTATTACACGGGACCATACAACACGTTCATTATTAAAAATTATCTCAGTGGGACGATTTCTACAGTGTTTGTGCGAAATGTCCGAATGCTCAGGGTGTCATGACGAAAAATGAAAACAATGTTTTTATTTTTTGGTTTTGACTATTCTTTTCACAGCTAAATGTTAAACATGCATATACACAGCACCGGATGTAACACTGGATAATCAAACCTGTGGGGGAAAAATCACCTTGGCACTGTTGAATACAAAGTTGGTAGACTGTCTATCATCGGCATCCTACTAGTTTGTACGTTTGATTACTCATTTTTATCTTTGTATTGAAGTATTATGTGACCTACAAAATCAAATCAAGTGAAAGTTTCGCAAATGTACCCCTTTATGTTGCTTTGGCACGTAAATTTCAGCTGGCAATCCAAAGTAATACATGCATTCCACACATAATATCAGTCAATTTGAAACAAGCAGAAAGTAGTACCGGAACAGCCCCCGGAATTGCTTATTTTCAAAGACTAGCAAAATAATAAATAACTTTTTAAAAAAAAAAAAAAGCTCTCGGATGGGCGTGTCGACTTGTTGAAACAATTTATAACACGTGTGTCGGTCATGTACGGTCTACAACTTGGTAATTTTCAAGTTCAACTATTTTAACAGCCATTTCACGTTTGTGCATATTATTAAATTCCCCATGAAACGAAGCCGCCGAGCTACACAACATGTTGGTCTTATTAAATACCTTTTGTTTTATTTATAATTAGCCGTTTGATTTCTACGATGGCGTACATTTGTCCCTACTATACATCACCTTAAGCAATATACTGCGTAACCGGTTGTCATTACACTTAGTACAACACCTTTGGGAACAGCGTTCGGCACCGTCTTTATTCCTCTCTCGCATGCTTCATGAGTCCCCCAGTAAAGCATACTGGGAGTTGTAGGCTGCACCATTTTTCCTCCCTCATTGTTGTTACAAAATCCACCTTAAATGCACCTCAGTAGACATTTCCTTGTTATGCAGATTAAAGTATCACCATCACGGGATAAGGATTTCGTTCTTTCGAGCCCCGCCGTCCGACGTCGCACTAAACCAGCCTGTTGATCCTCAAGTGCGGTCGCTTAACCGTGAGCTCCGTCGCCGGCACTGCCTGGATCTGCATCAGAGATTAATCATACCCTTTAGGGGCATGTTCCTGAACGCGATCTAGCAAGCCTGCAGAAAAGCGAAAGCGGGGGCTGCCTAACGTGGCGGCGGAGGAGCCTCGCGGAGAAGCGGCGCGCGACCGCACTCCCTCGCACCTAGACGCCAGCGCAGTTCGGGGGCGCCGATTTTCAGTGTGGGTGGGGCTTTGCAGTTCCTTAATTCGCTGCCAGAAACACCTTTTTGCTCATCCGCACGGCTGAAAGAAAGAAACCGAAAAAGGGGCGGCGATTCTGCCCTTTTTCTCCCCTCTCGGCTCTTTCTTTTGGTACTCTTCTTCCGAACCCTTGTCTTCCTTTCTGCCCAACATGGCTACTCTCTCAGCCTGGTTTTGGAACGAGAGGTTCTGGCTTCCTCATAATGTGACTTGGGCGGACCTTGCGGACCCCGCACCCGGAGTGGAGTACCCTAAAGCCGGACATCTGCTCTCCGCCTTGCCGTTGGCTGTGCTCATTTTCGCTGTCAGGATACTTTTTGAAAGGTATGTATCCGCAGGGGGGGGGAAACCCGACTGAACCCGGGCGCCGCCACGAGAAACGTGTGCGCCTTCATTCCCATGTAATGAAACCGATTTTTTCCCGTTAAACTAACCAGCATGTCCTGAGCAGTTCGTTAATTATATCCTTTATTTGGCTGGAAATCCGTGATCCTCCCTGGATGTTTAGCAGGGCAGTCAGCTTCGTGGGGGTGTCGGCTTGTGAAGAAGGTATGGGGATCGTGGTTAACTCGCCAGTCATGCTTTCTTGACTAGTGGTGATGTAAGTTTACCAGCAAGCTTATCGGCGAGGTATATGTCACCATCACATGGCTGATACGAAATCTAGGCAATCTGAGGCGACAATTCCATATTGCGGGCCGATATCTCTTATTGGGGCGACATCGTACAACGGTCATCGTATTCTTTTAATTACAAATAACGCATCCTTATAATTCCTGAATTACGTCAATATACCGGTATGGTTTTCCAGTATAAGTGTACCGTATATATTTAGGTTGCCTTGACTTAAATATTGCCATCTAGATTGAATAAAGAAAAACTTTGATTGTGGGTGCTGGAGTCGTCAATAAATTGAAAACATGCGTTTTTTTTCCTTGTCAGATGGGCAGACCATGCTTTGCTGTCTTGTGATCGGGCATGTAATTACATACTGTTGACGTTCACGGCTTCTTTTTGATTAAGATGTACACCTTTTTTTAATGGGCTGGATCTGCGATCAAGTCGGAAGGGCTTCATCCTGAAGTGGTGAAATCTAAATTTAATCGTATAACGAATGAAAAATGCGCGCTCATCCCACCCAAAGCACCATTGTTAAAGTCTTAATGGTGATTTCAGACTCCTAACTGCAAACTACTGTCTTGTAAGCATGTGGCTGTGTGTGTGTGTGTGTATAACTTTTTAGATCGTTTTATAAGTGACTTCTAATGAAGTGTTTTTATAGTCACGGAAGGTTGAACTAGGTGGCCTCCTGGTTTTGTTTTCCAGTTAATCCATTTGCAGATCCGATGTCATGGTAGAAACATTTATGGAGATGTAAAGGTTAACACTTTAGTATAGAAGATGTACAGTTTTGTATCCGTTTTTGGATGACACTTGAACCAGAGCTATGAAACAGCAAATATTTAATTGTCGTTCTCTGCCACTTAAGATTTTCAATTGAAATAAAGATCACTTTAGTGTTTTATGTAAAACTGATTTATTTCCAGTATTCAAATAGGTCAAATGTTCCAGTCTGGCAAATCCTGGGAAAGGACATCAATCTTCAGCCCCGGTTTTGTGGTCATTATTACTTACTGAGCCTGTATTTGCAGTACTGAGCCAGTTTCATTTTACAGTACTTTGCCATGACCGTTGCTAAACCAGCATTTTACTGACTGGTAAAAAAAAAACCCATTACAACCACATGACACCCAAGATCTATTTTTCACAGCGGTTTTTTTACCCTGTTCTGTCAAAGAATCTGGTAATATTCCCATGTTATGCAATATGCTGGTAGGTTATGTCACAGTAAAAGTAATTAGATTAAGTTTTTGGGCCCTAATGAGTCTGATTGCTCTCCAACGTGTATAAATTCGTGTCTCTACAAGAACTGAGCCACTTAGTCTCCCGTCCTTTCAATTATACCCCAAACTCGCTTTATACCCTTAGTTATTAATTTCAGGTGCACAGGAGGCTTGTAGATACTCTCTCAAAACGTCCCCCCAAACCCTCAAAGACATTAACTGTATGCATTTATTCTTGTTGCTTTTTACTCTGTTTTGGTTACGTTTATACAGGACAGCCATGTAAATGATGTGGCAGTGTAGGGGTGGCCAGCCATATCTGCAAAGGGCCGGGTTTTCACTGCAACTTCCTAATTAGGCTACCAATTAGAGGACTGATTGGCTGAAGGGTCCTCACACCTGGGTTTGAACAGCTGAGCTAAAGGTTATCCCAAAAACCTGCAAACACACCAGCCCTTTGTGGATAAGACTGCCCACCCCTGCCATAACGACTGTCAGCATTTCCTGAAGCTCACACTGATTCGCATTGTTTGATTGTTTGAAAATCTATATATAATTTAAACTAGTGTCTCATTCAGGGTGGTTGCCAACCTTGTGCCCCGTGTTGCGTGCATGGGGCTCCCAGCTAACAGACCGGCCCTTTACTGGGTGAGCTGTTAGGGAAGAAGGGGTGGGTGTGTATAATGTCATCACTGTTTTGTGTTTGTTAGTATTTGAAGCAGATAAATATCGGAGGTGGCACTGTTCAGCCAGAAGCGTTTGCAGTTTCAGAGTGGGTTAATAGGTGAGGGTAGTGCTCCTGGCATTTACTGTTTCCCTTTTTTCCACTAATTCATAATTTGCCCCCCCCCCCCACATGGTATTTCAGAATAGCTTGTGAGTGGTATAGTCTTAAGAGTCTGTCTGCAGAATGGACTGCTGGATGTTTTGGAGACAAAGAGTAGTCTTTGTGAGGGACATTTCTGAACAGGGTTACGCAGATGCCCTTAAGGAGCCGATGGTGTTACGCCAAACAGAATTTTGTGTACACACGCGCACACATGCTAGTTACTGAGCTAACTCATTAAATCATCTTATTTCATCCTCTTATCCTCTAATGCTAAGAGACTTGTCTTGAAGTGCATTTCATTGTAATGTTGACCTCTGTTAACATACATATGACAAATAAAATTAAAACTTTAAAACCACTTTTTACTGCCCATGTTATGTAGCTCAAAGTTGTCATACCTCTTACCCCAGTTAATAACAGTATGAGAAAATTAAGCTTTTGAGGGCAACTATACTTTCCTAAGTAAGTTAATTAGTTAATTAGAGCTGAAAGCATAGGCTTCCTGCTACGTGTGACACTACGGTTACAGGAGGACGCCCTGTTCGTAACAGGAGACATTAACGCAGCGGTGGCCTTCTCTGTTGTCACGGGGCTTTTTGTCCCCAATTCACCCTGCCCCCTCCTGTGTTGTCCCCCAAGATGGTCGCGTTAGCCAGCCCCGCCAGGGGAGTCACCCAAAACCGAGAGTGAACACCCCACACCCGCATTAATGGCGCATTTAATGCGGCCATTCCCGCTGCCTGAGTGCATTATCTTCTCGTAGATCTTTTCTAAACGGCTCATTTAGATTAATGATCGATTCACTAGGCTGTGTGGTATTTGGGTTTGAGGAGGTCTAACACGCCTACTGGCTTTGAACACAGTATTCTAACGGAGTACTGCGTATTCTGCTCATCGTCTAGTTGTCGTACAAATTTCGCTCTTCAGATTAAGCTGTCCTTATATTCTGGGGGTGAAATACAGGTCTGTAGAAGCAACCATTTTGGGGGCAGTTGGGAGGCAACCCTTGGAACAAGACTAGGAACTTTATCTTTGGCTCTTTGGCGTGTTGATGGATTCCCTGTTGAGTTACGTGCTTTGACTTGAGGCAGAGACCAGTTGAGCCACAGATCAAATTATTCCCGCTGTGGAGCTGCTTAAGGCGTAGAGAATGGTGTTGCAATTTGATTTAAGGTCTGCTGCCCCAGAGCAGGACAGCAGCAGGAAATGGTAGGAGAGATGGCACCTTACTCAGTGCTTCTGATGGTCTGCGGGTGTCACCCCCATCCTGTAAGACTAATCCAGGCCATGATGGACAGCTCACTTTAGTCTCACCCACTGTGGTTTCAGGGTTGGGCTACTGGATGCTTGATTTAGAGAAGCCCCAAACCCCTCATTATCTTACTGTTGGTAGAGTGAGGACATTGTTTGCCTGCAATAAGCAAAGCGGCAAGCAGGCTGAACAGGCAGTATGTGATTGATCCTAACAGCATGGCTATCTGGATGACTTTCAGATGCCGTTTGGCTCCTATGATTCATGCTGTCGGAGTGATTTAATATGCTGCTCATTTCCGGAGTAATAACAACCCTCTAGCTCCTTAGCTAGCTTCACCCTGCTAGCTACGATACTGCCCACGGGGCATTTAAATAACTGGTATTTCGAAACATCCCGGCGCAGAAAGGTGCAAACATCATCCATGAGAACTGAAAGTGACAGGTTTGCTGGCCGACGAAACCCTTCACGACGGTTGATGTGGGCACCATTGTGGCCGATGCCCAGTTTCCCCCTGCTGGTGGTGGCGGCCATTTTACTTTGACACCATTGCGGCTGCGAGATCCCAACTTTGTGAGACCTGTCATGTGTCCCCTGCCGGGAAGAAACTCTGCTTACGCCTGCTATTGGCCTGATCTTTTGACTAGCCTTTCCCCGTTGCTGATACCCCTACGTTTGATCTTCTATCTGTAACCTTCATACATGCACGTGTATCACACGACCACTCAAACATTTAGAAAAATTACAAGTAAATGCTGTGGCTTATATCCTGGCATTTCCTATCACACTTATATATTTTGATTTAAACCAATGATTGACACTTGTGTTTCTCCCAGGTTTCATTTATGGTAGCTTTGTTTTACCCGTTTTGTTGGTTTGTACGGTAGTTCAGTATCGATTAAAAGCACTATATGCAAAAAGAAAACACTGTTGTATTGAAATTCCTGCAGTGCCAGTTATGACATCTTCACTCCACTTCAGGTTCAGTAAGATTGCAGAAATTGCAACAGGCTTGAAGGTCCTGTTTGGGGAGGTTTCCGTTTTGGCACGGTGAACACAAATGTAGTTGTGCGTGCAATCACGTGACTTAATATATATGCTGAATAAGCCTTGCATTTAGTTTGCATTTGGAAATATAAGCGAATGCCAAGGAATTTCCCTGAAAGAGAGGATGTAAATGTATATGGTGAGTTTCTTGGGGGGTACTGAGTGAAGCTTTGGCACTGGCTTGTAAATTCAGTTGAGGTTTTTGCAGAGTTAGCTGGCATTTGTTAACCTCAGTTTTTGTTGAAGTTGAATGTCGCGCAGTAATGATTGTGATTGTGGCACTCCTGTTATATTGGTAGGCTGTCCGGTCATTCTATAACATTCAGTTAATTTCTTCAGGAACGGACCTGATCCGATGCCCGGTGGCTAGTGGCCATTTGTAAGCATGACATTGGTGGCATTGGGCAAGTATGGAGGAAGGCAGGAGGTCACATAGGATTGGCAAACAGCGAAATTCGAAGATGACCTAAAATGGATGACTGTAATATAAGGTCCCGCTTTTGATTATTAAAGTGCAGTATACATCCATCCAGTTTCCTGCTGCTTATCCTAGTCAGGTTTGCTGGTGTGTGTGTGTGTGTGTGTGTGTGTGTGTGTTAAAAACTAAAGAATGCTGTCAGTGTAACTGTTTATTTTATTTTGTCTCTCTATACTGTTGCTTGGGAAGATCAGAGAAAAGCATGAAATTAATTGTAATCTAATATGACACTTAGAATAAATAATGAGCCCTAATGGCTGTAGACAGTGGCACTTTAAACTGCTACGGACAAATGGAGAGTGTAGGATTCATTTCTAAATCCTAAAGAAATGACTTTTTTCTTCCTTGGAGGTAACATAACACATAAGAAAATGCTTCCAGCTTTTGGCCGGGTTGAAATTTTTATTTGATGAATCATCTCTGAACTATGGAAGCAGACATATCCATTTAATGCCATCCTCAGGAGGCGGTTCCTACAGTTTCATAATTTTGCATACCTTGGGTGACTCGATGCTGTTTGAGTACAGAAACGCACGCACACACATGTTTGTACTCATGTCTTTGTGGGGACCATCCATTCATTTCTATGGGGGAAAACCCTAATCCCTAACCAGCCTAACGATAACCATAAGTAACCAATCAAAATAGTCTCAAAAAAGTCTCTGGGCATTTTTAGTTTTTTGATTGCAGTAACAGATTTTTATAAAATTGAATTTTCCCTTGTGAGGACTGAAAAAATGGTCCCCACAATGTCAGAGGTTTTTTTTTTTTTGTGTAATGTATACAACGCACACATGTACACGCACACACAGGGCATAAATAAGTAGATGTTGTTGTGCATCAGAGTACTGAAGACTTGGTATGTATAAACTGCACTCCCTTTGCCCTGGGGCGAATTCAAAACTCTGCACATCATATCCAGAAGCAAGAATCATAACCAGAAGTAGGAATGTTTCATCACGTCACACCCTCACCTCCCTCCGCTGGCTTCCTGTTAAATTTGGGATGCGGTGCCGAATGATTCTCCTCCGCGGTTATGAATCCGCTGTCCGGTCTCTGCTTGCCTGGCCCAGCTGGTTAAGGGCACCATCCCAGACGGGCTGGCGAGTCGCAGGACGCAGGTCGTCTCGTAATTCCTGGGATACTTATAGAATTCTTTGCAGGGAGCTTTCTGCCAGGCTGCGCAGGGAATTCACCTTGGGCTAAAAGCTAGGCGGGAGTCCTACTGATTTAGTGTGGATTACCATAGTTGGTTTTAGTTTACCGTTCAAATGTTGTTGTCGACGTATGTGATGATGTATGTATATATGAATGTCGGTCAGATTTCACCAAACACCTGATCCCTTCCTTTGGCCAAAGGAGGACGTCAGTTAAGATGTCACACCTCATACCACTTGTGAATGGTTGGGTGGGCAGCCAGTAAGCCTTGGATCCCCCCTGCCCGCCCCCCCCCCCAACCCAAGCTTCCTTGTTCCCACATCTGCCCCAAATTTCCTCGCCTCTGTTGTCAGCTGGCATTTCTGCAAGTTAAACATTCAACACTATAATATCAAACTGGTCTTGTGTCCTAACTTGCGCTTATAGGTTAGCTATATGGTTGAATATATGAAAGCAATCTGAATTCAATTAAAGAATGATCTTAGCAGTGCCAAGTTAGCTGTGAAATTAACCGGAAATTAAACTTGCAGATAATGGGTTGTGTGGTAAGGATTGGTTTTTGGGTTGCACACTATAGTTAATGAAATGGATGCATTTTATATGCTGCTTCTTTTCCAGACCTTGACCTGAGCAGTATGGGCGTGTCAGCTCTGCCTAGGCATATATACGCACTCGGCATTTAATTAGTCTTGCTCTGGTCTTCGGCCCGTCGCCAGGAGAACCTGTTCACAACAGTCATTCCTCTGGGGCCAGACTATTCCCGTGGACACAGGGGAGAAAGGTTAACCTGCTGGTTCTGGAGCAGAGCTTCCAACAGCGAGACGGGATAATTACAAAGATCATACGTGCCAAGGCAGTAGGACCGGTCATGTGATCGCAGCTGGTACACGGCGCGCCTCTGACAAGGGTCCCTCTCCTAGTAAATTAGTAGACAAAGGCTGTTTAGGCCCATTGATTGACCTTAAAATGACAGTTAGGTATACATATGGCGAAGTCAAAAAACGGATGAAAACCCAGTATCTCTACCGTGCACAGTTCCCATTGTAATAATTGCGAATGTCACTTGTTTGTGTGGTGTTTCCTGATTTTAATCATTATCATACATGCCGTCCACTATATTATTGTTTATACTGGGCAAGTACGGTCAGTCGATTCAGGCAGTCCAATGGGACATATTAAAAGCACATTACAGCACTCGGTAACTATTAGTCAAGATAGCGTTCAGTACATATGGTCACATTTACGTCTGAAGAATGCCAGGAGAAATCTGACCGCCCACGTGGTCACAGCGGATAATTCTGTTTCTGTTCTACATATACAACAGCTCTCTTGCTGGTGCATTAAGAAGGATGTGTAGAAGTGGGGCCTTTTAATTGAATTTCATATATTTTGTTGGGGGGGGGGGGGGAATTCTCACACAGAGGGTCTGACTTGGCTTTGCTGTATGGCAGGTAAGCAGTGGATGATCTGGCGATAGAACCCGACACCAAACATGCTGTTTTTGGTTTTAATAATAATACACTATATTTGTGGGAGCTTGTTTCTAATTTTTGATTTGCAGGTTTAGAGAAACAAAACGTGAAGATGGAGAGGTAGGGCAGTCTGTTGGAAGGAGCCAGACAAACTAGATCTGCTTATGTCCTCCCGAGACACTGAACCTCTGTTTCCGATTTTCAGCTGTAATCGCATTATAACCAAACACGGCAGCTACGCGTGACCCCGTGTCCTGCTCCACAGGGGACCAGGTGTTTTCCTTTGCCGTTTCTGATCCCGTGCCCATAAACCCAGTCTGCCCCGTCATGGCGGCCTTGTGATGTTTTTGGCTTAAGAGGAGCTTCCTCTCTAGATGCCTGGCTGCGATGGGTGTTTTAACACTGTTCACCTGGCAGGACCTGTCGTGTTTTAACGGCATGTTTCCAGCTGACGGGACCTGTCGTTGAAGCCTCCCGCTGTTGGCCTTTTCCTTTCACTTGCATGCGTTATCTTTGTTATCGTTTGAAAACGGCACGGAAGATGAGCGATGTGCCCTGCAGATGTTTTGCGACAAGATTTGACCTGTGCACTTCAGCCTGCGTTTTTTTTTTATTCCTCCTGATTCTGGTTTTTTTAAACCACTGACCCAATTTTTGATTATTATTATTATTATTAAGTCATCGTGGGCTATACCTGCCAAATCCTGATTTCTCCTAGACGTGTGTCTGCAGCGAGTGTGCAGTAAGAGAAAGTCAGGAGCAGTGCAATTTTAACTAGTCTAAAGCTTATAGTCTTTTGAATACTGTTTATTGTGTTTTCATTTTATTGTCAGTCATCATCCGTTTCATTGCTTCCTCCTTACGACTCCGCTTTTCAAAGCCAACCCCGCTGAAGATCAGCCCTTGTTCAGTGGCGAGCGTGACACGTGGGAAGGCATCGCTAGTAGATACCAGAGTGACACAGCTCCTCAGGGCTGCTGCACGGTACTGGCAGGGAGTCTTTGCACCTTGCACCTGTGTGTTGAATGCCCCCATCCCCCCTTGTGTGCAGATTCATCGCGAGGCCATGCGCCTACATGCTGCGGATCCAAGCGGAGGCGATCAGACGAGCCCAGCCCAATGCTGTCCTGGAAAAAGTGTTTACATCCATCACAAAGGTACTGGTCACATCCAGGCGGCTCACGTTCCCTGAGACTGAGGTGTCAGTCTGTTGGCTGGATTCTGCTTTCCTCCATGTCCTGCTGTATGTCGCCTTTGGTTGGTCCCTGCTTACGCTTAACTCCCCCCCCCCCCCTCCCGTTTTTACCTGCTAGTACCCTGACACACATCGCCTCAACGGCCTATCCAAGCAGCTAGACTGGGAGGTACGCAAAGTGCAGCGCTGGTTCCGGCATCGGCGCAACCAGGACAAACCCGGCACCCTCACGAAGTTCTGCGAGAGCATGTAAGCGCCGCACCGCTGGCCGCCGTTGCGCTTCCCAGCCTGTGCCCTCACTTTGACTGAGAGATGCTTCATGTGTTTACCCACAGATGCATTTTGCTGCACGTCGTGCGTCTGCCTGCATATTTTCCTCTGTTTATTAGGTTCACCTGCTCGTTTACACAAACAGTCTGCTCCTCCAAACAGAGAATCATGTGGCTGCAACCGAACCGTTGCAGCAAACAAACATGGTCAGGCGCAGAGGTGGGGGTCAGAGGCATCGGCCGCCCAGGCCCATCACGGCAGGGGCCCATTGGCAAATTTACCTAAGAGGAACCTAGATTGCCCCTTTTGATAACAGACCATCGCGCAAAATTGGCAACAATTTATAGACACTGCTCCCCCCCCCAGCCCCCCCGGCCATCCTTCTTCAAGAGTTCGTTACTGTGAGGCTTCTAGCTGATAACACTTCTGCATGGATCCCACACTGAGCTTACCCTGTGGTCTACCCCATTGCCACATTTATACTTGTACACTGGTGTTCCTATGTCACTCTGAAATTAGACCAGCAAAACGGCAGTTGGCTGAGTGCAGTGGGGTTTACGATTTGCTAAAACATTTTTACTCAGTCATAGGAAAAACTTAGCAAGCTTTGCAATTTTAATGATTGTTCCTTTTCTAGATTATCTAGTATACATTTAAAAATCGGTTTAATGTTCACGGCCACTGCTGCATGGGCCCCTTGAGACGATCATAATCACTTTCATAATCATTCATACATGGGTTTGTGAGAAATGTATTGATTTTTGAACTTCTTTTTTGCTTTATAAAAATTTATCACAAAAAAAAAAATCGCATTGTTGTATTTGAAATTATCCAATATTGCACAGCTCAGGTGCAGTCCTGGCAGCGAGGAATAGGCTAGCAACAAACTTGCGCCGTACTATAATCCCCGCAACTGGAAACGACAAAATATTTGCATAGGAAGAAGTACGATGGTAAAACATGTACAGATCAAAGCTGTTGTGGTCTGCATCGTCACGATGTGTCCTTAGATTTTTGGGGAGGTGCTTGTCAGGACACAGTTTAGGGTTCGCGGCTACACGGTATCTACAGCATAGATTCTGTGCTTAAGTATAAAGCAGCCTCAAGACTCTGATCTTAGTGATTTTAGTGAAAGTAGTGTAATTGTTGGTGCCAGACGTGGTGGTTCTGCTTCTCAGAAGCGGGCACCTTCCAGGGATTTACACACACCGCAGTGTCTGGGGTTTACCTGATACATTGGGCCACTGGGTGTATGATTATTGAAAACTTGAAGTAACATTCTGATGAGATTTTCGAAAACACACCTCACATCCTTCAGATGGAGCCTACTGAAGGAGAGACTATCAAACATGGTCAGGCCATGGATGAAAATGCGTGTTATGCATGTTTTCCATGTTTCTCTGCACCTCTTAAAATGTATCTGATCTCCCGTGTTGGAGTCGGAACTCCACGTAGAGCGATGAAGATTGATTGCCCAGAGGAGTGATCTATCGATTCACTTTGCCGTTTCTGTAGCAAAAGGAAAAGAGACTCGGAAGAATACGAAGGTAGAGGTTTGTAACCAGGATGGTACCTGGCTTGTGTTTGTGGTCAGTGGGCCGTTTGGCTTGTTCATACCTTCCCTTATCTGCGTGATGAGTTCTCCCTTGTGTGTAGTGTTTTATTTTTTGAGAGGGGTGGGGGGTAGCTGGCCATTTTCTGCATCCCTGACATTTCTGAAATACCTGATGTGCAGCTTCTCTGACGTCCTCCTGCCCCGCACTTCCTCATTTGTTGTACCTGCCCTTTGAATAAGACAGTACTGCTACTGCAAACCCAGCAAGACCCGCCAGAGGACATTACTTAGTTCATCAAATTATGTTCCTCATCTGTATTAACGTGACAGGTCAAGCCTGGACTTTGTTTTATAAACATCCCGGAAGAAAAATATCAAATTGATGCTTTTGTTTTCCCTGGGTGTTGTTCTCTGTTTCCAACAAGCATTTTTATTTTCTCGTCCTTTTTAGGTGGAGGTTTACATTCTACCTGTTCATATTTACCTATGGAATTCAGTTCCTATGGCAGGTGAGCTGAACTTTTTCCCACAGTGCAGACGGGAAGGGTGTGTCAGTTTACTCAGGGCTGAGATTTCAGAAAGTTAAAAGGAGCGAAAGTAGATTCTGGCACCTAAGTCAAATCGGAGCTCAGGCCAGCTTGGCGTCTCTCCAGCGTGAGGGAATTTAAAAAGACGTGCTGTTGGCAGTATAAATGTATCAGTCAAGGCACAACCATCTATCATCTATTTTCTGAGGTGTGTCTCTGTCTCTGTCTGTGACGCCTTGCCAGACTGATAATTCCTGAGTTAGGATCTCTGCTTCAGAAATTTGCCCAGTGCCATTTATTTGCATATATTTATTCCCATATTTTAACTCCTATTAATGACTTTGTATGCACCTAGGTTTAATATGTTTATATATGTGTGTGTATATATATATATTTTTTTTAGTCTCCTTGGATGTGGGACACGCGAGAATGCTGGCATAACTACCCCTATCAGGTGGGCTTTTTAAATAAAGCTTTAAAATCTGCATGCTTGTTTTTGTGGCCTGTGCAATGTCTGTATCTCCAGGGAGTTCCTGTTCTTTCTCCCTTACTTTAAATATAGTATTAAAAACATCAGGTGCTATAGTGGTTAAGGACATGAGCTCATCACCGGAATGTTTTTAGTTCAAGTCCCCGGATGTTGTATCCCTCAGAGGGGTCCAGGAGCTCCAGTAGAATATTCTCTTGTGGGGACAGTGTGAGGCCCTTTGGAGTAGGGCTGTGATCAGTAGGTCGTGGGTTTAAAACCCAGGATCAGCAGAGTGATTTCATCTTTGGGGCCTTGAGCAAGGCCCTTAACTCCCAATTTCTCCAGTGACTGTCTGACCCCACTTTCTAAAAACTGTATGTGGGTAAGATTGATTAAAAGTAAACGTAAGATATAAGCTGCTTTGGATGAGAGAGGGACAAGGAAGGAAATGTAAATCAGAATACAGAATGCAGAGATTGCAACCGAGAGAATGACAGCAACCGTCACCTGATCGGGATGTAGCCAGTCACAAAAGGCAGGCCTCCTCTGGAATAACACACGTGTGCTGCACTCATTTGACTGTGTTTGTTTATCTACCTCCATCCCAGGTCCTCTCCCCGGGGCTCTATTACTACTACGTGACTGAACTGGCTTTCTACTGGTCACTCATGTTTTCCCAGTTCAGAGACATCAAGAGGAAGGTGAGATGGGTAGCTGCCCCCTGCAGGCAGATTATGGGACGGCACCTCTGGGGGATGCTTTTTCCGAACTGCTTAAGATGGAGGGCTGGGTGTTTTTGCGATGGTGTCCGGATGTTTCATCTCCCCGGTGGTGCTCATCCCAGAAATTGAGCTTTAGTCTATGCCCAAAGTCGCTTGGCTGAAGTGAGCAGGTAATCGCCGGAACAGCCACTTCTCTGGGCCGGGCTACCTGTAGCTGCCTCACCCCAACCCCCCCACCACCACCTTTTCTGCCGTGTGGTTTAGTGCACACGGGCCTGTGAGCCGGCATCTCACGCTCACTGGTCAATTGTCATCCGATACTTCGGATGTTAACTATAGAACGATGCGGATTAGAAACGGATGGGAGACAAAGTCAGTTAGCGTTCCCACAGAGAGGGTGCAGTGTTTAAAAGCCCTTCTCTCAGATGTTCCATTGATAACTTTGTAATTTTGCTCTTCGGAAGAGGAAGTGCCAGTTAAGGGAAATGACAGTGTCAGTGATGCTGCTCTCTGGATAAATATTAGTTCTTGCATTTGAAAGAAAACATACAATTTGTAAATGAAACGAGCGTTATGCCCTACAGCCCCCCTATTCAAATCCGGCCCTCGATTCCAAATCCAGGCCTTGTTTTCAAGTCTCCCCGGTAGTAAGCTTAATAATTTCTGGCTCTAGTTGGCCAGAGGCTTCACAACTGGCTCTCAGGTAAAGGAAAGCTGGAAAAACAGCAGCGCTCGGCCCTTGAGGACCGT
>JAODKF010000138.1:3059408-3092153 GCA_026779585.1 Mormyrus proboscirostris
CAGAGGGGGAGTGGGGAGGGGGGACAATCGTACTCGGGCGCGGTTCATGGCAACCATGCCTAGTGTGAGTACACCCTTAATTGAGGGTAAACCAAAATCTGTGCAGGGCTCTGGCCCCCCACAGCTGGAGTTGGACACCCCTGTCCTGGGGAGAGACCTTTTGCAGTAGCCCTCGGCTGAATTGTTCCGGTAAACACCCCAGCAGCTAGTAAAAGTAACTTCTGTCTGATTATCCTTCAGTGTAACTTGAGCTCCTTTGTAGATTTTGCTGTTTTTAAAAAAAACTGTTTTACTTATAGAATGAAGTACAAAGTGCTCCTGTGTCTAGAAACACAGGTTCGCTGTTCACCAAGCACAATGAAACCCCTCCCACATCAGCACTGACAAGTACAAAACTGGTTGGTTGGGTTGTTTTGTAGGAGAACTGTTCACTATGGACAAAAACGTGTCCCAGAACCTGTTCATGCTTAGGAATTAACTACCAGTTGGCTTGACTGTTGATGTCATTCTCTGTTCTCCCCTGTGTTCATCACAGGATTTCCTCGTCATGTTCATCCATCACCTGGCAACGGTCAGCTTGATCAGTTTCTCTTATGTCAACAACATGGTACGAGTGGGGACCCTGGTCATGTGTGTGCACGATGCCTCCGACTTCCTTCTGGAGGTGAGAGGTCTTCCACTGCCTCGGAAATCCACCAGCTCTCAGAGATAATTGTCACACTTTATTTGTTCTAACTTGACAGTTTCTAGAATGACAGTTTTATGTCCCGTAGTGATGTACAATCCTCTTTTTCTCCTCTCTCTCTCTCTCTCCCCCATTTTCCTTGTCAGTCTGCTAAGCTGGCTAACTATGCTAAGTACCAGCGACTCTGTGACTCACTCTTCGTGTTGTTCGGCGTGATCTTCGTCACCACACGACTTGTCATCTACCCATTTTGGTGAGAGCAGCCACTGTGTGTGTCCAGATATCGTTTATTGTTGACGTCATATATCTAATGCACAGGGTCATGTACTGAGGTGAAATGTCGTTCTCATAAGTCATAGACCAAATGGAAAAAGTAATAAACAGAAAATAAATATCGAGACACAAACATTACAGCATAGGCAAGAAATATATTTAACTACCAAACTGGTTGGAAAATATTGTGCAAACTGGCATGGAGGCAAAATGTGTGATAAGTGGATGTAGTTTCAGAATTATGAGTCTTGAGTTCTTAGTCTAAAGACCAGGAGGGGGCAGACTATTCAGCAGTCGAGTGTGTGTGTGTGTGTGTGTGTGTGAGATTAGCGAGACGGGAAGGTGTGATAGCCAGGATGGCAGTAACCTGAGCAGCTGTGCTCGCTGTCCAGGTTTGGTTTAGGCTAATGTTCGTGCAGCATGCGCAGACTGAAATCCATCTCTGCGGGGTGGGGGGGGGTGGTGAGGGGGTGTCACACAATCACACAGATAACCTGAGACTCGGCACATCCCCACTAGCTCACTAGCTTACTAATTTATTAATTTACTCCCAAATGGACTTTAAATGGCAAATTACAGGAAACACAAGGAGCGTGACTTTTTTTTCCCCACTTAATTTGAAATTAAATGCATTGCAAATTAATGCAGTCCGATTTAACTTAGATGTGACTGACACAATTTCAGAACTAAGGAGGGCTTAATTATAATTATGCGGTAATTTACAGGAGGATGATGATGATGCATGTTTTTAGGGAAGGGAAGGTGAAAAAGATTAGCGGTAGTGTTTTGGGGAGTCGTCGATGTCTCAGTGATAATCATCACAGAGTAAGACGACGAGGTTTAGAACACAGCTTCTTAAATGGTTTTGCTTCACAACCTATTGGCCAATGAGTCAAAACCCAAATTCACAATGAAATTTGTCAAGTGGTGGGGTTGGGGCTTGATGGTAAAATTTGTTGATAGGAGGGATGGCGACCGTTTAGAGCATGTGTTGGGTTGAGCACGAGGCACCGTGTAAGGCACTGTGAAGGAGTGAGTTACAAAGATGTAGATTGAAGTCAGCTTTAATACGGATATTAATGAGGTTACATTTGGACGTAGTCCTTCCCGGGAGGACGGCCCTACAGCTGCTGACTGTGCTCTGTGCCGCAGGATCCTAAACACCACCCTCTTCGAGAGCTGGGCTATCATCGGGCCTTACCCATCCTGGTGGCTCTTCAACGGGCTGCTGCTCGTCCTCCAGGTCCTCCATATCATCTGGTCCTACCTCATCGCACGCATCGCCTTCAAAGCCATGCTGCGTGGAAAGGTATGCCTCAGCGTGTCGGAAAGTTCTGTCTCCACACGTCCGCTCCTCATCGTGGCTCTGATTTCTTTAGGAAATTAATACCGGTTGGCAGTCTGCTCACTTCTGTATTAATCTGCTGGTCAGCAAGCACTGCAGACTCATACAGGTTTTCCTGAGGGTTTTGGCTGTGGGTCACTTTAAGTAGATAGTATCATTTCTGATGTCACACAAGATAGAGTATTTTATTACACCTAAAACATTTGCTTACTGTTGTCTACTTTCTTGCTAATCTGCGTGTGGTGTTTCACCTTCTCTCCTTCTTGCCTGCTCTTTCTCCACAGAGAGGGGTCTCCTTCCCTTTCCCTCCCCGATGGTGCAAGGATTCTGTCTCTGTCTCTTATCTGAGAGCTGTCCTCACTCGCTCTTCCTTTAGCTCAGGCTCTCTCTCTCTCTCGGTCTCGGGGACCCTAAAGCATTCACTTCTGCCTTTTGCCCTGCTGTAAGTTTGACCCTCTGTGCTTCCACTCCTCTGACGTTCTACACCAGCTGTAACCGACTAATTGTTTTTTTTTTTTTTTTTTTTAAAAAAGAAACTCTCACTTCACATTATTTCCTTCCCCTGCTTCAACACTGAAGCGCCTAGCCAGCTGTCACTAATGGTACAACTCCACCTTGTGGCAGAAATCACACTGGCTAGGAATTTTGTGTTTGTACAGTATGAGGTCATGTCTCCTAGCAACCCTGCCCCATAGCCTAGCCATTTTTCCCACAAACAAAGCCAGGTGATATTTTAGGGAGAAGTACAGTGATGGCTTATGGTTTTTATAAATGACATATTTTTATAGTGGAAGATTAGAGCAAATTGTATTTTTTGTGATTAATAATGTCCACAATTTATTCTAAATACAGGTTTCTCATTGGGGGTGTATTTAAAAATTTATATGCTTTGTGACATATGAGATATGGAAGATTTTTTTGTATTTAACCAAAATATGTGATTGTAACCCAAAAAACATGCCTTTTGAAAGCATTGTTAAATTGTACAGGTCTTATTTCAATTTGGCCAAATTATTTTTTATATCAGTAATGTGTGTTATATATGAGTATTGTTGTGCAGTCCCTTAGAGCAGTAGTTCTGAGCACTGATCACACCCCCCCCATTCCATATATTTGGTGTATTCACCCAGCACTTCTGTTAACTTATCCTCACTGTGATTCTTTTAACCGATTCATATAAAAAAACAGAAGTGTTTTTTTTTTTTTCCCTTTTGGTATGACCCCCTCACATCAGGTCTCCTTTGTTATTTTAACCCTTCCTCTATTGCTGACAGGTATCTAAGGATGACCGCAGTGACATAGAGAGCAGTTCGGAGGAGGAAACCGAGATCACCAAGGACAAGACAGTTCTGTCGCCCAAGGGCGAGAACGGAACCAACGGCCACTCTGTCACGGCCGCTTGGGCACAGGACCACGGCTCCTGGGGGGAGCAGTGAGGCAGAGCACACCTCCCTTCCAGCGGATCCTCGGACGAAGCGCCTTCTCTCCATCTCGGTGCCTCTCTCTTTTCCAGACAGTCCTGAACCTCATTGAACACTTTAAACCTCTACCCACCACTCTATTACAATTTCAAGACTGAAAAAAGAATGCATGGAGTATAACAATGGACAAAAAGGATGGGTGAACAGGCAATGAGGTTAAAGATAGCTGTGGAAACCAAAAAAAGGAAGGACATTTTCCAAAAATGAAAAATGAATTGATGATGTCGTCTCTCACTTCACTTTTTACTGAAGTCAGGGGGGATTTCCCCCCTTATTGGTCAACTGTACTTGAGTTTTTTTTTATTATGATGCTGTCGTCTTTGTTTTGTCTTTTTTCAGCACAAGGTTATTAAAATGTTTAATAATGTAATTCTTGCTTGGGTCAAATCTCAGTGTCGAAGTAAATTCCCACGTTGCTTTAGTAAAATCTGAATGTGTTCCAGTGTCAGTCAACATGATGTGCATTACTGATGAGTAACTGCAGAGCTGGATTGACTCTGGGCATGCTGGCTTTTTGTCCTACCTCGCTTCATAATTGTTTTCAATATTATCAGCCTTTGCATGGGGATGTCACCTCACTGCATGATAATCAACTGCTAATTTAAGTTCTTTGTGTTTTTTATTATTTTTTAATCCAGTAGACACTGGCTCTGCTGGGGGAGGATGATCTTGATTAATACATACCATGTCAATGATATTTTTATCTTAAATATCAACCTCGACGTGTATGTTGCTGGTCCACATCTTAAAATGATATTTTTAATGCTGTCACCCCTGTGTGAGAGCTTTTGTTATGGATTAAACACATTAAACTAAATTCCACCTTTATAAATCTAATTTTATTTAGGTCCTTATGCTCTCCTGCTATACACTCATTTTGAGCATCCACTGAAGTCCACGGTTACTGGTACATCTTCACAAAGATGGCTATTGTACAAATCGCTTCACTCTTTACTTCTCGATATTTGCCCAAGAGAGTTCATGTATCACTCTGCCTTTACTGAGGCAAAGTAATAACGTGCAAAAAAAAGGCATTTACGCGGATTGCGCAGGTCGACGTTGGGCGTCTCAGTCCGATTCCGTCTGGTTCTCTGCCGCGGCACGGAGCGCCTTTTCTTTCTGCATGTAGCGGTATCCTCGCAGAACACACAGGTAGCCGCCATAGACCGTCAGCAGCATCATGGAGCCCGAGAACACGCGGTAGCCCACGTCCGCCAGCCTCTTTGCCGTAACCATGGCGATGCTCCTACCGATATCAAAGGGAATTTTAAACAAGTGGCACAGGACAATAACAGGAAGTGCCAATCATATTCAGGTATGGCATCCATATCACAATATAAGCACACACTCCTTCCATCTGAGCATCAATTAACGAGTCTAACAGCAGAAGCCAATAAAACATGCATCCCTATGCGATACAATATACGATTATAGGATATTTTCTAACCCCCCCCTCGCCAGAATGTTTTCATTACAACCCTCGTTGCTTTCAACCCGGTACATTCATTTTTAGTCTAATAAGGACCATATGATCCTGATTAACGTAGAGCTGTAATGAAAACATTCGGACAGGGAGGGGGTGCCAGGAACAACATTGAGAATCGCTGAGTTAAATTAAGCTACATGACTCCGCTGCATTGCGGTAGGATTAGTTGAACTATCATTCCAGTGTTTATATACAGATCGAGTGAAGGTCTGCATTCATGAGCAATCAATATGGCTCAAACTTATCAGCCCACCAACGACGTATGTCGCCATGAAGATGCTATATACGCGTCTTCAAAATGTCTTTCAATGCACACGACTTCTCTTTTTAAAAACAATGCAAGATTTATATGTCATTCACAGGAACCTACGGACAGCTATAAACGAATAGATAAACGAGACCCATAAGATACTATCCGCAAATGTCAAGAAATCCTGCCAGTGCCATATATGACCACTACCTTCTCCCTTAGCAAAGTCGCCACGAATGCTAAGTGGCTAGCAAGTCTTCCAATCGTGTTTTATTTTTTTAGATAGAATTACTGTCAAATCAAAGTGCGCGCCACATTAATGACCAATTACAGAGTATTTTTACAGTATTACACTTTACCTCTATTAAGAAAGGCGTTAATGATCTTCACAGCCAATGTCAGAGAGAACTCAAATAGAAAACGCAGTCCACGGCGGAAATGCGATGTTAAAATACGGGTACTGCGAAGGGACATACTTTGCAACACCAAGCGCATCCGGTTGTTACCAACAGAAACGTCTAAAAAGTTCATTACAGTGGTGACTTAGATTTTAGTGCGAATCACAAATTCACAAGTTTATTTCCCATACTTTCTGGGAATGAAAACAAAGAAATTTAATTATTACCAGACGCGTCGCGGGGCATTCAGCTTCCCCTTTGTTCTTACAAAATCCTTCGGCCCTCGTTTAGATTCATTCCTGGCTGAAGCTCAGTTCCGCAAATAATCCGAATGAGACTCGAATTATTCTATAAACTCACGAGTATGAACTTTACTAATGAAAAATGACCAGTCAATGACAATGAGAAAGTGGAAATGGATGATCATTCAGCATTGTGGAGCTCAGACTTACACTGACATTTTGACAATTTATCTAAGCATTTTGACTTTCATGGTTAAAATGATGCTAATTGTACTTTTAATTTTGGGTGACACTGACGAATTCATTGATTTGCTTTTAAGACAAGATAAATGTTACAGGCTTTTGCAGCTAAACAGAAGTGTTGTGCTATATGCACGAACTGTTTTTAGAAATGCACTTATAGTCTTTAAAATGCCAGGTATGTTTCATGAAATGTGCCAAAGCAATCGAGAAAAACTGCATTATATAGATGCTATGCATATACGCCCATATGAGTTGACCAGTTAGTTCAGTTGGTTAGAGTGTGATAATAATACTGCCAATGTCTTGGGTCTGATCCCCCTACAGGCCAATAAAGCTTTTCCTCCCCTTGGTTTGTACAATTTATTAATTGTTAATGGTGCATACTGAGGTGCTGGAAACTTTCAGGTAAAGGTAAAACATTTTTATAGATGCATTTATTTTTAACATGACTACAAGCTGCCAGTGGTCACTCAGTAAGACTTTTTTTTCAGTGGTCTATTAGCGCTTTCCAGCCTGGAAGCATAAAGAGTTTCCTCACCTCTGTCAGTGGTGGATTAATGTATAAGCTAGGAAATAATGGAATGCTTAAATGCATGTACTTGTTTACATGCTAGAGATAGAAAAAGGAATAAATATGTTTATAAGAAAAACACAAGACTGCTTAAAGGAACATACATTAATATCATACCCAGAAATTTACACCAATACATTTTGATCAATAAGAAGAGATATACAATGTGTAACCCTTAAACTGATTCTTCACTCTCTCAGGAATTCATGGGTGCGTAGCTTTTGGAATCACCAGCATTATTTGTCCACTCTCTTGTCCGCACTACTCAAGGCTGCACTCCAGCTAAAGCCCAGACCACCTGAGGGCCCCAAACTACTTCAGTCTGCGGCCTTTATCTTCAAGCTTAATTAATGCATAACATTTATTCTATTTTTAGTTGTTGTCCTGGTCATTTTATTTCTTTTCATTTTTAAGTTTTTTGTTTTATTGTGTTTTTATGTCTACTATTCTGGTTATATTTTTTTATTTGGTTTTTAATGTTTTTATTTGATTTTCTCAATCTTTTGCATATTTTCTGGACATCAGGATCTGTTTTATTGAATGCAAAGCACTTTGGGCTGCATTCCTTTGTATGAAAGGTGCTATACAAATAAAGATTCATTATGGGTGGTTGTTTATCCTTCACCAGGACCTTTATCTTCAGACCAGGGTGGGGATACATCAAATAAATATGGGGATTCCAGGGGTCCCCAAATCTCCAAAGAATATAACGTGAAATGTTAGTCGTTCCCTCGTCTTGTTACCCGGATGGCCTTGGCTAGGGGTGTGTGTGTGATCCTACAGTATGGTGTTCTTTTGGTGATGTGCAGTGTTGTTTTTGCACCAAACAAACCTTTTGTAACTGTGGCCAAAAAGTTAAACCTTGGTTTCACCAGACCATAACACATTTCCCCACTTGCTTTTGGGAGACCTGATGCATTTTTTTCGCGAAATTCAGCTGGGCCTGGACTTTTCTTTGTAAGAAAAGGCTTCCATCTTGCAACTCTACCCCTCAGTCCAGACATGTAGAGAATACGGGAGATTGTTGTCACACGTAGTACACAACCAGTACCTGCCAGAAAATCCTGCAGTTCCTTCAATGTTGCCGTAGGCCTCTTGGCAGCCTCCTTGACCAGTTTTCGTTTTGTCTTTTCATCAATTTCGGAGGGACGTCCAGTTCTCGGTAACGTCACTGTTGTCCCATATTTTCTCCACTTCTTGATGACTGTATTCATTGTGTTCCATGGTATATCTAATGCCTTGGGAATTTTTTGTACCCTTCTCCTGACTGATACCTTTTAATAATCAGATTCCTTTGATGCTTTGTAAGCTCTTTGCGAACCATGGCTTTTGCTATAGGATGTAACAGAGTAAATGTCAGGGAAATCCGACTAGAACAGCAGAACTTCATTTGGGGTTGGTTAATCAGAGTCACTATAATTGATGGCAGCTGTGTACCCAAAAAGACCGAATGCTGTAGTTAAATCAAAAGGTGCTTCAACAAAGTATTAGTTAATGGGTATGCACACTTATGCAACCAGCTTATTGTATGTTTTTTTATTTTTCATATATTTCCCACTAACAGATTTGTTTGTTTTTCAATTGAACTGTACAGGTTATAGGTCATATTAAAGGTGGAAAATATTTTGAAATGATTTAACGTGATCTCGTTTTTTACATCACAAAACCTGACATTTTAACAGGGATGTGTACAGTTTTTATGTCTACTATATATGCCCTTCTCCAAAACGTCATTTGATGCACACTGTTTCTATTTTAAAATTAATGCAAGTGCTAACTTTATAGTAATGTTTCCAGATAAGCAATTTAATTGTTTACATAATATCAACTGTAGTTATGAACAGGAGCGCTGTAAGGTTGAGGAAAGTTAGGACGGTTCCAAGGGCACCTTATTGGCAGGGGGCCTAGAAAATTTGAAAATAACTGGACTGGTCTGGGGGGCCCAATATGATATCCCTTCATGGGGCCCAAAATCTCCAACAATGGATGCAACCAACTGTAACAAACCAGTTAGCCGAGTGTTTGAATGATTTATACGTAATTCACAGGAATCTACGGATAGCTATAAACGAATAGATAAAATAAATAATAAACGAGACCCAGAAGATAAGTAATACTACGCGCAAGTGTCAAGAAATCCTGTCAGTGTTATTCACCGCATATGGCCCTTACCTTCTCCCTTAACAAAGTAGCTACAAATGCTAAGTGGCTAGTAAGTTTTCAAGTCGTAAGTTTTTCTTAAAAGATGAAATTACTGTCAAGTCAAAGTGCAGACCACGCTAGTGACCAATTACAGATTATTTTTACAGTGCTACACTTTACCTCTATTATCAAAAAAGGTGTTACTGGTCTTCAAAGTCAATGTCTGGGTGAGAAAGCAAACATACTACCCACGACAGACATTAGCGATGTCAAAATACAGGTACTGCGAAGGGACACACTTGTTAGCAACCGCAACGTTTAAATGGTTCATTACAGTGGTGATTTAGATTTTAGTGCGAATCACTGCTTAGACGTCAAGAATAAATTCACAGGTTTATTTCCAATACTTCCTGGGAATGAAAAGAAAGAAATTTAATTACTCATTACCAGACGCGTCGCAGGGCATTGGCGCTTAGCCCTGCAAAATCATTCGGACCTTGTTTGGATTCATCCGTGTCGAAGCTAAAGCCGGGGAATGAATCGAAATGGGACTCGAATGACGTCTTTTGCTCAGATGCCTTAATACTTAAAACCTCCAAACGGACATCTGCATATCAACCTCATCATATTATGTAAATGTTAAATAGACCTTCCTGAAAGAGCTGGCCGGTTAGCTCAGTTGGTTAGAGCGTGGTGCTAATAACGCCAAGGTCGCGGGTTCGATCCCCGTACGGGCCAATGGTTTTTTTATCGTTCCATTGGTTTGTACAATTCATTATTCTTTTATGATGCACTTTGAGGTGCTGGAAACTTCCAGATAAAGAAACATTTTTGATTACGCATTTATATTATAATAAGAAGACATAGACGCATTACTACAAACTGTCAGTGGTCACCCAGTAAAACTTTTTTCAGTGTTTTATGAACGTATAAAGAACTTCCTGGCCGTTGTCAGACCAAATTCATGCATAGGCTAGGAGAAAATGGAACAGTTAGTTAAACGGTCAACACCTGCGTGTTTATGCTACTAACGGCGTAGGGCCCTCGGATATTACCGGTTTTCTGTCGAGTTGAGCTACTTTGTCGAATCAGGCTACTGTCTACCGTAGTCCTAATCGATAGCCCTAACCCAAACCCCTAAACCCCTTACCCTAACCCTAAACCCTAAAACCTAACCCTAATCCCAAACGGTGGAACTGCACATGCGCAAAAAGGCTCGATAGTACGTCTCGATAGGTAGCTCAACTCGTCAGAACACATATTAGACATATTAGATATTTCTTTTACAGTTATTGCAGATATAATTCCTTCGTTTTGGGCGTTTGAACAGCTTGGACTCAAAATGCAAGTACATATATTATCCTTCAATGAATTTTGAACTTCTTTCTGGCAAATGGGTGTAACTCCTTCCCGAGTGAAATTTTCCACCCGGAAAGTTTTTATCGTCGGACAATAATGGCGTCTACCGCCCAGCGTGAGGCCGTTGATCCCGGAGCTGCACCCTATGGAAATTTCATAAATTACTACACGTTCAACCCCCCGGAAAATCGTTTAACCCTCATACCACGTACGTTGCTACGGGATATGGGATATAGTTCTGAAACTACTGAAAACATAACCGTGCTTGATGTTGGATGTAATTCTGGGGTGAGTTTTTTCCCACGTGAATTGTGTTTTATACGAAAATCATATCAAATCATATATAATGGCCGATTTTCGTGACCTTACAGTAATTGTCATATGATAATGAGCGTACCATTTATTGTAAACTTACAACTATGCGTGTGTCTGCGCACTATATGTTTGGTATACTTGTCTTTTTTGTTGTGGATATAGTAATTGTATTTCTTGTTGATTGCTCAGGACTTAACCGTGGCGCTGTATCGACATCTTCAGGGACAAGAGTCCAGTGGTCGTACGGCAATGGGGTGGGTACACCTGCTCGGCTGTGACTTGGACGAAGGGCTAATTTTGCGAGCCGAGCAGTGTAACCCTTTCCCCAATAACATTTCCTTTACCCATCTTGATGTCACCAATGATAAACACAGTCGGGCGCAGCTCGGGAGCTACTTGAGCAAGTTTGGTCGTTCCAGCTTTGACCTGTGCCTGTGCTTGGCGGTCACCATGTGGGTGCACCTGAACCACGGCGACGAGGCGCTGCTAGAGCTCCTCTCCCGCCTGGCCTCCCTCTGCCATCACCTGCTTCTGGAAACCCAGCCTTGGAAATGTTACCGCTCGGCAGCACGCCGATTGCGCAAGTTGGGCCGAGGAGATTTCGAGCATTTCAAAACATTGAAAATCCGCGGGGACATGGAGGAGCACGCCAGGGACCATCTGGAGAGAAATTGCGGCATGAAGCTGGTGCGCAGCTTTGGCAGCACAGCATGGGACCGCACATTGATGCTCTTTACAAGAAACGCAGTAGAAGTGGGAAAAGAAGAAAGTACCTAGCCATCTACAAACTAAAGATGGATAAGAAACTTGTTTGTTGATGTAATTGCACTTTTTAAACGCCAGATGGCAGCAACGACTCCCAATCTGGAAAAGGACAATGGCAGTTGAGTTGAATTCAGCGTTAATTATTATTATCCTCAATATAATGATTAATCGTTATTAACTTTAACTTATTCAAACATTAGTTCTCCGGTGTGTTCACATATTTTAGAGGGATTCGTTATTTTATGTAGTCAGTCTTTAACTTAAAGATTCTGATATGATCAGGAATCAAAAATTTATATACATAGACTAGTTTATAATCATTTGTCCAAATTGGGGAAATCTATTTACAATATGCGGAATGTGTAAATTAATTTTTTTTAAAGTTGGGTTTAATACTTAATAATTAAATCTTTAAATTTAATTACTTCTATAAATAAAGTTTAAGAATAACCAGTCAGTAATTGTCTGTAATGTTATCGCCACAGATTTGTCGCATTAATTGTTACGTATAGGCCTGTGACCCTTAAAACATGTGTACGAGTAAATGTATTCAATCATAAGAAGGCAGAAAACGAGTCTAAATTCCTGTGTGTTCAAAATTACCGATGCAAAATGTATAATGACTTTTTAAAGTATTAATGCAAAATCGTACACAGGTGCATCGTTTTACTTGCTGCGTGTGGTATCTAGTTTTTATTTTCTATGTATGAAAAATGTGATGATTGGCTCAATAAGTTTACTCTGGAGATGCACAAGCCAGCTTGTTTCTTCGTGCCGGACAAATGGGGCAGGAAGCTTCAGGAAGGACATCTGGTGTAAAACATTTGCAAAATAAACATGCAGACAACAATACAGATTTCCATACCGGATCGGTCCGAAGCCCGCATTAACAACCACCGCCGCCAGTGCTGTTAGTCAACAGGGTGCTGGTGGAAATTGGGCAGCTGTTGGCTGAAGAAGGGGGGGGGGGGGCATGTCCGGAAACAGAAGGAGATGAGAAAGGATAGGAGAGTGAAAGTGAGGGTTAGATCTCTGAATGGTGGTGATATGACTGGTAAAGGGAGGGAGGTAGCTGATAGGATGGAGAGAAAGAAGGGTGATATATTGTGTGGGCAAGAGACCAGATGGAAGGAGAGTAAGACCAGGTGTGTGGGAGATGGTTTCGAGTTGTTTCATCACGGAGGAATAGGATAAGGATTATCTTGAAGGAAGAGTATGTCAGTGTTTTGGAGATGAAGAGAGTATCAGACAGAGTGCTGAGTATGAAGCGGGATGTTGAAGGCATGATGATGAATGTTGTTGGTGCAAATGCCCTGCGAGTTGGGTGTGACATGGATGAAAAATAAGAGTTCTGGAGTTGGTTGAAGTGGCGGAGAGTGTATCCAAGGGAGAGAGAGTGGTGATTGGAGCGGACTTCAGTGTGCATGTTGGTGAAGGGAACAGAGGTGATGGGGAGGTATGGTGTCAAGAAGGGGGATGCAGAAGGTCAGATGGTGGTGGATTTTGCAGACAGGATGGAAATGACTGTGGTGAATTCATATTTTAAGAAGAGGGAGGCGCAAAGAGTGACATGCGGATAAGGAAACCTGGTAGTGGAATGAGGAAATACAGGAGGACATTAGTGAAGAAGTGGCATAGGCAGAGAGACGAAGGAGATGAAGAGAGAGGTGGCGAGGGCTGAAGATAAGGCGTATGGCAAGTTGTATGAGAGATTGGACACTTAGGAGGGAAAAAAAGAAGCTGTAGCGATTGGCTAGGCAGTGGGACCCGAGCTGGGAAAAGATTTGCAGGAGGTCAGGGTGATAAAGGATAATGATGGAAAGATACAAGAGAGGAGAGTGTGCTGAGCAGATGGAAGGAGTACTGAGTACTTTGAGGGCTTGAATGAAAAGAATGAGAGGGAGAGAAGGTTGGATGAGGTGGGGATAGTGAATCGGGAAGTGCAGAGGGTAACGAGGAGGAAGTAAAGGCAGATAAGATGAGCATGAAGAATGGAAAGACTTGGGCCAGATAATGCACCTGTGGAAGCATGGAGGTGTTTAGGCGAGATGGCAGAGGGGCTTTTAACCGGATTGTTTAGCACAATCTTGGACAGTGAGAGGAGGAGTGGAGAAGAAGCGTGCAGGTACCGATTTTCAAGAATAAGGGTGATGTGCAGAGCTGTAGTAACTAGGGAAGGGTGAAGAGAATCAGCCACAGCACCGAGTTCAGGAAGAGTAGGTGGACGTTAGGAAAAGGAGAGGTGACGGTTAGTGAGCAGCAGTTTGGTTTGGTGTCAGGAAAGAGCACTAAAGATGCGATGTTGGCTCTGAGGGTGTTGATGGTAGTAGTGAAGTATGGAGAGGATCAGAAGCAGCTGCATCGTGTCTGTGGACCTAGAGAATATATGACAGGGTGCCTAGAGAGGAGCTATGGTATCGTATGAGGAAGTTGAGAGTGGCAGAAAGGTATGTAAGAGTGACACAGGATATGTGTGACAGCAGTGAGGTCTGTGGTGGAACTGTTCGTGGTGGAGGTGGGATTACGTCAAGGGTCCTTTCTTGTTCACTATAATGATGGACAGGTTGACAGGCGAGATCAGACAGGAGTCCCCATGGACTATGATGTTTGCAAATGACATGGTCGTCTACAGTGAGAGTGGGGAGCAGGTGGAGGAGACCCTGGAGAGGTGGAGAGATGCTCTATAGAGGAGAGGAGTGAAGGTCAGTGGGACTAAGACAGAATACATGTGCGTGAATGAGAGGGAGGACAGCGGAAGGGCGTGGATGCAGAGGTAAAGCTGACAAAGGTGGAGGAATTTAAATACTTGGGGTCAGAGTAATGGGGAGTGTGGAGGAGAGGTGAAGAAGATGCAGGCAGGGTGGAGAAGGGTGGCAAGAGTAATTTGTGACGCACGGCAATCAGCACGAGTGAAAGGGAAGGTTTACAAAATGGTAGTGAAACCAGGTGTGTTTTATGGGCTGGAGACGGTGGCACTGATGAAAAGGCAGGTGGCAGAGTTAAAGATGTCACTCCCAACTCAAAGCTTAACGACGATGGACAGGATTAGGAATGAGTATATCAGAGGGAGAGGGCAGGTTGGACGGTTTGGAGACAAAGCCAGGGAGGTGAGATTGCGTTGGTTTGGACATTTACAGAGGATAGATACTGGGTATATTGGGAAAAGGATGCTGAGGATTGAGCTGCCAAGTAAGAGGACAAGAGGAAGGTCTAAGAGGAGTTTATGGATGTGGAGAGGACATGCAGGCGGCTCAACGGTAAAATTTGGTACTTTATTTGCCTGACAGTGCGCATATAGCCATGGTGCACCAGGGTGGAGTAAAATCAGCCAACAGGACGTGTTGAATGATTTGGCACTTGGCCGATCAGCCTTTGTGGGTGGAATTCAGCTTTGGATCTGATAACCAGTGCCTGCAGATGGCTGTAGTGCGCAGAGGTGTGGTGAGGTTTCAATTCCAGACACAAAGGCTTTGTGAAAATAAGTCACATTATATGTGAAAATAATCTTTTTTTTTTTAGTAGTAGTTTTTGTCTAAAGAAACATACAAGTAAGGATCAGAGATCCCTGGAGCGATTGGGGTTACGGGGCCTTCTGATTGGGCCCCGCAGTGGTATCACTCTACCAGCTATGGTATGTGGACCGAAGACCTTCCTATTATGGATTCTAACCCGCAGAGCCACACTGAATGAAGGGCGTTTTGTTTAGTCATTTCTGTTTTAAACATGAATTGTTTTATACATATCCTGACACAGAATGAAACACAGTAGAAATCACAGTTTGCATGAGAAATGTATTATGTGTAAACATTGGAATAAAATAGCCTAAATATCAAGATTAAAATAAGAGTTACACTACAGAAGTGAATTTATTGTAGAGAGCGCTTTATTTTTAACGCATTCTTTATCTGAACAGAAAGCCTATGCTAGTGAGAAACTGTTTTATTTTTCCGTTTTATACCCGGAGTTACATTTTATAGATTTATATTTTCTAAAGTTAACAGGATAAGGCACCAATCGCTGTGTTTCCAGTTGTTCAGTTGAAGCTGAAAGTCTTGTTGTCGTGAGTCTCGACCTTCTTGATCAGAAGTTTTTGCTGTGGAACTACAGCCTCTTGATCTGGGGGGGGGAAAGGAAATGAGCCCAGTGCAAGAAAACTTAACAGAAGCAAATATTCTCTGCTTTCATGCTTTCTACAAAATAAGCTCTTTCAAAACGTTTTTAGGAATATAGAAGGTATTTAATATTAAATTATACTTACAGGTGTGGGAACCTGGATGGATATTCACAATGTACTCATGTCCAATTCTGTCCAATTAAAAATGAGATGTTATAATCATTATTCCAGATAATTATATTGGGTAACTTTTTACCTAAAGTGCACCTTCATAATGCGTTCATAATGCATTCATAGTACATTCATGCAGCATGCAAGTACACTTTAACATGCCTTAACAGCTTTGATATACAGTACACTTATTACCAAAATTACATGATTATACAATTATAATGTTTGTTTTTAATGTATATTGCAGTTGTTAAGGGATGTTAGGATGTTTTATGAATACTTAATGAATACATTATGAAGATGTACTTAATGTTTCATTAATTCAATATAAAAGCATTATGATGGTGCAGTTAATGTGAAGCGTTACCTTATATTGTACACTGTGTTGGTCAAACCTTGATCTGGTATGTATGGTATAAAAAACACACTAACAGATGCTGTCTTTATAACTGTCGTGGAATGAGTAGAAGGGGTACCGTAGCAGCCCGGATTCACGTTTCAGCAGAGAATCTCACGTGTGCTGACTGCAATGAACCGTGACTCGAATTCCATAGCTCTCACATTCCACCTTCATCCTCACCTGAACTCCTCTCCTTCCAGCAGCGTCTTGTAAGTGGCGATCTCAATGTCTAGGGCCATCTTGCAGTTCATCAGCTCCTGATAATCTTTCACCTGGGAAGCCAGAGCCTTCTTCTTATCGTTCAGGTTCTTCTCCAGGTTCCGGATGAGCTTCCAGGCTTTTTCCAGCTCCTCAGTTCCTTTAGCTTTTGCCTTCTTTATCTCCAAGTCCAGATTACCTTGCTGGAGAGGAGAAAAAAAATCAAAGCCTCATGAAAGTTACATGGAGCAGATTGGATGTTCGGTGACTCCTGTTACCATGCTGAGGTCAAACTGAGTGAGTCTCAGTTTCTTTAGTGCCGTTCTGTTCTTGATGTCAGATTTCTAATATAGATTTTTTTATATGAACTATGATTTTTGAATGTTGCTTCCTTGACAGAGGGTACGGAGCCTTACCTGTCCCTTGACAGCCTGAAGCTCATTTTCTATACGCGTGATCTTGCGTCTGAGTTCCGTCAGTTGAGTCTTTGATGTGGATAGTTCATTATCATAGTAGCTGGCATTCTTTGACATCTGATTGACCTGGTCATGGCAAAGGATGCTGGTTTTTAAACGGGTCAAGAACTTTACCGTGCATTTCCCTCCCCATAAGAGATGGCTGTCTACGCATCGCTGGAATGGAAGTTCTCCGTGGACCTCAGGATCCAACCCACTCTGAGGTTGGGCTTCTTACTCGTGCCTTGGCCCAACTTTGAGTTAATTAATGTTCTATGTTGTTTTTCCACAGAAAAGTAAATCTGCCCAGATGACCCCATGACGGAGCAGTGCTTTGACTTCCTGTCAATTTACCTTGGCCTTGTACCATAATTCCGCCTCCTCGCGACTTTTGGTGGCAACATACTCATATTGTGCCTTAACGTCAGCTATGATGTCTTCCATGTTGATGTCACGGGAGTTGTCCATCTGCACAGTGACTGAAGTGTTCTGGATGCTGGCCTCGAGCTCAGTCAATTCCTTGTGGACCAGAAAGGAGTAGATTCAATGAAGTCATGTTCTCCATTCGCTATGGCAGTAACATGTATCTGTAAACTCTGTTATAATTCTTTTTTTTTTCCTCCTGAGAAAATCAGTTTGTACTACTTTGCTCTAGTCTACTTGCCAATGACTTGACCTCCTAATAACCGCACCAGAAGTGAGTTGGCACTGAGCAAGTCAGGTTATTTGTTTAGAGACATCATACCTGATCGTATATAGTTTTGAGGAAGTATATTTTTCCATTCAGGGCTTCAGCCTCTTCATCCAGTTCTGTCTTCATCAGCAAAGCGTGGTCGACATCCTGCATTAAAAAGCCCCCTCAATTAACACCAGCTACGACGCTACAGTGTCTCCTCTGTCATGACCATATATGGACACGAACGCAAACAGGCAGCTCAGCATCTAGCTAGTTCAAATGGAGCTGCATAGTCACACGAACTGCATCTGGCAGGGATGCTGCCGCACATCCCAAAGCGGAAACGATTCAGGTAACAGGATTCTCTTTCCACTCCTCTTTGCAGCTGTGATATGATACCTTGCTAGCCAGGGTGTGTTATTGGCTGCAGGTACAACATTTTTATTCAGTGAGGGCTTTTGTTCCCTGCGATTCAGCCAAACTCCCTTTCGCTGCCCAGCCCCTGGCACATTGATGGGAGTTTGCTGGGTCCTGGATGTGAAACACAACCAAAGGCCTTTTATCCTAAGACGTCCTAAGTACGCGTGACCTGGGAGCACGTGAGGGGCTTACCTTCTTCAGGATTACAAATTCATTTTCTAAGATGGCTTTCTTGTTAATTTCATCTTCAAACCTGGGTCAGGGTTGGAGTAAAATAAATAAATGCACACATTCAGTTTTACATTAAAGGTTAACTTAAAGGTAAATATTCTTCAACACTTAACTATAATACTCAACATAACAGAATTATGTCTCAATGTACTTATATTCATGATAATACAAGCACAAAGATAAATCATTGTATTTACTTTGGAGAATGAATTATACTAAACAAATAATTTTTCCATTTTCTACACCCCACACTTCAGCAATTCCCATGGAAAACTTTCAAAAACACAACAGCAGGGAGCCCTTTGAGACCTCAACCCAATAATTGTAAAACGTTTGATACTATGTATATTTTCCAAATTCTCTTCCCTATATGTAAAAATGAAGGTTAAATAAAGGTACAACAGAAGGAAATGTCCTGGCATTTGCGCTTGTTGATCCGCATTCCTCAGCCCTACGCTCACTGCTAGGCTATTTCAGCTGCCGAGCTGCTGTGCTTCTGACCAGCCTTTGTAATGAACCCGCTCATGTCCGTTTGCTCGCGTGACATTACTTTTCCTTGCAGCCCTCCACCTGTATCATCACATCCTTCAAGCCGCCATCCAGCCTGTGCTTCTCCTCCCTGAGGGCGTCCAGCTGATAGTGCAGCCTGGAAATGTAGTCATCGTACATCATTTCGATTCGGGAATCATCGGGGGAGCCGTCTTTCAAGAGGTTCCACTTGGTCTCGAGCAGTTTGTTTTGCTGCTCCAGATGGCGAACCTACGGTGTATCACGGGGAGTAAAACGTGCAGAGAAAGTGCAGGTTATACGTTGTCTTTCATTGACTTTTGATATTCAGTATATTGACAGAGTGAAATAGCAGTTTGGGAAGGAATAGCTTCAGCATTATTCCATAATTACAACAGTTATTCTCACAAAAGTCATATTCTCATTCCTTGTATTTTATGGCTGACACGCATGTTCACTTCTAAGCAGTTTGCTTGAGATAGAATTTATGATGTCTTTACGGTTATGCTGAATCCCTGTGGTCCGTTATAGAGCGAGAAGGAAACCAGACATTCTCCCAGCTATGATCCAAAGCCCTTATTGTCAATGGATGTGCGGCGCTATAACGTTTGTGCTATTGCGCTTGCAATGAGGTGCGGGTGCTTACTGTCCTGCACCTCGGCTCAGTGTGCTGTGCATAAGGTGTCAGGTCCCCGGAGCAGACATGCTCAGTGTGCTGTGCGTGAGGTGTCAGGTCCCCGGAGCAGACGTGCTCAGTGTGCTGTGAGGAGGTGTCAGGTCCCCGGAGCAGACGTGCTGAGTGTGCTGTGAGGAGGTGTCAGGTCCCCGGAGCAGACGTGCTCAGTGTGCTGTGAGGAGGTGTCAGGTCCCCGGAGCAGACGTGCTCAGTGTGCTGTGAGGAGGTGTCTGGTCCCCGGAGCAGACGTGCTCAGTGTGCTGTGAGGAGGTGTCAGGTCCCCGGAGCAGACGTGCTCAGTGTGGGAAGGGCTATCCCTGGCCTGAGGCCCATGTATCGTGTTGTCATTGTGTCTAAGGAGTACAAATGATGCACGGGTGTCTGAGTTATCCAGGATGAAATCTAACCCATTCTAGGTCTCTCACACAACTGAAAAAGTATTCTATTACAAAGTATGGAATGAGGTCCTCAAATGTATGTTACTTGACTCATTCCAACCAAGGTGATGAGAGATTATGCATCATCTTTCAGCCATGATTACCAGGTAAATTGGGGAAAATGTTCAAAACTGAAAAAAGGAGAGGAAGTAACTTTCAAATAGACCGATTGCGACAATTCCCTGCAAAATTCAGCATGATAATGTCTGCTCTCAATTCAGAAGTCTGAAACCCAATGAACATGCCCGAAAATGACAATATGAAATTTGATTGGATTAGATAAACAATTGATTCCGGGGAAAATTCTTCAACCCTTAATTCCTGCTCTACCACCATGCAGAGTTTAGATGCAGCCATAATTTAACGCACCCGATACAGCTAATCAGGTCCATCTAACATCTGCATGGTGGTAGATTTTCAGGATCAGGAATGAGCGGCCCCGTTTCAACCCAACAAACTAAAAAAACTAAATTAAAAGCCTTTAGTTGTGCAGGTTTCTTTATACAGTAAATTAAACCTGTACTTTGTGTCCAGTAGTCATCATTAGTTAATAACAGTAAGCCTGGTGCACTCTGACATTTTGGTCACGCATATCGGGTCCAGGCCCAGGGTACCTTATCGATGAATGAGGCGAAGCGATTGTTGAGGGATTTGATCTGCTCCTTCTCCTGTTTGCGCACGGAACAGAAAGTGGGGTCGATCTCCAAGTTGAGGGGATCCAGCAGATTCCAGTTGACGTTCACCGCGCTGATATGGGAGCCAGAGTGAAGGCGGCGAGACACCGGGGTCTGCTTGAGGGAGGTGCTCCAGCTAAATTTGGGTCCTACGCCATAGTGAGAGGCACCACTGAAGCTGGAGCTGCTGACGCTGCTGAAGCCGCCTTTGCCGCTCATTGCGCTGAAGCCGCCTTTGCCGCTCACTGCGCTGAAGCCGCCTTTGCCGCTCACTGCGCTGAAGCTGCTGGACTTGCTTTTGCTGCTCACTGTGCTGAAGCTGCTGAATTGCTTGGTCTGCAGACTCATGGTTGCGGGTGCCAGGAGGTTAACCGAGCGAGATGGAGGCTGAAGAGGACTGTGGATGGAGTGGAAGAGTGTTCTGAGGTATATTCTGATGGCTGATGGCGTTTCTTATATAGCAGCTTCTGGGTGGAGCACGAGTTAGGTGTGTGTGTGTGTATTTTTTCCTCCCTGGAAAGACCGGTCAACATTCCATTTATAGCTCACACCATCACAGAACATCTTTCCTTATCAATCAAAATTCTTTAACTTTTTAGTGATTCTGCTGCCTCTGTCACACTGTCTCTTCAGCGACCTGAATGATAAGGCCCAATATGGGTGTCGCCCCATAAGGTAACACAGCCACAGTGTAGTACGGGTGACATTCCTGGATGAGATGCCAGGCATTTGCAGGACATACATTTGCACATGGTTGGCAAGTTACAAACTCGGGTTCACTTAACTGCATGCCTTTGGGCAGTTGAACAAAACGCACACAAACCCCACATATGATCCAACCCCCCTTATACAGCTAACAGTGGTAACCACTGACCTGCTGGCCACCAAACATTGTCTGTACTTCAATGTTTACACCAGGGGCTAAGTCACGTTTACCCAGGGCTTGTCTTTTTATTTATTTTTTTGAAGGAAGACTGGCATCGGGGTTAAAATACTTAGGGCTATAGCCCTGAGTGATCGAACCTAATGTCTGAATGCACTAAATCCTTGCTTCATTACTGGGTGTTGCGGTGATCTTGCAGCTCCATGGTTACTAGTTTGATTGTATGTGGAGTTTGCATGCTCTCCCTGTGTGTTTCCACCCTGAGAACAGAGACAGAGGTGCACTGGTTTCTCAGTATCGCCTGGGGTCCCCCTTGCGTTGTGTCCCCAGGATAGGCTCCAGAAATACAGCAGCCCTGGATTTAATAAGCAGTTATTGAAGATGGATGGATTGATAAAACGCTTAAGTGAATGTTAGGCATAATTCAATTCGTGTAACCAAATACATTGATTGAGGACTTTAACGTTGTGCATTGCTGTGGGGGCAGCCTGGTGGAGCAGTGCTTAACACTCCTACCTCACACCTCCGGGCCCCGGGTTTGAGTCTCTGCCAGGGCTCTGTGTGTGGGGTTTGCATGTTCTTCCTGCGTTGTCACGGGATTTGCATTAGATGATCCAGTCTCCCCTCCCCCATCAAAATATGCTGATTTTACTTGGAGTTACAAAATTGCGTGAGTGTGCCCAGCAATAGGTCGGTGCCCCATCCAGGATTATACTCCACCTTGCACCAATAGGCTCCAGACCCCCCCAACCCTGAATAGGACAAGCAGCAACAGAATATGGATGAATACCTGCATTTATGCTATATTTAGGTAGATGGAAAGGCTATTAAATGTAAAAAAAGAAAAAAAAACAAACCTGAATTTGGTTTGACAAGTTATATGTCTGGGACATTTTTTTTAATGAATGAATGGGTTAAAGTTCTTCCTTATCATCACTATTGTTGGCGTTATCTGACGGGGAGATGTTTTTCAATGTCTGTCCAGCCACAGAATAATAATAATAGTGATTATATATGAGGAGGAAATTCTTCTAAAATGGGTGGGTACTAGTGTTGTGACTTTTTAAAATGATCTTTATCATTGTATGGACACACCTTTGTTCGATAGTGTCACAGATTGCTCTGAATTGCTGATAGTTCCAGTCTAGCAAGATGGAATGTATTAAGTGCTGCAAATGACCCTTAACCTGGGCAGGTACCAGGTGATGACATGTGATGCGTGAGTTTGGAGAGAAAGTCCTTCCTGAAATTCTCCAGCATCAGATTTGAGTTACAAAGACACATTTATTTTTCTCCAGCCTTGTCTATGGTGGGTCACTTGCAGATCATTCATGTAGCATTTTTTAAATTCCACGATGAATGCATTATCTGAACGCAAACTCCACCCAAATGCTGTTAAAAGAACAAAAAACTGTCTGCTAAATTGAGCAATATTTCACCTTCAGACTCCAAGACATCCTGCTTTTGATCGACCTGAATACTCAAAAAGCATTTGGACCAAAAAAAAAAAAAGTCTTTGTGTTTTTATATTTTATTTATATTTTATTAGCATATCATGTCGTCACCCATCCCGAGCTTCGTCATGACCCTGTACTGAATAACAGACATGGAAAATGGGTGAATGTGTTTTTGGTAGACTTGTCAAAATGAGTTAATTTCCATTAATTGGAGAAAAACAACACGCCAAAAAATATTAATGCAAATTAATCATGATCTATGATGCCCCTTGACAATTTACAGTTGTTCTCAGCAACACTGTAAATATGGAAGTTGGTGCAAAAATGTTGTTTGTCCTGGCCAATGGAAATTTTACTTTTTTAAAAAAATGTCCAAATCCAACTTGAGATAGGAGCACTGTTCTGTGCATTTTGTTCAGGAAGGAATTTTTGTGTTGTCTGATTCAGCATGACAGTGGGTGTCGGGTGAATCTGATGTGGAAGAACTTGACTGGCCCGCAGAGAGCCCTGGCCTCGACCCCATCGAACACCTTTGGGATGAATTGGAACAGAGATTGTGAGCCAGGCCTTCACGTCCAACATCAGTGCCTGACCTCACAAATGTTGTTCTGGATGAATGGGCAAAAATCCCCTCAGTCACACTCTAAAATCTTGTGGAAGGCCTCCCCAGTAAAGCGGCAGCTTTTATAGCTGCAAAGCGGAGGACCACCATCATCCTGATGCCTAAGGATTTAGAATGAGATGCCATAAAAGTTCCTGTAGGTGTAATGGCCAGGTGTCCCAATGCTTTTGTCCACATAGTGTATTAAAACACAATGGATAAACATGAATCTGAGGTAGGCTGCATAGCTAACCTCCACGCTGCGGCCTTACACCCAGCACAATTCATACACTAGAGTACTAGAATACAGGATTCAGTATTAATATTAAAACTTAATATATGAAGTGAATGAAAGGCATGTTATAGAGCATCATGCTGATTCTGTGCCGGTGGAACAACAAATTATTTTTCAAGAATTTAGCAAGTAAATTTCAAATATTCTATTCTGGGTTTCAGATATACTTTAATTCACATGTTTACATTTTAGGGGAGATCTGAGAAAGCCGAAATTCATGTAACAAGTCAGGTAAACAACTCAAAAATGACAATTAGGACTTTAGAAATGCTGCATATTAAAAACAGGGGGGTGTTCCACGAAGCGGGATTTCTCAGCTAGCTGGGTTAACTTAAGCTAGAAGTCATGATTGCCCAATAGGAATGCTCTTTACCTAAACTCTTATTGGACAGTCATGACTTCTATCTTAAATTAACCCAGCTAGCTTTGAAATCCTGCTTCGTGGAACCACCCCCCAGGTCTAATGTCAGAGCCAGAAAAAGTTATGGTTTAATGATGTACACAACTGCTGTCTCTAATTGGGAGTGAAACAAAGCCATGTCTGAGGTAATACAGTAGTTGCAAAACTATCCCTGTCTTTAAAAAGAACAGTTTAAATTTTTGACTTTCAAAATGGACCCAAAAGCAGGGAGATGCAAAACATCTTCCCAAAGGTCATTTCACTTCTTTCCGGATTTTTTGATCCCGCCGCCAGCTGTAGGGAAGGGGGGGGGGGCGGCGACATAAATCACAAAACGATAACACTTCTATGCATGTGTGGAGTAACAGTGACAAAAATCCTGAGTTTGAGATTACCCAATCCTGATGCTGCAGTGATGTAAATCAATGCAGAGATTCACAAATCACATGCTTAAACACTCTGACCTGACCTTGACCTCATTTAAATTCCAAATCATTAACCTATAAAACCTATAAAAGCAAAAGCATATGCAACAAATGCTGCTAGGGACTATAACAGACCCACTCTTAAAAACATTTTCTAAAATTTCTATTTCACACATTCACTAGATATTGCAATTTCAAAAGCATACCTGGTACGTACAAGAAAAGCACACTGACTACTGTAGGCTGTCATCTACACATTTGTATACTTTTTATTCTGTAGTATTTATTTGTAGTACTTGTTATAGTCACTGTGTAAATGATTGAATGTTTGTTCTTCGTTGTATCTGAAGGGGTAGCTGCTCTGCAATTTCGTTATACGTGGTATAATGACAATAAAAGGCTTCTAGTTGTAATTATGAACCCCGACAGCACCACCTAGTGTCTTCTCAATGTCTCCTGATTGTCATTAACCAAGACGTTCTTACAGAGTGGCCCTTTTCCTGCAGCTTTGTTTTTCATCGCTTCCATCTGTTTCTGCTCGTCCTTTTGTTTCTGCTTAAAAGCCATGTCCTCCTGAAAAAAAATTCAGCGAAGACAGTAAGCGATTCTTCATCCAATTTCAATGTAAGCCGTTTGTTTGTACAGATGGTTCATACAGCACGTTCGTAGTTCACAAAAGGAAAAAAACGTACATCGTCCATTTCTTTTGCTTGTTTTTTGGGCTGTTTTAAGGGTTTCTTCTTGCCACCTACATAATAGAAAAAAGAAGAATAACTTAAGCGTTCTTCGTAATCAGCGATCTGCAGTAAATGCGAATTAGGCAAAACAAAATTAAAGCTAGGTACGGACGAATTCAAACTACAAAAAGCCACTAGAGTAACAGAGGAGTGTCCTTTCTGCATAAGGACATATCTTAGTAGTTTAATCCTCTTTTGGTAATGCTCGATGACACATCAGTTTTCATTACACTTCCATCAAAGTGTAAGCACGCCATCACACATGATATTAGTGTACCACGTGATATTAGTGTAGTTTCCTTAAAATGTATCGTCTAATGACGACAAACTGTATTAATGCAACAACGAACATTACGCTCCTGGTAAAGTGGGTTGCACAAAAAACATAAATTTGCAAAATGTTTTATTCACGAGCTACAGCAATGGACCGAAAAACCGCAACCATTCAGCCAGCTAATGCGTCAGTGGCAGCATGCCTACCATACACTTTTACAAAGGTAAGATTAATAGGAAAGATTTGTGCTACTGTTGTACCTCTATGCGTAAAGCATGATTACCCAAAACTGGGACTTTACATTCAAAGTACCGTATGATGACATATACTGAGAGTCACCATTGAACTAAGATTTACAATCCCGGCCTAGTTGCTGCGACTATGCCTCGTACAATATTAAGAGATTATGAGATTGCGGAGTTATTGTTGCAGATGCTGACTAGTGAATTTTGACAGAAAACCGGCGCGTTTTGCCGCGATATTTAGCGCTACTCTCAAAATGACACAACGCATTTAAAAGGTACAAATTTGGACCCAAATAAACAAGGACCATAATGAAATCTACATAGCTATAAAAATTGTGAATTTTATGTTATCAAATGCCTAAATATACAGAATGCAACGTGTTATACATCTACCCAACGCCAGGATATTTGTAATAAACGATATAAACACATCGGCAGTTTAAGTTTTTTCCATTAAATCGGTTGCTTAAACTAAATCGCCATTATGAACAACATGCTTTTTTGCAAAAATGAAAAGTAATTTATTTCATTTCTACTTACCGTCTCTTCCAGACATATTTTCCACCGTTTAGTCTGCACGCAATTTCCAAAGCAAGCGCAGTCAGGACCCCAAGACGAAAGAGTCACCCGGAAATAGATGTCTTATTCTGTGCCTGAATGAAAATCTGCTTTGCGCTAATGCTAACTGGCTACTCATGTCTGCGCACCTTTAACAACCATTGAGATCACGGAAGAGTTATCCGTATAACGTGGTATGGTATTGTATTGTTTTTGTATGTTTAGACAGTCTGTTTATGGCATGCTATTTTGCAAAACCCCAGCCTCTTAATTTAACTCACGTAAATTGTACTGGAGTATAGTTGCTGAATGACAAATCTGGCTTGGTAGCCGGCTTCCTGGCAATGTATGGATTAAGTCACTCGCATTCTAACTAAGAACCCACCTAATGCGAATATGTTCTTAAAATCATGACTAATATAAGAATGTGAAATGTGAAGGTCAGAAAATCATAGTCCAAATTTCAGCCTAGTATAAAGTACACTAATAAAACAAACGTGATATTTTTGTCATTGCTTCTTTACTTACCACCCTAAAAGATTTTTTTCCAAATGCTCTGCGCTTTAACTAACGCTAAAATGTGAGAATAGCTTTGTTAATTTAAAAAAAAAGATGTTCTGTGAGTTTTGCTGTTACAAGCCGAATAATGTGAATGTTCCAAAGAATGTGTTAGTATTCCTAACCTATTCTGTTATCCAATAACAGGTCTGGACGAAGGTACCCTGTCGCTGCACCTTAGTTTGCCATTTAATTCTTAAATGAGGTACAGGCCAGGTCACATACTGTCACAGCATTATGGGAAAGGCTGCTACTTTGTTCAGTTTGCCTACAGACATAGAGCAGAAGCATTTTCTAATAGATATTATTGCATGCACCAAAAAAGTCCAAAGAACGAGGCATCCAAAATAGTTCCTGCACAACAGCATGTGGTCGATGCCATGAAGAGCCTTACCGAGGTGGGGAGGCAATGGGGGCAGAATTCGGCAAAAACCATCTCAGCCACGGTCAACAATTGGTGGGGAAAGTATGAAGAATTTGTGGGTCTCAATGAAGTTCGAGATGCCCAGACAAAAGTTACAGAGGTAAATTGAAGTGCAAAGTGGAATTGTGGCGGGACAGATTTTTTTTCCCCAAGCTATACGGCCAGGTAACTGAATGTTTTATTAGGCTGAGAAGGCTTTTATGGTGGCCAGAGGGATGGTTCGTGAGGCCCATGCAAGTTTGGAAGCTCTACAGGGCCGGTTGAAGGAGGTCAGAGACCGGCTGGACCGTGTTTCCCGTGAGGAGGCCCACTACCTGGAGCTGGCCACGTTGGAGCATAAGTTGCTTCAGGTGAGATGTGCAGACAACAGGATGTCAATTGTGGGCCCTTTGAAGAACTGCTTAAATTATACCGTACAGATCAGATGACATGAATAGATCTGCTGTCTCATGCCAATGGCTTTTTGTTAAAACCTCTTCTTCCCATTCAATCGCAGGAGGAGCGACGTCTGCGAACAGCCTATGAGAATGCGGAGGAGGCAGAGAGGGAGCGTTTTGCTCTTTTCTCTGCAGGGGTACGTGAGAGCCACGAGAAAGAGCGAGCCAGGGCAGAGAGGACCAAAAACTGGTCTGTCATCGGTTCCGTTCTAGGGGCCTTGATCGGAGTTATGGGGTCCACTTATGTCAATAGGGTACGTCTCCAGGAGCTTAGGAGTCTACTGATGGAGGCTCAGAAGGGACCAGTGAGTCTACAGGAAGCCATCAGAGAGCAAGCTGCAGTGCACAAGAGCCAGCAAGAGGAGCTTAGAGCTCTTATTGGTACTTTGAGGGAGGCTGTTCCTGAAAGGACACTGAAAGGGTCCAAGGCATCATCATACCCAGCTATTACTCCCAGCACTCCGACCCCCCTTCCAAGTGCCATCCAGTCCATACTGAATGACATTCTGCGCTCCACACAGAGAGCCCAGACTCTAATGCAGGAGCTCCAACCACAGCTAGCTCAGCTGGAAAAGACTCTGGGCGGAGTGCGCTCCGAACTTCGAGAGGTCCGGCTGGCGTCCGTCAGACAGCCCGCTGCGGAGAGGCGGCTCGTCGGCGCCGAGGAGGCGCAGGTGCTGCTCCGTGACACTGAGGGTGTCATGCAAGGACTGGTCCAAACTGAGAAGCGGCTGGAGAGCCAGATTAACAAGACCACACTGTACAACACAGTTCTTACATACACTGCTTTTGCTTTAAGTTTGCCTGTGTTGTATATAATATTTAAAGGCAACTGAGCAACACCGAGAGCTGTTTTAAATAGTCAAAAATGGGGTAATTGTCAATATTAATCAGTTGCTGTAATACTTTTACATACCTCTGCTGTTCTGAGGTAGAACTTGTAGAATATTAATATGAATAATAAATGATATGCACATTAAAGCAGTGTGTTGAATTTCTATTTATTAATATTTTTGCTTAATTCCATATATACATGGTTAAACATTTACCAGTTTCTCCTGAATTAATAGGGAAAAGACAGATCAATACTTGAGACTATTTGAGTTTCCAGCCATGTCACCTGTCAGCTTATGGTAACCGGCCTGCATCCCAGCAGGACTCTGCCGTGTGCCGTGTAGGTGCTTCACAATGATCCCTTTCACACATACATGTTACGCTGCTGTCAGCTGTCCTATCACCTTAAAGGAATATGATCCGCTTCGCTGCTGAATGCTGAATCTCATGCCCTTCTGGGACTTTCAGATTTTCGGAAAACAGGTATTTATTCCAGCTAGGTGATTCTTATTCAGAAATGCTTTTCCTTATCTGATTATCCCTTTACATCCATCACTCAACCTTCTACTAGTATGGAGTTATGGTGAGTTTGGAGCCTACCCCAGGAAGTATAGGGCACAAGGCAAGAGAAACTTTAAATGGGACATTAGTCCATAGCAGGGAAATCCAGATAATTGAATCTTTAATATATTTTATAGTTGTGTAGTCCTGTCACTTTCGGCTAAGTTGTGTGCTGGTTATTGTAAGCAACCATATCATCAGACGTGGACATTTCCGAGCCCGAAACTGAAAATCCAGGCCACGATTTTGTTTGCACCAACCAGTTGAGTACTCTGTCAATCTTTATATTCAACTGGTTTTGTTTCAATTTTTACTTTCTGGACCTGAAATGTCCGCCTCTAATCGAAGATTCGTTTAGTGAAAACTATCACACTCAGGTGGCAATATATATATATATTTCACGCCACGGTTGAACAGTTAAATGTTTAAAATCTTATGAAAGCCACATAAAGCTGACTCGGAACTACGCCATTGAACCTCATTACATATTCATGAGATTTCGCGGGCTTTGCAGTCACGTGAACTTTTCGCGCGAAACAATACACTTGGAGTTAACATCTGCAAGCAAGAGACAGAGAACCAGAATGGCTGTAAGTAAAATAAATTTTAACATTATTAAAAGTAAGAATACTCATACTTAAGAGAGGATATAGAAGGTTGTAGTACATATTAGCAAACGAAAGAGTGTTTTTGATTACTTCAGAACTTAAACAGATGGTGTGTATTGTTCACATGAAAACGTGCAGCGACCAATACAAGCAGCTGTATTTTGTACTGTTGACTAACTTTGAGACGTAATGCAGTCGGATATAAAATAATGTTATCCGCTATAATTGGAATTATATTGCGGTATATGGATAATATTACTTTCTAGCTAATAAAGCAGAATGTATGACGCTTGTACATCTGTTACGTTTTAGCCCGAATTGGGGCCATTTTCGCTTCAGTTTCAGATCAGTTATATTTTTTCTGCTAGTGTCCCAGTCATAGATTCACGGGCATTTCCCAAGTACTACATTATCTGTGCGTGCCATTTGAAATTGGTTTCAGAAGTATGTAGTGCAAATCGATGAAAAAGCTCCGACTAACCTTTTAACAGTGTACCTCTGTGTTACATGCAGGTGTTTAAAAACCTTATTAAACGTATGTTAATCTGTTGCCCAGGATTCATCAGAGTCATTTCAAATGGCGACCAGCCCCAGTGGGGGGTCCAGGCGTGGGGAATTAACGTCCAGCCCCGGCCGAGATCTCCCCCCGTTTGAAGATGAATCTGAGCTTCTTGGTGAGGGGACCATACCAGGAGAGGAGGAAGAGGATGATGGAGAGGAGCTGTTTGGGGACGGGATGGAAAGGTCAGCGACGTCTCTCCATTCCTGGCTGCTGTGTCCCAGTGTGTTTTGGCTGGGGGAGGATGTATGGAAGTAGATTTAAGTCTAAAGTAATTGTCCGTAAGATGAATCGCAAATCCGAGATCATTTTGAAAATTTAAACTTTTGTTGTGACAGTCACGACATCAGACTTACACATTCAGTTCGCGCTAGGTTTTCTCATGACGAGAGTTAAGACAGTTTGTATCCGCTAAAGTGCAATGCTGCCGGCTAGGGATGCGCATCTCCTCTGTTGCGATAAACATCTCTATGCTTTGCAGACGGTTCGATACATTAAAGAGACATATGAAGTAACTACGATTGTCATGTAGCGCTATTCGACGACTTAGAATGCGATGCATCTCGGACGCGCCTCCAATTCCCGCGAGACTTGGCCGAGAGACTTGCAGAGAATTGGTCACAGTCAGCAGCGGAGAACTAGAGACTGAGTGTGTTTGAGAAGAGAGGAGGAATCAATCTAAATATAAAATAGGTCAAAACCTATTGGTTACATTACTAAGTAATGAATGAATTAATGTAACCCTGTCCGATAGACAGGGCAGGCCAGGCCCAAGACTGTCTGTGTTGCGTTATAGTATGTTGATGATGTAACGTGGCATGGTGAAGGAGCTGCTGGACAGGGCAGGCGTGGGACCCTACGGTCGTGACACACTGCGTTGCGTGCCGTTTTGGTGTGTCGTTGATTGCAGTGAGGGAGGTAGGTGCAGGAGCAGGTGGGTCCATAACCACAGCGACAGCCTGACTTCAGGTGTTCTGACCCGGAGGGGAGAGCAATATGATGGGAGAGATGGACTATGGTGAATACAGTCTGGAGGTGTAAAAAGATGGGCAAATGCAACAAAATTATAACAAGTAATATTTAACCAGTTACCGACTAAGTTATCCTTATTTGCCCTAAAAAACTAGCTGGTAATTATTTTAATAAACCAAACAATCTTCCATCTGGCGCTTTTCTAAACATTCAACTCTGAAACATACGGATGGTTCAGTTCTATTCGTCCAAATGTGAGTGAACAGGAGCCATATCCTGCCTTCTCAGACAGAGATGAGTGCTTGCTTTTGCGCTCGTCACATCTTGAACATTTTTGCTGGTGCCCCGATGCGAATCAGTGACTCTCACCATCTGTAGTGCTTACGAATCACTTCCTTACTGTGATGTCATTGTCACATTTTAGGGGCATATAGCTGATTCCAAGCATTAATTCATTACAGCGTTTTTATTGTGCCAAATCATTATATTAATTCTGAAGATTTTTATTCTGTATTTTGGCTTGCTTGTGCATATATTGCACTGCCCCATTAACTTTTAATCTGTCGCTTCCATTTTCCCCCAAGCTGCTCAGTTCACCAGAGCTCTCCATTACGCTCATCCGAGCTTGATCATAATGAGTTTTGATGAAGGAAAAAAAAAACATTGGCCACTGCCAACGTAACTTTCCCCACATAATGCGACATGTAAATGTAGTACTGATGTAACTGCATAATCTGCGATAATCACAACCTGAACATTGTAAACTCGTAAATTAGGGTTCGTAATTGTAAGATGCGGATTGTAGCTGTGAATCACCAGCTGCAGCCACAGGTAAACATTTGCAGCTCTGAATATGGATTTGCGTTTCATAAAATTACAAGATCGGCATGACACTCGGGTACGATTACTTTAGATGTAAATTTATGTCCATAAGGATGAGATTTTGAGAGGTAATCTGTTTCTGTAAGACTGTAATGCTTGTTACTGCGCTGTGGTGCATCTTATGTTTGAGAGGCAGGGGTGGTGAGTTTAAGGAGAAGCACAGTAATGTGTGTAAGGGGATGTGTTTAAATCAAAATACTGTCTTTCCCATTTATTAAAAGACCACCCAACTTAGCTCAATACTGATGTTATTTTCAAGTAATTCATTTTAATGTGAGTTAATGGCGGAGACTCTGCATGAACTGCTTGTCTCCCCCTGTGCAGGGATTACCGTCCGATTCCTCAGCTGGATCAGTATGAACTGGAAGGCATGGATGACGACGAGGACCTGTCTGAACTGTCCCCCGGGGCCCGAGCCGCGGCCGAGGCCGCCATGGCAGCTCAGGACAGGATGCTGGGCCGCAATCGGAGGGGGCTGCTATAGGGTGAGGGGGCGGGGGCTGCGGTCAGGCAGACTGAGT
>JAODKF010000138.1:3092266-3111332 GCA_026779585.1 Mormyrus proboscirostris
TTTGCTGGGTAATAGCAGCATAAATGTGTTTTGTTGTTAAAATATAAAATATAAAAACTGGTCATATTAACAGATTTTTATATTCACTAGTCACTAACACTGTATATTGCAATTCTTTGTGTTATCTATGCAGTTATATATGTGTACATTGTATTTGAAATACTTCTACACTAAAAAGCTTTTTTTTGTTTGAATGGGTTCAGAATTCAGAGAAGGAATTTAAAAATACTGGTCACCCGTCCACTGGGGGCGACCCAACAGCTGCTCTTCCAACATTCAATATTATGCAACAGCTTATTACTGCCTTCTGGTGAGCATTATTTCAGCTAATGGGGACCACTGCTTGAATTTAAGTTGTAGTCTTCTGATCCATTTCTTACAGAACCATGGTTCTGCCTGAATAGAGAGAACCCTCGATGAGTGCATGTGTAGAGGTCCAGGTAACAGACGGTAACTGGGGTCTTGTGGTCCCGTGTACAGACAGCGAGGATGAGGACGAAGACCGGCCGGCCCGAAAGCGTCGTCTGGCGGAGCGAGCGGCCGAGGGGGTGGCCGGCGAAGGCGAGGATGAGGAGATGATCGAGAGCATCGAGAACCTGGAGGACATGAAGGGCCACTCGGTGCGTGAGTGGGTGTCCATGGCCGCCCCACGACTGGAGATCTACCACCGCTTCAAGAACTTTCTGCGCACGCACGTAGATGAGCACGGGCACAACGTCTTCAAGGAGAAGATCAGTGACATGTGTAAAGGTAGTGTATATGGACGGCTGGTGGATCCCATCTGTCTAAGCCCATCCCATCCCATCCATCCATGACTGCGTATCATGGTGAGCCTGTAACCTGTCCCAGGAAGTACAGGACACCATCCTGGTTGCAAAGCCAGTTAATTTCACAACGTGCGCACTGTGGGCAATTTAATGACCTAACTGCATCTTTCTGGGGTGTGGAAGGACACTGGAGAACCCAGACCAAGCCCACGTGAACACGAGAATGATCTGTAAATGCCAAATGCGCCGAACTAGGGGTGGGAGTCAATCCCAGAGGGAGGCTTGAGGCAGTGCTGTCCCTGTGGTCGTCTTACAGGGTGTGAGTTGTGTTTTACCTCTGAGAGATCTAAAGATCTTCTGGATTCTGCCCCTCCTCCCACAGAGAACAAGGAGAGCCTGGTGGTGAACTATGAGGACCTGGCCGCCAGGGAGCACGTGCTGGCCTACTTCCTGCCAGAGGCGCCCACGGAGATGCTGAAGATCTTCGATGAAGCAGCCAAAGAGGTGGTGCTAGCCATGTACCCCAAGTACGACCGCATCGCCCACGAGATCCACGTCCGTATCTGCAACCTCCCCCTGGTGGAGGAGCTACGCTCCCTCAGGTAACTAGGGGCTGAATTCAGGCACTTAATTACAGGCTTTTGGCAATTTCAACACTGCTAGGTAGGGTATTTACCCCCCACCATACAAATATATCATATTCTATTTCTTGGTTGATCTCCAGTCATAACTCTAAATCTAAACCTATTTATTGTACATTCTGCTCCCTGCCAAATTTGTATTTTTTCTACCAATCAGGTAGAAATGTTAAATGTCTTTGGTTTGAAATGTCATGTTTATATTATGTCTAAATGCGTCAGTATTTCTGTTCTATTTATTGCTTCTCTATCGCACTGTAACTAACAAGAATGATATTTAATCTCCATGCATGATTCCATGGAGCTGACAAAAAAAAAATAAATATTCTTTGACGCTTATGGTAATTTAACGTGCCTCCTCGGGCTGTCTTATTATATTTAAATTTAAGTGCTTGCTTTGAAATCTAATCTAAAGTATTTCCCTTTGGGAGCCCTGGCTGCTTTGTGGTGATGAAACATCAGGCTGCGCGAGTTTGTCTGGATAAAGGCGACTGCTCCAGCTCCAGTGTGCTTCAGGGTGCTGTCGGGCTTTCATCGTGCTTGCACTTGTCTCCAGCTGCCGGCCACGGAAATGCACTCGGCCTGCGCGCGTTCGTAAATCTTGTATCCGGCATCCGGTGCTGGCGTCGGTCACGTGACTGCGCAGTCTGAGTGTTGGCAAACTGGGGATCATTGCATTGATCTGCGTGCCGCAGTCTCTAAAACGCTGCGGTAGCTGCTGGAGAGGACGTCTTTTGTGCGGTTAGTGGGAACGTCCAGCGACGTGATGGAGGTCGCCTCGGCGCCGGCAGTCAGGTTCTGATTGCGGGCCGCTGAGAAGATAGTGTAATAAAGTTTGCCAGCCGGCGCTGCTGTTTAGAGCAGCGGCAGTTTAAGTATGTATAACAGTATGTTGTTGGCTCTAGCCCGGTGTTCTATTGAAACCTAGCTCTGTTCTTCTATTGTGTAATGCACTAACGCCCCACAACCACTGGGTGGCATTGTGTAGCCCATTGGGATAAGTTGCCTTGCAGATTAAATTCCTGGCTTGGCAGAGTGAATATCACCGTATAACCCTTAACCCCTATTTGATGCGGGGACTGTTTGATCCTGCTTTCTGCATTGTAGGTCTATTGTTGGATAAAAGAGAACTCTGCAGTCAATAGGTTCAAACCCAAAACCTTCCGGATATGGGGATGGAGTCAAACCTGTTGAGCCTACAGCCATCTGATGGGCATCTGATTGTCTGTTCCCTTCCCCAGACAGCTACACCTGAACCAGCTGATCCGGACCAGTGGCGTGGTCACTAGCTGCACTGGAGTTCTGCCACAGCTGGGAATGGTCAAGTACAACTGTAACAAGTGTAACTTCATCCTCGGACCCTTCTTCCAGTCCCAGAACCAGGAGGTCAAGCCCGGTTCCTGTCCTGAGTGTCAGTCGCTTGGCCCGTTCGAGATAAACATGGAACAGGTCAGTCGTCCATCAGTGGCTTTGGGTACTCTGAACGAGTCATGCTGCCGTTGAGTTGAGCCTGGGAAGTTTGTTGGCCTTAGACTTGTCTCAGGCAGTGTTTATTTAGCACATTTAACACACGTATTCTGGCACAGTCTGACATGTTGGTCTGATACACCAGTCAAAGCATGCTTGGAATAAACAGCCTGGGGCATCTGCAGGAAGATTTTTGCTTTGGTTCGGCAAACGGCATTTCCTCCGAACTGGGTACCAGAACATGGTCCATAAAGGGTCTCTCTGTTTTCCTACAGAGCCTTGTTGTCATTATGGGTAATGGGAAAGCGGACCGTGCCGCTAGGAAAGCTCGTAATGCAGAACTCGCTACATGTCAAATCCCTGTTTCTGATGTCAGACCTGTGTTGGCATCCCATGTCTGTAGTAAGTGGCAAACAGACTGGGACGACTGCTGAAAACGAGTCGCATGAAATTAATCCTACTGCCCGTATGAGACCATGGTTTTCTTTTCAAACAAGACATGATCAAACAGTTTATACCAGATGCCATATAGGTCATTCTAGATTTACACATGGCTTTTAATAAAAAGCTGAGGAGCCCCTGACAGGTCCGTTTTGTAATCTGGCCTTGTCAGTGAAACACATCTTATTTTGTTGTTCTGCTCTGCGTAATACAAGGCACCGATTTTACGACCAATGCCGTCTGGTGGGTGATGTTCATAAAGCGCTACCCATAATGTTTTGGAATTTTTATTTATCAAACATTAAAGAATCTTGCATAAATTCTGTTTTTGTTTATATCTTTCCTGTTTTAAATTTCTTGCTGTAAATTGTTTTACTTTTTTGCCATGATGTAACCATTGTTGCTGATTTGGTATTAAACTTAAGCCCGCCACCAATCTCACAGACCGTGTACCAGAACTACCAGCGAATCACGATCCAGGAGAGCCCCGGCAAGGTGGCTGCTGGTCGACTCCCACGCTCCAAGGACGCGATCCTGCTGGCTGATCTGGTGGACAGCTGTAAACCCGGTGATGAGATTGTGAGGACCACTGCAGTTGGCTGCTTCCATTCCTGTACACAAAATCCAGTCTCCAGTTTGACTCCCTGCTTTGAAATCATAGATCAACTCAATTGATTAGTTACATTTTAGGCTAAGGACTAAGTGGTACAACAGCATAACCCACCATCAACCACTGTATTACGGCTGCTTGGTGCTTCTACTTCCGGATTTGAGCTTGACATGTTCCAATCCCCACCTTATTAGGAGCTGACTGGAATCTACAACAACAACTACGACGGCTCTCTAAATGTAGCCAACGGCTTTCCAGTGTTCGCCACCGTGATCATGGCCAATCACATCACGCGGAAGGACGAAGGCGTGGCCGTGACGGAGCTGACGGACGAGGACGTGAAGGCCATAGTGGCACTCTCCAAGGACGAGCGCATCGCAGAGAGGGTAAGGCAGGTCCCGTCTTAGTCCGACCCACTGAATTCATCCTGCTGTGGTTATGGTGGTGGGTCATTTCCTCCTTCCATCTTCCCAGGTCTTTGCTAGTATGGGTCCTTCCATCTATGGCCATGAGGATATCAAGAGGGCACTTGCTCTGGCTCTCTTTGGTGGGGAACCAAAGAACCCAGGTGAGTATATAGCATCACCTTCTTCTAGCACATTCTTATCCATTAGGTACCAATTTATCTATTCTTATGACACCCAACTGTTGGCATTGAAGATGATTTAGTAGGATTTAGTAGCACTGTAGTAGCAGTAGCCTAGTGTGCTGTGTATCCTATAGTTGAGAAGCTATAAGGTAAATGTCTCATGCTGTTGTCACTTAGCATCTCCCGCTAACTTGTAATCCCGGCAGGTGGGAAGCATAAGGTCCGTGGGGACATCAACGTGCTGCTGTGCGGGGACCCCGGAACGGCCAAGTCGCAGTTCCTCAAGTATGTTGAGAAGGTGGCGAGTCGAGCCGTGTTCACCACAGGCCAAGGGGCCTCTGCCGTGGGTCTCACGGCCTATGTTCAGCGCCACCCCGTCACCCGGGAGTGGACACTGGAGGCGGGGGCTCTGGTGCTGGCTGACCGTGGGGTCTGTCTCATTGATGAGTTTGATAAGGTGAGCAGGTGCTAAGTGACGAATTGCTGGAAATTCTAGATAGATCCGGATAGTGAGGAGAACGTTCTTGAGCTATCCTGTTCAAGATGCAACAAAAATGAACCCTTTTTTTTATTTTGCGATACACCATAGATGAATGACCAGGACAGGACCAGTATCCATGAGGCCATGGAACAACAAAGCATTTCTATCTCCAAGGCTGGAATCGTCACCTCCCTCCAAGCTCGATGCACCGTCATCGCTGCCGCCAATCCCATTGGTTTGTACCTTCAGAAACTTTCGTTTAACTTTATGAAATTCTTCCTGGTTCATTTAAACGTGTTTTTTTTTTTTTTTTTTTTTTTTTTTTTGTGGTCCTGTTGCTGTAGGTGGTCGATATGACCCCTCTCTTACCTTCTCGGAGAATGTGGACTTGACAGAGCCCATCGTGTCCCGATTTGATGTCTTGTGCGTGGTCAGAGATACCGTGGACCCAGTGCAGGTAAGACTGTAGATGTTCTTTTTGATGCACAGCATGGGTTTTTTTTATATAACTGTAGGAAAAACTTAAGGCAGTTGTGTTTTGTTATTTCCAAGGATGAGATGCTGGCCCGTTTTGTGGTGGGCAGTCATCTTAAGCACCACCCCAGCAACAAAGAAGGGGGTATGGCTGGACTCGAGGAGGTGGTCCTTCCCAACACCTCGGACGTGCCGCCCATCCCTCAGGAGCTGCTGAAGAAATATATCATATACGCCAAGGAGCGCGTGCGACCCAAGCTCAACCAGATGGACCAGGACAAGGTGGCTCGTATCTACAGTGACCTGCGTAAGGAGTCCATGGTGAGAGCCTACCGGAGAGCTGAAAATCCTCAGTGGGTCATGAGTACTGCTTCAGTCCAGACCTCCACCCTTCAAAATTAGGTCTGATGTGCAGTTAATCCATTGTACGTAGAGACTGTCTTGTATTAAGTGCTGCATATGATGAGTCAGAAGGTTCCAAGTTAGCCTGGGTATAAAAAAATTAATGTATACATCCATCAGAATTAACTTCTTGGGGTAAGGACAGATAGGTTCCAAGCCAAGTTCTTAGAGTATTTCCTATCATGGAATACTACAGTGTGTGTGTGTGTGTCACCTGACTACATTGATCCTGTGGTAGATGAGCAGATATGGCCGCCTTCCTCACCATGTCTGTCTTTATATTTGTCAGGCCACAGGCAGCATCCCTATCACCGTGAGACACATCGAGTCTATGATCCGCATGGCGGAGGCTCACGCGAGGATGCACCTGCGGGATTATGTCCTGGAGGATGACGTCAACATGGCCATCCGCGTCATGCTAGAGAGTTTCATCGACACGCAGAAGTACAGTGTCATGCGGAGCATGAGGAAGGTGTGCTGTCTTTAGCTGTCGAATTTATTTCAGGCTTCATTTAAAGGTCAACAGAGCTCTAATTCAATTTGACTGGAAGTCCTTAATCGCCTCGGCCTGTCCCAAAGACTTTCCACTTTTGGTTGTAATTAACCCATGTACTCCTGCCGCAGACATTCGCCCGGTACCTGGCCTTCAGACGGGACAACAACGAGCTACTTCTGTTCATCCTGAAGCAGCTGGTTGCAGAGCAAGTGACGTATCAGCGAAACCGATACGGAGCCCAGCAGGACACGATCGAGATCCCCGAGAAGGATCTTGCGGACAAGGTACGTAGGAGCCAATGAGTTTGTGGCTGTAAAGCTGCTGAAATGCTAATCCTGCTGTATTAACCCTCTGGGGTCCAGTGCATCGTCGGCGACGCAGCATATTTTTCGTGTCTATTTCAATTCTATCTCGCTGAAATCTTAATGTAGAATCATAAAAAAAAACACTGACTAAATCCGTAATCTATCTATCTTTTCAAAACGTCCATTGTCGGAAGTATTAATGTTTTTAAAATTAGGTTAAATCTGCAAAAAAGTAAACCATGTCACCTTACTTTGTTTTACCTGCATTGGGGGGCGTGTAGTGTCACTGTCACCCGAAGATCACTATTCACATTCTAAATAGCCGCATTAGCGAGTATTCAAATCACACCCGTATCGTAATTTGATGAACAGCGCAACGATGTGGCCAGGTGACAATGGCTCCTTTCATACACATAAGAGCTCCTAAGTATTCAATGAAAGGAGCCAGAAATAGTGACATGAGTTAGCTTTTGTCTTATTTATCCATCTGAATGTTGCAACTACACCGTTTAGTCATCTTCATGTAGCCAAGACTTTGGTGATCAGATATCTGGGATGAAAACAAACTGCCAGCATTGCTTACTGTGTACTTTTCTAATGTCTCTGCAAGTGCTCCAAACTGCGTTTTGCAATGTCTCTACTTCTGATGTCAAATTACAAACTTCACAAAAATCTGACATATTTACAATATACATTAAAATAAAGATAAGTCTAATGGCAAAACAAATATATGGAAAAAAATAATGTATTTGCCATGAATTAAGTTTATGATATTTGAAGAAGTGTGTGATCATGCCCCAGTCAGTGACAGTGTGTTTCCTGCCCCTAGACCCCAGAGGGTTAATTCACAGTAGTTTTACACATTTTGGAATTGGCTTCCATTTCCTCAGGGGTAGATGTTTTGCTCTCTAAACCACAGTGGAGTACTTCCTCTGCGTTGGATTAGCCAGTAAAGCAGTTTAGATGTCATTTTTGGCTGTTGGAGGGAGAAATGTGGTTTTATTGATATAATTCCTTTTTCATCCTAGGCCAGACAGATCAGCATCCACAACTTATCAGCTTTCTATGACAGTGACCTCTTCCGCACCAACAAGTTCTCTCATGACACCAAGAAGAAGATCATCTTGCAGCAATTTTGAGTGTTCATGGCAACAGGAACCTGCCCGCTTCCTCCAACTTGCTTCTGTATATATTTGTCTGGGTCACGCTATGCAAGATGACAGGCAGACTGCATGGACAGGGACGTTTTGAGCTGACTTATCAGTATGTACATACTGTACTTGTCTCGGATTGTGCTAATAGGTTTTATTCCTTAGTCACCTGGCCATAATCTGGCCATTTAAGATGTGACGTGAGTCATTGTGAATAACACAAGGTTGATCTCTACTTTGTGCAGTGGTCATGTTCTGTGTGGAACATGAGTGATGAGTTATCTGATGCCGAGGGGAAAATGCTACATGTTTTGTATTTTTGAAATATCAATAAAGTTAATTTTGATGTTCTCTTTGTTCCCCAATGTGTATGTCCTCCTTGAGTTGTTGAAATAAATTAGGTAACTGAATAAGCATAGATTTGATGCCTTAGAGCAAAACAGCCCATATGCAGTGTTATGACATAAATGAAATACACAGATGACTGTTCTGTAAATTGTCCAGTTTTAACTAATTCAGACTAATTATTAACATATTTCAGAAAGCAATTATTTGAAAGGAATCTACTCGGGACGTATACCTTGTCATCAAGATGATATTAATACTGGCGTTACAATTGGGGAGAGAGGAAAAGGCTGCACTTTAAACGGCAATTGTATCCAAAATTTTAAGTTTAAGTGCTGCATTTGATCTGAAATTCGTTTTTCAGGGTGCGCAGGTGTCGGGGCTGGTGGTTCTGGCGCGGACAGTGTTTAGGACCCGGGATCGGATGCTTGCAGGCGTCGCACCTTGGTGCCTGCGCAAAGACACTGCGCAAACATTGAATTAAAATCGGCGCATTTGCCGGGCTGATAACTGAGAAACTGGGGGAGCCGCAGCAAAGCGCGGCAAGAGCCGACAACAAAAAGGTGCAGGCACTGATCAGCGAGAGCAATCATCCCGAAGCGGAAAGAGCAATAACTCCCACCGGCCGCTTGTCTTTTTTCCTTGTATTTAAAAAAAAAAAAAACTTAAAAATCGGATGGGTGCGACAGACATTTACTCTAATACTGCACAATAAGTCGGTGCCCTGCGCACATTTGCAGATCGCAACGTGAGCCGGCAGCTTGTCTCAAGCTTCCTCACCTCCGGGTATTTAGAGCTGTGCAACACAAATAATCGTTTTAAAACTGTGATGCATCGCAGGCATCCACAAGAAGACAAGCCGACAACCGCGCTAAATTATTAATACCCGGTACCCTATTTGATAAAACAATACCTCCCGACCAACTACATATTGCATTACTCTCTGGCATCGACTACCGACATGCAAACGCTTTTCCTTTCCTGCAGCGTCATAGCGGGTAAGTTATATGCTCTGTTAATTATATCTGGAAACATGTTTCTAATTAGTCATAAAGTAATCCCCCCCTTCCCCAGTCTCGGTGCTGGCGCTGGCGGCGTGACCGTTCTTTGTTCATTCATTCCTTTTGGTATTATACAGCTGCGGACTAAGGTGAACCCAATGCCCGCAATTTCCGATCGGGTTAAATAAGACAATATATATATATATCATCGTAGGAGAGAAATTGCCGCAAAAGGAAAGTCCATGTGCGATTCGCGTTGGACAATGCGATAGCGGGACGCAGGATGGGGCTCATTGCGTGACGATCGTAGTACCTCTTTAAGCTTAAATGATTGGTATTAAGCGTACGAATGGAGCCGTCCAAAAGCACGCTTTGCCGATCTGTAGATTGACTAATATTAACGAATGAAATAAGATTTTATTTTCTAGCTGGTCTGACATACGATACCTATGCATGACAGCTTATACTAAAATGAAAGGGTACGGTGCAACAATGTTTGATGCCGCGGTACCAGACATTAGTAAGTTTTGGTGTACTTTTGGTGTATGTCCCTTTATTTGTTTACGCAGTATACAAATTTACGTTATGTGTTGCAAACGCAAAATCGTTGCCTTATAAGATTTTAAAAACATGTACAGAATTTGGCCAAAAATAATTCGACTTTAGTATAACTAATGTCTTCCTATATTGTAGTATGACTGAGAAGCTGTCGTCTATTAACCTTCATTGGTTTTTGTGCAAGTTATGGAATCAAGTGTTGGGTACAGTGAAGTATTTTTTTTCTGTCTACTTCAGGCCTTTCAATTAGGGAAGAAACGTGAATAAAGTTAAATCTATGGCATAAATGTCACATTACTGGGCATTTATGTTTTAAGTATGCTTGGCTCAGCATTTTTTGCTAATGCCTCCCGAGGCTGTCCTGTCCCTTTATGCGGAGTTTTCGTGTGTATCTCCCACAATTAAAAGCTACGTGACTCGTGAAATATTGACTCGAGATTTCCTGCTTGCCGTTAGTCACCTGGCATGAGCTGGTATCCTCTCTGTGGTGTCAGAAACATGACTGGACAGTTATCGATTAGCCATGGGTCACAAACCACTGCCGCAGGAGAACCCTGGGAGCGAAATGCCTTATGGGTGCTGAGGCAGAAAGGTCAGATCAGACGTTAGCTCAGAACAGCCACGGGGTTCTGGTCAGATGGGACACGGAAAACGAAAACTGCAGCATAAGGGCGTAAAAGTAGGTGGGTTTGGAACATTGGTCACACTGGCTCCCTCGTCTTTGTTGGTGAGGTAACTAATGACGATGATGCGGGAGAATGGCTGGAGCGTCCGCTGGCCAAGGAAAAAGGCCCCCATGCTCAATGGGCAGCATATTACTGTGCAGCAGGAGGGATACACACAGTGCGCAGGCAATCAGCATAAAACTTTTCAATCTCTTGATACGGATCAGGTCCAGTGTGTGTTTTGCCGGAGGCATTGCCCCATCCCAAAAATCGCTACAGTGAAAGCTTGCCAGAGATGGTCACAGGAGGCTGCAAGTTCAATGCAGATACTGCGTGCAAGGGGGTGGGATGCAGCCAGATTCTCCCATCCATCTTCCATCACTGCTTACCCAGTACATAGCCACGCAGAGCCTATTCTAGGAAGCCTTAAGCACAAGGCAGGAGACCCCCTGGACTGGGAGGGTAACCTGTTGCAGGGCCCACACACAATTTAGTGAAACCGAATAATTTACGTATCTACATATGTATTCGGACTGCAGACAAACCACAGTATATTGAGAAAATCTGCAAAATCCAATAAGGATGAGTAAATTCCAGACATACAATACTGGGGTTGAAAGTGAACCTTTGGCCCCCTGTTCTGACATTTTTATTTATCGCAATATTTACTCTTCACTTCCCATGAATCTCTGTGTTTCAAAATATATTTCTGAAATCCAGGCAGCTAAATTGTGAAAAAAAAATCATAACGTTGACTCCACTGTGCCAATACTTATGGAGACCGCTCTGTAAGATTCATGTTTATGATTGGAAATGCAGCCAATGACTAGAATGAAGGATCAGCTGGGCGGAAAATTATAAAATCCATAAATTACACAGCGGCAATGGAAACAGTTCTTCCGTGACTGTGGGGTCTTTTTCGCAAATGACAGATTTAATTAGTTACCTTATGCTCTTGATGTGTTGCTGGTGATTTGATTAAGTTTGTGTCTTTTGTCTGTGAAGAATATTTACATTCCCTTCATATAAGCATAGGTAGGTCTGTATGTGGTTTTAATTGCTGGTGACTTCGCTCTGAAGGAGCCTGGTTTATTTTCTGTAGCGCTTCATTAAAAAAGGGATATAAACCACAAATATTATATACTGCAGTGTACGGTGTGGAAAGTAACATGATGAAAATATAGTGATTCTCTCTGTATTTATGAAAAACATCCATAGCTGCTTATTCAGTACAGTGTCCTGGGGAGTCTGGAGTGCATCCAAAGTGGTATGGAGCGTGGAAAAAAGTACAAACAAGAGAGAACATGCAGATTCTGCATAAACACAACCACATAGGGCAGGAGGTGGACACAGAACCCTGGAGGAATGAGGATTGAGCCCGGACACCACACTTACATGCTGCTCTTAATAATATAATACATTTCATTTATATAGTGCTTTTCAAGAACCCAAACATTACTTCAGTAGGTGAGAGAACACAGATACATATACAGGTGCTCCTCAACTTACAATGGGGTCATGTTCCGATGAACCCATCGTAAACAGAAAATATCGTAAGCCGAATATGATATGATAAATAACTATACGATATGTTGTTAAACACTGTATCAGATGTTTACGTTCACAATAGCTACAGAGACTGGAAGCGTGGCTGCATAGATGCTGCCGTTGCCCGGCTTCTGTAAAAAGTATTGTACGGGATATCGCTAGCCTGGGAACAGATCAAAAATTCAGAGTTTGGTTGGATGGCTACTGAGTGTGGATCGCTATCGCACCATCGTAAAGTCGAAATATCGTAAATCAAACCATCTTAAAGCAAGGAGCATCTGTAAAACACTATGCGGGATATTTGACAAATACACACTGTGACCTATTACATTTCATCATAATTAAATGATTACACCAATCAGCCATAACATTAGAACCACCTAAAACAGCTCTGACCCGTCGAGGCGCATTCTCCACAAGACCTCTGATGGTGTCCTCATCTGGCACCAAGACGTTGGCAGCAGATCCTTTAAGTCCTGTAAGCTGCGAGGTGGAGCCCCTGTGGATCAGTCTTGTTTGTCCAGCACATTCCACAGATTTAGATTAGATTGAGATCTGGGGAGTTTTGAGGCCAAGTCTACACCTTGAACTCATTTTCATGCTCCTCACACCATTCCTGAACAATTTTTGCAGTGTGGCCGGGTGCTTTGTCCTGCTGAAAGAGGCCACTGTCATCAGGGAATACCTTTGCCACAGAGGGGTGTGTTTGGTCTGCAACAATGTTTAGGTAGGTGGTAGGTGCCAAAGTAACATCTACATGAATGTAAGGACCCAAGGTTGTCTAGCAGAACATGGACCAGAGCATCATACTTCCTCCTTTTCTCATAGTGTATCCTGGTGCCATCTCTTTTCCAAGTATACTTGTTACCCCATTTGATGTAACGAAACATCCATTGCTCCATGGGCCAGTTCTGACACTTATGTGCCCATTGTAGGCACTTTCGGCAGTGGAATGGAGTCACGATGGCCACTCTGAGCGGTCTGTAGCTACGTGGCCCCGTATGCAGAAAGCTGTAGCACATTGTATTCTGACACCTTTCTGCCATAGCCGGTATTAGCTTTTTCAGCAATTTGTGCTGTAACTCTCCTCCACAGACAGGTTAGCCTTCAATCCCCACATGCATCAGTGAGGCTTGGGTACCCATAACCCCTTTGCCAATTCATCGGTTAGCCTTCCCTGGTCCACCCCAGTGTTCCCAGGTTCAGTAACTCGTGCTGAACGATGCATCCATGTAGCAGGGATGTATTTCCTGGAGAGCTTTGTGTGTTTGTGAAGAAAAAGGAAACTGAGCGTTACGGAATCTTAAATGACGAAAAGGTAAATAACTTGACGTTGACATTTCTTTGCTTCAGCCTGTTTATTTATTAGCGCGCCGGTGAGTTTCCATGAGTGCATTTCGCTGTCTGTGCCGCGGCGTGTCCGTGCTACGTTGTCTCAGCATTTCCGTGCATTTCGCTGAAGAGCAGCGGCACATTCTGCTTCCCCAGTCAATAACGAAAAGGGAGAGGAGACATCCAGTCCCCAGCATGAATATACAATGAAACTTTAATGTTTGGAAATTGCACCCGAGAATGAATGACTGCAGAAATCTGCCTGTTTTAGTTTTTGGGTGATGTGTTGAATATATTCATGCTACTTATTAATATGCAATTGAAATGATATTGAAATGGTTGCAGTGAAAATGCATCAGGGGAATAGAGAAGCAATTGAGCTGAACCTTTGAATACGAGTCGGATCACTGAGAAATAGATGCGCAAAAGCAGAGGACAGTGATTTATAGATCTTGTCTTAGAAATACGCCGTATGGTTAAAAGTATGTGGCCTCCTCTATCAATTAGAGAACTTGCCTAATTTAGCCATACCCATTGCTGACAAAAGTGTATAATTAAGCACACATTCACATGCTCTCCTGCAGGAAAACATCAGCAGCGGAATGAGAAGTGGGGGGTTACTGACTTTCCAGTTGGTGTCGTCATATGACTCCATCTCTCCAGCAAGTCGATTCACCACATATCTGTCTTGCTAGAGCTATCCTGGTCGCCCGCAAGTGAAGAGATGATGGAAGTCAGAGCATCTGGAAGCAAGTTCAGTTGTGAAGTGGTCGCCGCACAAACTCACAGACAGGGACCTGATCGCCCAACGTCAATACCCGCCCTGAATGGCAGCAAATATTCCAACGTCTAACGGAAAGCTTTTGCGGAAGAGTAGCGGGTTTTCCAGCAAAAACGGGCTGACCGATTAGATATTAATATCCTTGGTTTCAGAATGAGATGTTGGACAAGCTGGTGTCCACATACTTTTGGCCATACAGTGAAGATGATTTTAATGTTTTAATGTGTTAAAACCAAGAATTGTGGCGATCACATATCTTCCTGCTCTTGCGTCTCTGCTGAACAGGTATGGCACGTAATATCTACTGCAGTCTTTGAATCAGATTGCTCTGACTTCATCAAAGTTCCCTTTTCCATATCGAAAAAGACTTTAAAAATCTGTAATCTTGAACCCATATAAAATTGTATATTTTCTTCAAAATGGCTACTAATCAAGTGATTGCAAGTTCTGTTTTTCTTTTTTTTCACCACTCAGATCAGCTTTGGAGTTATTATTAAGAATGACACAGAGCCTGAACACTGACTCATGGTTGCTCACAGCTTCCTCGCGTTAAGCACTATCGAGGGGTGGGAAGGCAGCTTGTAAACTAACAAGCTATTGTTGTCCCCTGCAGCGACATTACTGTGGTAACCCTCCAGCTGTGTAGATTGTGGACTGTAAGCGAGACGCACGCAGGATGGATCAGGGCGAAAGGTTTACAGGCAGATAAGAGTCTTACCCAGACTCCCATAGCTGTGCTGCATTGCAGTGTTACTTACAGTACTGCAGCTCCGTCTAATCATGGTGCCCTGGGAGGCAGATGAGGCCCAGCCTCTGTTTTGGTACCAGGCCTGGTTTCCCTGCCACTTTACACTGTCTGGAGTAATATGGAGGGTGGAACTGGTGAGGAGCACAAATTATTTAGGGATTCGAGGGTTTTAGTTGTCACATGCACAATATACAGTCCGGCTGTAACCTGCAGTGAAATGCCTGGTGGTGAACTGTGCAAAAAATAAAGTAGCGATGATAAGAAGAAAGTAACAGTATAATAAATATGTAATCTCCAAAAAAGTGCTTGGTGCACGAGTAAGGAGTGAATGTTAAATTACAATTGTCAATTACATGTTAAGTAATATGATTATTTACTGGGATTGGTGGTGTGTTACGCCATTTTCACCCCGCTGGCCGGTGAGTCCCAGCTTTCTAGACGGGGGGGGGGATGGTGGGCGGTCAGGTGACCCGAACAGAGGTTATGCTCCCTCTGATTTCCCCTCCTAATGGGGTTGATATCTGATCTCTGATCTGCTGTGAAAAGCGAAAGAGCAGCCAGGGGATAAATCAATGGAAATTAAATAATAAAAATCCCGCAAAGCCAAGCTTTTTTTTTTTTTACAAGTATATGAATCAGTCAAGTAGATGCTATGATATATGGACAAGGTTTCCATTGGTATTTATATGTCTGTCACAGTCTTGTTTTTTTTTTTTAATATGCAGTGCCTCTGTAATCACTGCAATGGGGACCAGGGCCTCTTGTCAGGTACAATTAATTGGCTCTAAATTGAGACATCCCATATTTCATTGACGCTACTGGGAGGGGGAAGGGGGGGGAATTACTGACAGATTGCTGCGTTGCCGCTGGAGATACATATAAAAGAAGGATTTTCTGCTTCTCACAAAAAGTGGGGATGACAGCGGACCCCTCAGGGTCCCCTCAGAAGTGCTGCGTGGTATTTATTTTGCTCCATATTTTTATTCCCCACCCCATTTGGGGAGGGTGAAGATGAAAAGCCCTCTTAGGTTCCTGAGAGTGTCTTCCACTGCTACCTTCAACATTCTTGTGATTGGATCATAGCTGCTACGGTCTGCTTTGGTTTGACTCATTTTCATATAGCGTCCGTCACGACACAGGTGCAACATAAGCACTTAACAGTGAGCAGACAAGAAGAGGGACACCGATCGATGACAGAAATCGTTGTGTATTAGTGAAAATTAACTAGAACAGGAACTGAAAATTCTTTTGGTAGTTACAGGAGAGAAGGCCTCAGAGGGTCAAAGACTGGTTTGTTGTACCTGGTTGTTATCCAAGACCCATCCATAACTATCTTTAGCTACTTATCTTGCACAGCCAGCAAACCTTATAGGTAACCTTAAATTCAGGATGAAGTTTATGCTCATGGGAGTTTTGCTTCCACAATAATGTTCTGAGGGCAGAACAAAAAGCTTATTGGTTCAGAGAGATAACCAATAAGATTGTAGGGGAGGTAGGTCTAAGCAACCTACCTCGGGCCCAACCAATCGGATGTTTCCTCCTGCCTCTTTTAGTAGCTTGGACCCACCTCTACAATTTGATTGATTATCTCTCTGAACCAATCATATTTTGTTCTGCCCCCACAACATTTTTGTGTAAGTAGAACTCTCACAAGCAAAGTTTGTATGTATTGGTAGAAGCTAGGAGTGAATATATGTTCTGTCCAGCCCTCTGTTTAGACCAGTGTTTCCCAACACATTCTTTGAGGATCCTCAGTGTGTCCACGTTTTTGGGGGGAAGCAAAAATGTGTACTGTCTGGCAGGGACCCAGGAGTTGGGAAACACTGTTCAGGACTACCAGTGGTTCCAGCTGACTATAGTTCCATTGAACACATACAGCATTCTTTACCAGAAGATCAGTTTTTAGTACAGTACATAAGATCTTAACTGTATGTCAGTGTGGGCAATTGTGGCTTTCTGGATAGGGAAGCGTACTTGTAATTGAAAGATTGCGGGTTTGAATCCCCGACCAGCAAGGCACCACTGAGGTACCCTGAGCAAGGTACTGCCCCCAAGTACTGCTCACTGGGTGCTGAATTACTTGCCCCCTGCTATGTCACATTGGCTCATATGGGTTAAAAGCAGAGGACACATTTTTGCAGTTGTGCACTGTGTGCTGTGGTGTGTAAACGATGACAATTAATCACTAAATTCTACCTAATTTTGCTCTGCTTTGCCTATTATCCTGTTCTGCTTCCTTCAGCTTTCCATTTGTATATCTTCACATTGATAAAATGATAACGGCATGTAAAATAAACAAAAAGATCAGTATACAAAGAAAGGTATTTCTGGAGATGACCACCCTGTCGCAATCATAAGAGTTTAAGCTATGGTAGAAGTTCTAGGCTCACTCAGAAATCCCATAATCCTTTTCCACAATGAAATCCATTCAGTCTTTAGAAAAGAGTTTTGTGTGAAGCCAGAATCGACTACAGTCTCATATTGTGATGGTTCTGATTTGACTCTGTATCCTGGTTTATAAGAAAGAGCAGTTTTGCCCCCTCTTTTCTTTGGAAAAAATACCTCTCTGAGCTGGCATAATGAACAGGAGAGAGCTGGTCATTACATCTCTTAATGTGTTTTCCTGACATCGTTCACCTTTGTGGCATACATCATTTAATTTGCCATGTTCTTGTTATGCTCTCACTGAAGTGGGAGAATAAATTTCAGGTTGTACTTTTAATGCATATTACCTTATAATGCTTCCTCCGCTTTTTGACTCGAAAAAGGATTATGGAAGTCAAATAACCATTTGATTTGCCATACATATATATAGATGAAACCCTGACCAGAAAAAAACAGGATAAATGGATGAGTCAATATCTGAGTAATATTTTACAGTCAACACTCTGTTTCTTTCACTCCAAAATAAAGTCTTTCTGATGTATAAGAACATGACATCAGTACTGCTGAAGAGGCCTTTCGGAGGCAGTTAAACACTACAACCTACGAATGGGATTTATCTCCACATTATAGTGCAAAAGCTACTAAGCAGCCAACCCGATGTGATCAGACAGGACAGCAAATAATATCTTCCACAATCTAAGTATGGAGGGAAGACGCGTCCATCACAAGCTAAATATACTGCCCTTTTATTTTCAGAGTTTTCTGACTAGCGCCTCTTCGTCAGACATTAACGACAGAGTCGCATACCTTGTCCGATTAAATATAACCCCTGAGTTTGATTCTTCCTGAGAAACTCCGTACCCTTTAATGCTGTGTGCACAAGACTGGATCATTGGAGGAACAATTATGAAAACCTTAAAAAAAATAAATGCCACTTTTATCTTGTTCTACTCTCACATAGAAGAAAAAAGAAACAATCCCGGCTTACCTTTGATGTATAATTTTTATAATTAATATAACAGGAATCAGCGATTTCACTGTCTTGTATTAAGAATTGTCATATACTCTGCATGCAACATTTTACCTTTATGCTAACTGGCTAGCAGTTGGCGTCTTCTGGAAGTCATTATCCCTAGTTAATGTAATTGGTAACTACAGATGTGTGATATTTTCAAGGGGAACCAAGTGTAACATGTTTTGTCCTCTCTCCGTGATGCTGTTAGATGTACCTTTGCAGCGTCTCCTGGTCCAGCCGTTCCTGCGGCGTATCACGTGAGCTTGCCATGTAGCTGCTTTGCAGGTGGTGCGTCGTTAGCTCGATGCTCGTCAGGTGCTGATGTGTCCCTCTAAGCGAAGCGTGACTTAGCGCCGGTACCTGGCATTATAACAAATTTCAAGCCGGTGGAACACAAACATAAGTGCAGTCTAATAAACGACTGTGGTCTCCAAGTTTTTTAAGTAGGAAAAAATTCAATAAAAGAAATGAGACCAGCAGTGGCCTGGCTGACTATTAACGCTATAATAATTTCTAGGCGTTTGAGACTTTTACTGTGTTTTTCAGTTAGCTGCTGTGCTATATGGTATAGGGCGAATACATTTTTCTATTTTATGATTCTAAAAGTGAGGCTCTCAACACACCAGCTCTTTGATATACTGGGCATATTTTTGCACATTCTACAAATATAGCTTGTGTCCTGTGTCCTTCCAAGTTTTCTCTGGACTGATCTCCATGCTGTCTTTATATCTGAGGTGAGTGAGGAGGGTTATTTAAAAAAAACACTAATATGGAACAATTCTGGGGCATTGTGGGTGGTTTGGGGGTGGAGATCAGCTGCAGCTTTTGGATATCAGCCTCACTGCTGCGAGGTGGAGGATGTGGGGG